>CM019149.1:87394951-87586219 GCA_009733165.1 Naja naja | reverse complement strand
GCACTAGCCAGTGTGCTCTGGGTCTCCTCAGTCTGCACAGCACAGGTAGGAGCGGGACACCGATACTGGCAAAGCAGCAGGCAGAGGCAGTGGCATGGGGATGCATGTTATCTGGCTCACTGGATGGCTGCCCGCCGCCCCACCTGCTGCTCCGTCCCATTGTCTGTCTTGTTTGACTGCGGCCACTACAGCTGAGATGGAGCAGGTGGCCACGAGCCACCCAGCGATCTGGCAGGCTCGTCATGCCTCCTCTATGTCTCTTCATCTGCCTAGACTTGAGGGTCAGCCTGGCACTCTCATCAATTGGACCCACTTGTGGTGTGTGGGCTGAGGAGCCATGGCTGTGTCGAGCTAGGCCATGCACAGCCTGGCCACCACCCAGCTGACTGTTACCACCCAGCCATGCCCGTCCCTACCACACCCTTCCTGAGGGTAACTGCAATGCTGATGTGGCTATAGTCATCAAACAAGCTTACTAGGAATGGTTCATCCATGGATCATACCATTTCTGATATCTGTCCCACATCGATAGTAATGAAACTGTAACCCCATCCATAAGTTTATAAAAGATTTCTTGTTGAAGATCTATAAAGCTTTTCATCAAGAAACTGAACAAGTGCTATATTGGCTTTGTTATAGAAGGCAGTCACAGCAAGTTGAACAGAGATTATTTCAAAACAATTGGAGAGAGGAAGATGTGGACCTGTTTAATACTGACATGGGGATTGTGAAGAAATCTTAGAGCCACTGACTAGGCTGGGAAATCCCAAAAATCTCAGAAGTGGTAGTGAAAACCACTTCCATGAAGTTGCAGGAAGTTAATAGGACATTACTAAGTGATCAAGAATTGAGACAAAATTTACATTTAATATGGAATTGAGTGTTGCTATTTTAAACCACATATGAATTTTAAAAACTAGAGGTATCATCTGTAGTCATGCAGCACAATCTCTATGACATGTTTTAGGAGGCATACCAAGCCTCTGGGTCCCCTGAAGGCCATAGGGGAATGCTGGTTTGCATTGATTATCAACATTACTTAAAAGATATGAAGCACTGTACCTTCTTCTGAGATGTGCTGGACTGCCACAGCTCTCCTGGGAATTGTTGCTGGTCAAATGGGACAGGAGGCCACCTATTCACTGCCAGTTCCCATGGTCGGGATGTTCACAAGGCAAAAGGTGATGCTGGACTCAAACACAGTTCCACACTGGTTCTTTGGGATCTGCAAAAGTGATGAATCAGCTATTGAACACAAATGCCTAAATGGCTCAGAAGTCTATGCTAGCAGGACATCACTAGCAGGCTGCAACACAAGAGCAAGAGGTGAAAAAATCTCCACATTTTCAGTGGTAAGACTAAGACTCTTCATATTACGTGGTCCCCACTTAAAAGTTCTCCCTGGATAAGTAACTCATAATATTTTGACTTGCTTGTTCACTTCTCCGCCTTTTCTGTTTCCTATCTTTCATTCTCTTCTACCACTTTTAATTAAATCTAGTTGTGAATCCAATTTTATCTCTTCCTTTTTTAAGAAGTTCAGAGCACTCCAGCTTAATCCTCAGGACAACCAAGACACATAACTTAAAAATATAAGACAGCAAATGGGCCAAGAAAACCTGTGACTGAAAGAGAATTGAACTTTCAATGTCCAGACCAACAAAACAATTCATAGATCACATTTGACCATATAATGAAATTAGCAAAGAGTGGATAAAATAGGTTTTTAAAAAGTAAAAAATTGGATGTTTTAATTTAAATCAGATTTTTTTTATTTTATCAATTTATTTTAATAAAATGTTTTTGAGTAAAAATCTATCTAAAGATAGTTTTCTATTTAAGATACATTAATAATTTAGTTTATTCTGCATGAAATGGAGCTTAGTTATGTAGTATGAGGCTGTATTCAAGTTGAATAAATTATTATTATTATTATATTCTGCAAAAGTTACAACTAATTCAATGAATCCAAGCTCTCCAAGCTAAATAGGAAGCCTTCATTTTTTATATTCTGCAAAAGTTACAACTAATTCAATGAATCCAAGCTCTCCAAGCTAAATAGGAAGCCTTCATTTTGTTTGCAAGTAATAATATTAAAGATTGCAATTATCAGCAAGAATGACGCCTTACATTTAAAGAGCACCTGTCATTTCAGATCCATCATGGCAGCGCCTGTTAGCGGGCATCCATTCACCTGCTGCCCGCCAGGTCTCTCACCTTGTTGTGTCACTGCCGCATCACCAGCCATCCCATTAAAGTGAATGGGACTGTTGGTGAGTCAACTGTGGCTCAGAGGAGGAGCCGCTGTGGGACAGAGATGACAGTTGCTCTTAAAAATTATGAATTAAATCGAGTTGATTTAAAGCAAGCCTTTTTACTAGTGATTAAAATCATCCAGTCTCTTTTTTAAAAAGTAAGAATATGCTAACATTCTAATGCCACTACCCAGCAATCAGTTTAGGGAAGGTTGCCTATGATAGGTAATAAATAGCAATATTATAGCCTGATTTTCCTTTTCAAAAAACCACTCAAATTAAATACCATTACAACTGCTAGCAGTGAATTCTGTATTTCAACCATGCATTGTGTAAAAAGAACCCCATTTAATTCTGTGACTCCTGCATTATCCTGCATTTATTCTTTGGATATTCACTCAAATTCTAGCACTGTGATCAAGAGAGTTGCTACAGATTTTCCTGTACAGGAGACAGTCTTCATCTTAATAAGTAATAATCCTTAATAAATTATTTGCTTTTGCCTCTTTTCATAATGTGTGATGATCAGAACCATACACAATATTACAACTGTAGATTCATTTAAGATTTGTGCAAGAACATTATTATATTGGCAGTTTTATTTTCAAATTAATAATTCCAACCATCAAATTTGATCTTTTTTTAACAGCAGCTGCATAGAGGATTGATAGTTTCCTCAAACTGTTCCTCATGACTCCGAAATCTCTGTGATGACCCGGGGCGCGGCACAAAGGCAACACAGCCAGATAATAAGTAGGAATCCCTTTATTAGCTCCAAACTTTGCTCCCAAGATCCTGGTTACCATCTGGTCTGGAGAAAAACTCTCCCAGGAACAGCCTTTGGCTGCAAAGATTCAAGTCCAAAACATTGTCAACAGAAAACTTTACCTATAAGTCCAATCAAGGCAAGATGAGGTAATTAATCCAGCAGTGCAAGATAAGAAGTTCCAGAAGGGAAATAGCACGGCAGTAAATCAACCTAGTTGGGAGGATGCCAGGAACGTAGATAACCACAGTCAACACAAGATAAATTCATGTTCGTTCCTGGCAAACGCAGCTCTCAGCTACCTCTCCTTTAAACTCTTCCCAGGTGTGCCTAGTGAAAGGAATCAGGGCCCTTTCCTCCCCCATAAGCCACGCTGCTCTCTTCTCTGTTCTTCCTCTGCCCTAGGAGGAAGAGGGGTGGGCCTGGGTCTTCCTCTGAACTTCCTCTCCCTTGTTCTACTCTCCCTGCTCTGCACAACCTGACTTTGCCCTTCCCCCAGTTTCCTCCACAGCCAATGGAGCCCCACTCCCGCTCCCTGTCAGCTATTTGTCCTCCTCAGATTCAGACTCCAACAGGGGCATGCCAATCTCTTTCTTGTCAGTTACTACCTGTTAAGATTGTGTTAAGTTATAGGTGAAACTTGGATCTTTTATGTCAGCAAGACCAGTTTGCATTTGTTGATCCTGAAGCACATTTAATATTTTGAAGCCCAGTCACACAATTAGAAGCCTTTAGGAACTCTTCTCAATCTCCCCTTTTTGGTATCATGGGCAAAACTGATGAATTCATAATTTAATTCTCCTCTTGATGTATTTTAGACACAAGTTAAAAAAACAGGTCCAAACATGAATCCACTTTGCACATCTTGCCTAGTATGAGAATTATTTGTAATCTTATTTTCTTTTTTGTAGCTAGTTTCCACTCTATGAGAACACCTATCCTCAGGGTTTTGGTGAGGGAATTTTTGTTCAACATTGGATTTCTGAAAATCCAGGTATACAGTATCTATTATAAAGGTGGTATGCTTTCTAATACTCACCAAAAGGATAGAATATTCATAAGAAAACATCTTGGTAAAAGCCAAGACAATTTTCTGCATGGCTAGGTGCTTGCCTATGTTTTTCTAGTATTTTCAACCATTTCCAACAAATGAGATAATAATCTGGAGAGCCAATCTGGTGTGTAGCGGTTAAGGTAACAGCCTAGTAATTAGGAGACTGTGAGTTCTAGTCCCATCTTACATACAAAGTCAGCTGCATGACCATGAGCACTCATAGCTTTTCAGCCCTAGAGGTCAGAACAATGCAAAACTTACTAAGAAAACCACAAGGACTTCTCCAGTCTGTCATCAGGAGTCAACACTGATTTGACCAAGATACACATAGGAGTAGACTCTAACTGGCTCATAATTTATTTTATTGCTTCTAAATTCTTTTTAAAACAAGGACAATTTTTTAGGCCTGAAGAACAGATGATGAAGTTAAAAACAATTTGATTCAAGAACAGATGGTGACATTAAGGAAAATTTGGGTGTTTTTGAATGAAAAATCCAGCAGTTTCAATTTAAATTCTTTAAATGTATATACGTGATGAAGTGATGAAGCTTCAGTGATGAAGCTCCCACAACTTCTGAAGGCAAGCTGTGCCATTGGTTGATTGTTCTCACTGTCAGAAAATTTCTCTTTATTTCTAGGTTGAATCTCTACTTGATCGGTTTTGGAAAATAGGTTGATACCCTCCTCTATATGACAGCCTCGTGTTGGAACACTGCTATGTCTCCCCTAGTCCCTCTCTTCACTAGACTAACCATGCCCAGTTCCTGTAACCGTTCTTTATATATTTTAGCTTCCAGTCCCTAATCATCGTTGTTGCTCTTCTCTGCACACTTTCTAGAGTATCAACATCTTTTTATAGTATGATGACCAAAACTGGATGCAGTATTCTATGTGTGGTCTTTCTAAGGCTTTATAAAGTGGTATTAGTACATGTGATCTTGATTGAATCCCTCTGTTAATGCAACTTAGGGGATTGCATTGGCTTTTTGGCTGCCACTGCACATTGTTGGCTCATATTTACCATGTTTCCCCGAAAATAAGACCCTGTCTTATATTTTTTTTGCCACCAAAAAGGTACCAGGTCTTATTTTGGGGGGATGTCATCCACTGACTAACCTCACTTGTGCACGTCGTCCCCAGCCTCCTTTTCGCTGTCAGAGGCCTTCAGGAACTATTCATGGCCGACAAGGCTTTCCTGAAGACCTCTGCAGCCGATAACATAGCTCCAGATCAATCCAGAGTTTTGTTATCAGCTACACAGGGCTTCAGGAAAGCCTTGCCAGCTGCAGAAGAAATAGGCTGGCAAGGCAGGAGTTGGAGTGTGAGAGGCCTGACTACAACTGTCCAAAGGGCAGTAGGGCAGCTCCACCACCCCATCCCCACCCTAGCTTAATCTTTACCCGTGCACTCTGGAGTGGGTGGGATTTTAATTAGAGCTTATTTTGAGGGTAGGGCTTATTTTGGGCACATGTGTAAAAATCAAGCTAGGACTTACTTTCAGGGTGGGTTGTATTTTTGGGGAAACAGGGTAATTGGTTGCCCACTAAATCTCCAAAATCCCTCTCACAGTTACTGCTATTAAGTCTGGTTTCTCTCAATCTATATATGTAGTTTTGGTTTTTCTTGCCCAAGTGTAAGACTTTATTTTTCTCTACATTAAATTTCACATATAAATGCAAAAGAAAAGATCTGAACAGGCCAAGATACTTTTCTATTTAGAGTGGAATGGCAATCACACTGATCCTGACTCACATAATTTTATCATTGGACACTCAGCAGGAGACCTAAAATGTGAGGAGAAGGCATTCTTATCTTAACTATCAACTCTACTGCATCTACTAATAGCAAATAAAAACTGTCTGGCAACTAACAATGTGTCAATTCATCTAATCATTCCTTGGCTAGCCATTGCTATAAAAGCTTTCCATTTCAAGTGGAGTTAACTGACACAATAAAGCAATTATTTTCACTAATCAGCACTGCTATATCAACTACCAAAAATCTTCAGAATAACATAACAGGGCATTATAGTGAAAGAGCTTTCTTCAACCTGGAGCCCTTCAGGTATACTGGGATCATGATTCTCAAAGGAAAGCTATCTGGGAATTGTGGGAACTGAAATCCAAATACAGATTGGGGAAAGTTTCCTGCACCTAAGGCAAGAATCTCCTCAGACATCATCCAAGTCTTCTAGCTGTTCCATTATGTTAAATATAATGAGTTCCGTGACCTCTAACTGTACAAGCTGGCAATCAACTAACATATATAATGCATATTTGCCTTTAGGCCTCACCAGGTATGCCACAGAAAACAATACTGTGCTTCCTATAAAATGGTAATTTTAAAAGGAAAAACTTACCAAATCATCATGGCAGTACAGATATTGGGGAAATCTCATAATGAGCCAGCCCCATCTCTCCACATTTCTTGTGAAGCATGTCACTATCACATGCTTTGAATTTTGCATAAACATTCCAAGTTAAACAGAGAAATAAAAAAAGGAAGGAAGAAAAAGGTGCCCCAAGCAGAGTTGGTATTCAGCAATTTCTGACCAATTCTGGAGAGCCAGTAGAAATTTTGAGTAGTTCAGAGAACAGGCAAATGCTATTTTCTGACTGGAGATTTTACAGTATCCTTCCCTTGCTACACCCACCAAGCCACGCCCACAGAACTGGTAGTAACAAAAAAACTGAAGCCCACCACTGGTCCCAAGATACATCAAGATGTGCAAAATCCAAAACACAGGAATTCATCCAGGAGGCATATTTTCTGAGTGATAGATCAGTCAGAAATTATCAGTAGACCAGTTACTACCAGTTTCTTCTCATATTCTCCTTCAATTTTTTTAGAGTAACAACAAACTCTTCAAAGCAATATTAAGATTTTTCTCCTCTTGTAGAAGTTTCCCATTTTATTTGCCCTCCTTTCTAAAACCAAACCTATAACTTCGCCTACACTTCCTGCATCCCTCCTCCATTTCAATTCAAACCATTCAGTTCTGTATCCATTTGGAGAAACCAAGGAAGAAAAATGTTCCCGTCTTGTGGAACAAACTGCATTGTGTTTCCGGGTAATAAGAGAGGTTCGCAAACTTTGGAAGAATCAAAAAACGAGACTGGCTCTGTTCAAGAGGTGGTTCTCATAGAACTGGCATCTTGAAATAAAACACATAAGGTTGCATCTCCCACATGCATGCTCCATCATTCGGAACACGCCTCCCACAATCACCTCCCCTCCCCCCAATGCCATACTATCTAGACTCCATGAAGTTCAAGTCAAAGACATCTGGAGAGCAGTAACAAAGGAAAAGCAGTAGCAGCTTTAGAGAAACTCATGACAGGAAACCACCTTGGCCATGAACGCTCAAAAAGGACCCCCCTATCTGTTCAAGACAGAAAAGGAGGCAGTTCCTGAAAGCTACTTCCAACCATGACCCCACCAAGAGCTATTACCGCTCTGGTTCCTGTTCCCTCCACGTCCTTTGCATTCACAAGTCACCTTCAGACATTTGTTTCACTACACAAACCGGCGACTCAGATCCCCACCAGCCGTTTTTCAGTCTCGAAATCTGTCACTGCCTATCAATCCCAATCGGAATAAATCCCGCACTTTCATTGCTCCACAGCTGCTCTGCGTTTGCTGCAAAACGCCGGACCCGATTTCGATCAGGCAGCGGCCGTTCATCTTCAACCCGGGGATCGCCCTCAATTTCTTTTCCCATCCCATCTGGCCTAAGAGAAGGCGGTTTTCTTGGAATTTCTCTCGGCTTTTTGCTCTCAAAGGTCTGGAAACGATTCAAGGCGATGCAGGTGCAAGCGACAATCGAGGAGGAGGAGGAAATGCCCCGGACTGCATTTTTGTTGTCGGGAAGCCGCAGTTTGCAGTGCCGGCCCACTTGACCCTCCCCAGCAGCATCACCCATAACCTTCTTTAGCAGAAACAGAATTGCATTTTAGCACCACCCGAATTGCATTTTAAAACGCGCTTTTAATGATGGCTTGAAAGGGCTTTAACCATCCGGGGACCGTTAAGCTTTCAGTCCAAGCGGCGCGCCCCTCCCTCCCCGCGCATCTCCTGCTCGCAGCTGTGAATGCAGGCGAGGAGAGCCCTCTTCGCCCCGACCTACCTGCCTGCCTGCGTGCTCCACTTCTCTGGGTGCAGCTGCACCCCACATAAGCCCTCCTTTTTGCCGTGGTTCCTGGGCGCCGGCTCCGAACCCCGTGCCCGCGCCCCCCACGGCTGTTTCCGGTTGCTTCTTTGTTTTCCTTCGCGCTCGCAGAGAGCTCCAGCCTCCTCCGAGTTGCCCCCACAGCCGGGGAGGTCCAAGGAGGCGCCGGCGACCCCGGGTCTCTGGGCCTTTAAGAACCGCCTGCGCCGCCGGGGTGTAACAAACGGCGCATTTTATTCACAACATTCGGACCTGTGTGCGCGCGCCCGAGCCTGGCTTGGCCCAACTGGGGAGGAGGTGTAGAGGCGCGGCCCCGAGCGCTACAACACGTGATCGGGTCCGGCGCTACAATTAGCCAAAGCCCACGGCCCTCTCGCGCAGTCGTGCTTGGGCGCATCCGAGCGAGCTGCACGCGGCAGCAGCGAAGCCAAAGCCTATCGAGGGGGTGTTAGCAGGGCGACGTCATGGCAACCATAACCGAGGTGCGGTCAGCGGGACGGTCCTCGGAGGAGCTGTGTAACACGGCTGGGCATTATAAGGCACCCGCGCAAAAGGACCCGAGCAAGTAAATATTGCTGATACCTGCAGGGGGAGGCGGGAAAGATTCCTCCCTGGGCGAACGAATCTGCTATTTTAGCATGTTGTAATGTGGAATTGTACTGAATGATGAGTAACTGTATGTAAATGCAGTTGGTTGGTGTGGTGCTGCTCACTGAGATAAATTTTGTCGTTAATAAAATTATCACTTTATCACATAAAGACATATTCGAAACCTAAGTGTAGTTCTGTCCTTGCCTTAGAGAATATACATGTTATAACCCGAATTACACATTGTAAATGCATAGTAAAGAAGTAGAGGGAGACTTTTAAATAAAAACATGGCAGTAAACCTTATTTAACAAAAGTCCATTTTGTGGCTTTTATAGCTATTCTTTCAAAGATAGTGCCTTTCCAACACTTCACTAACTAGAGTACTTTAGCTTATATGTTTCAAACAATAATAGACATCCATCAGGTCAAACCAGATATGCCAATACAGACACACCTGGTGTTTATTTTTATAACTCTAAGTGCTTTTGGGATTCTTATTTGTGCTGCAAGATTCTGGTCTTTTGATACCCAGAACCATGACTGCTTCTGAGGGGAATCTTGTATGATTTCAATTTCTGAATACCCATCCAATGAAAACAAGGGGGAGAAATAAGCAAAAAGATGTCCCACAATCTCAACTATGAGCAAGGCTCAGATTTTATAAAGTATTATGGCAGCACTTTGTATTAACAAAGGCAGGCAATGCTCTTTTCCCTTTAGGAGAAAAACTTTTGAAGTGGAATGGTAGATGGAACCATCACATGGTTGGAGAACTGGATTATATTTTGTGGACTTGATTTTATTTCTGGAGGATGTCTATAATTTTTAAATAATTGGTTGCAATGTCTGGAGAACTTTTATTCTAAGTATTGCCATTAATATTAAACAATGTGCTTATTCGTTTTAGTTATGAATGCTCTAATTTTGGATTTTAGTGAATACTGTGTGTGTCTTATAAAATGGTGTGTGTCTTATAAATGTGGCTCATTTATTTTAATGCTTAAATGTTATGTGGATTATTTTTCCATCTGAATATTGCTTTGTCATGTCCCTATAGAATCATTCCTCATCAGTCAAGATACGTTTTATTGCACTTTTAACTTGTTGGTTTCTGAAGTGCTCAAAGAATCTGCAACAAACTTACAGGATTTTTGTAGACTCAACAGAGCCATCTAAAGTGCCTAGTAAATTCAGTCATTGCTGAGCGGCCCTATTAGAATCTTTGCCAAGAGCAAAACTTCTTCCACATAATCTTTTACATACAATGATGAAAGCTTTATAAATCAACTAAACTATTTAAGGAAGTTGGATTCAGCAGCTTAATAGTTCTTCAATATGCTGCTGGCTAGCCCTGTGACTTCAAAGTTGTAGCATTTGCTCAATAGGATAAAATAACAGTCTGCCCTCCAAAGTATTTGCCTTCTGAATTCTATAAAAATTAGAGTAATACTCAAAGAAAAGAAAGGAGGGGTGGATGGTAGTTGCCTATCATTATCCAAACAGGAGGACCATCTTCAACCAATGAAACCTGACTATGTGTTAACATTTGCAATTTTGGGAGGACCCAGCATCTTCATTGAGAATGATGCTGGCAATGAACTTCCGGGTTGAGCCCTCTCGCTAACGGGCGGCGGTTTGCGATCGTGCGTGACCGCAGCCCGGCTCTTTCGTCTGAGAGCCCCGATCCTCACGGCTCGGGGCTGAAGCTGCCTCGTAGGGGCGGCAGAGAAAGGGAAAGCTGCCAGACAGAGTGAGGGGAGCCGCATCTCCCCCCTCTGAGTCTGGTCTTTTCCCTCTGAAGACGACAAGAAGCGGTGGTCAATATGGCCACCTTGAAGAGAAGGTCTCAACTGGATTAAGATTTGTGCAGGAGGAAAGAAAGAAGTTGACAGCAGAAGAATCGGGAGTATTGGAAGGTAAAATCAACAAAGGTACCCCGGGACTAAGATAAAAACGAGCTTTTTTTAAAAAAAGAAAAAGAAGTGGCGCGACTATCAAGTGAAGGAAAAAATAGTAAAATATTTTTGACAGCTTTAAGGGCTTCAACCGGAAAGGTAGAAGCGGCGTAAGAATTTAAGTTTGAGGCTCGAAAAACCCTGAATATTAAAACAAAAGGAAAAGGAGAAGATTTTTTGTGACAGAAAGTGCCACTCAGTGGATAAAAACTGGAATTTAAAGAAGGAGGAAAATATCTTGTTCCTTTGTGGATTGGAATGGTTACAATTTTAAACAAATATTGAAACAAAAAAGCAAGAACTACAGAAGGTGAAAGTTTGAACTTAAATAAAAGACAGACTACTGGACTAGTTGGTGATATTGATACAGACTCTGGGCGTGGGTTGAGATTTTAAAAAAATTAAAGAAGAAGAAATAAGGAAAATAAAAACTTTTGTGGCCATACAAGGAATTAAAAATGGAATCTAAAAGCATGAAAGAACTGCTACAGGAAGTGACTGAATTAATTTGGCTTTTGGTCGAAGACATGGAAATGGCGAACAAAGAACAAGAAGAAGGAATGCTGGAAAGGGAGGAGCCAGCACAAGGGAAAGCCATCTTAAAGAGACAACTAACACAAAGATCACTACAAATAAAAGGGAAAGGAAGGGTGGTCCAAAAATGAAATCTAAGAAAGCAATTAAAAGGGGAACATTTATGGAATTAGGCAAGGTAGAAAGGCCCAGAAGAAAAGAGAGCAGAAAGGTAATGAGAGAGAGGGATTCAAATTGGATGGAGAAGGGACATAGCAGAAAGAGGAGGAGGGGAACAAGAAACAGGAGCAGAAGATAGAGAAATATGGGAATTATATAATGAAGAAAGAAACTCATTTACATAGAGATAATGGCTAAGGTATTAAGAAGGGGGTTCTGCATGGAGAAGATGGGTAGTAAGAATATACCGTAATTATTAAAATATAAAACAATAGAGGGGCTACTGACAACAATTTTTTTAGATGAAGGTACACTTCACTTTTTACTTATAAAAAGGTAAATGTTGATTAGATAAATTGAATTAATTGAAATAATTCTTGAAGATGTCTAAAATGAGACTTGTCAGTAATCAAGGTTAATTATTTTTTACTATTACTTTGAAATTATAAATAAATTTTAAATTGGGGGATATGTGTTGCAGAACCCGACTGAAAAGATATATAATGTTATGTAGTTTTTCTTTTCTTTTTCTTACTCTATCTTTTGCAAAGGGAATGATTATTATAATGTTATTATGTTAATCACTGAGGTGACACTTTCAAAGTAGTAAAGGGGGTAAGTCTAGGTGTTTTTTTTATTCTTTTCTGTGTTAAAGCTTGTATTGATTTAGAATTATGGAAAGAATACGTGATGAAAGGGCAAAGCTGACGGATAAAAGAAATATGTAAATGATAAAAGAGCATTAATAATGTGAAGATAGTTTAAGGATAGATATGGATAAACTTTATTCTTTATATGATGAGCAAACATATTGTTATTTTTAAAAGAAATATAAATGCTTAAGAACTATTTATAATAATTTGAAATGAAATGGGGTTACATAGATTGAGATTAAGATCTGAGACTAGGATTAATTTGTTTGGCTCTTTGTCTGCAAAAAATGGAATGGAAGTAAAAATGGGATAAAATACAATGTTAAATGTTAAAAATACTATAAAACTATTGTCATATTTGCATGTAAAAGTGATGACCCGGAAATATGCTGTCTACTGAAAAGAGACTTGTTTAAATTGTTAAAAATTGAATAAAACTTGTTTGGAAAAAAAAAAGAGAATGATGCTGGCAAGACTATGAGCTCCTAGTCAAGTCATCCTTACCAATAAATTTGGAATATTTTAAGGTTTATTGGAAAAAGATGTTGAACTTTCATAAACTTGGAAGTTGATATGACCAAACTGAAGCCATAAGGATATGTAGTCACTGCTCGTATTGGAAGAGCATATCCACATTTTATGAGGACCAGTACAACTGGGAGATGAAATATGAGAAGCATTTATCTATATTCCACAGGCCTTCCCCAATCTGTTATGATTCTGAACCAATATGTTATGATTCTGAACCAAGGAAAACCTAAAATTGTCAAAATAAAATAAACCATTCTAAATTTGATGTTTAGGAATAAGAGAATTTGGATGGTATAAATAGGTCAGGTTACCTGAGAAATAATTAGTTATTGGAGAAATGTTTCATGGCATAAAACCACATTAAGAATTGGAATAGCAGTGATACTGTTAAGGATCTGTCTCACACTATTATGGAATAACTGAAATATATCCATTTTCAATTTGCCAGAAAACATTGAGGTTTCTCAATTCAAAGTCCAGAAAGGATAAGTAATAGGTGATTGAAATGAAAGCTGGAAATATGAAACCTGGAATTCCCAGATTTGGATTGGGCAATGGTTGGTTGGTACAGTTTTCCAGGGGAAAAAAATGTTATTTTTAGTATTTTTTCACAAATTTCACAGGCAACCATCATTAGACAGATCAGATCATATTCAAATTAACTACAGGATAGGAATTAGAAAAAGAAAAAATAAAGTGTAGCCAGTTATGGCACTTTCAAGTTGAGATTATGGAACAAAGTGAAATGTTTTCGTGTCACTTATACATGGTTAATCTTCTAAAATTAAATGGCTTTTAAAGATTTCACAAAGTTTTGTTATACAGGCAGAATTCAAGATCAATGTAAAGAGCAGTAGTTTAGTAGAGTTAATTTAGGTGAAAAAGAACCTGCGATGTTATCCAAACTAAAGCAAAAAAATTAAAAATGAATTAAACGATGACAGTAGCTTTAAAAATAAGCCATTCTGATAGAAAGGAAATATGACAGCCAAACTATCAAGCAAGAAAGGACAAATAATCCTTTAAGAATGTTACAGCACAATGAAAAACAGGGAAAGATGCTTTTAAAAGATCAGGTAAGTCACAGGAAAATTTACACTTACAGTAGGAATATGTGCAGGTATTGAAGAGATCTACAAAAGGCAAATGAGGATAAAGGATAAAGGCAAATGAGGATAAAGGTGTTTGACAGGCACTACTAACTGACTCCTTTACAACTGTCTTTCTGGAAGGACAGAAACATTTGTAGCAAAAATATGTTCAGGAGGCTGACTCCACTAGAAAATGAGGTACAGCATGAGAGGCACTGGATCAGCTTCTGAATAGAAAAAGGATGAGTACAGATGAAATAATCACTGAACGACTTTGGCTGCAAGAGGTGCAATATACAAATACATATGGAACAAGACTGTTTATACAGACTGGAGAAGATTGGTGAGTACGTTTAGTGGAAGTATACAGATAACATTAATCTCCTTAGGAATAGAGTTTTCAATTTTTGCAGTGTTCTCAACATTTTAGTAGAGAAATTTTTCACTCATAAGATTATATTTGGCATAATGCAGGAATGTTAGTCTGTAAATTCATCCAGTGACAATTTCAGTAATAATACATTCTGATACATACTGACTTAGAAGTAAGACTCATGAAATGCAAGAGAGCTTCCTCCTATAAATGGCTTCAGATTGCACAGACATTATCTCACTATCCAAAATGAGGCACCTCTCAACGTAATGAATCTATTTGCAAAAAGCACACTGACCAACTGGATGAACCTGTTAGAAATATAATTAAACTGCACTGACACTGTACACTGAGAATAGTTGTACAATATGGTTTGTCTAAGTATATCACCCAAACTCAGGTTTGACTTTAGATTACATATATTAAGGTTAACAGTGGCTTGTTGTAGATTCCGTTTTTTAACTCCCAGTCTGGTACAGCATCCATTTCCAAACAGGTTAATCCCTCTTCACTCCTCAGATGGAGATATAATATACTTTAGTATCTCCTGCTTTGTGTATTTTGGGTACCATTTGTCTTTTGGGGGGGGGGCTTAAGGAAATGGTGCCCAGGCAGACTCAAAAAGTTACTGAGTATATTATTCAAAAACAAAAGAATGATAAATGGTCATTAAGTATGTTGTGTGAATGCTGTCAACATCTGTGACATCATATGAAGATCTAGAACAGGAAGCTCTAGTTTGAACCTGTGGCCTAGCAAGAAAAATTCACCATTTGCCATGCTGAGTAAGCATTATTAGAGTTCCATAAAGGACTGTGAGTGATCTGCCCCTTCTGTAGGGTGATAAAACTGTAATTCCATTGTAGTAAAAATAAGATGTTTGTAGCACTTTAAAAATAAACAGCATACTAAACCATAATTGATTCTCATATTTCTTAAGCAAGTTAGAATGGTCTGCTTAACAAATCATGCTAAGCTAGAAACTGGTTCATAAACTACAATGACTGAGATCACAGAGCACAATAATTCAGAACCGAATAAAATACATTATGGAACCGAATAAAATATATTACGATGTGTGGTGATGTAATGGGATGGATTAAAATATCACAAGCATCTTTACTGTGTTTACAATCTGCAACAAAGACTTGCAGTTTGAAATAGCTAGGCACTGTTCAGTAGCTTTGTTCTGCTTTGTGAATAGTGCAGTTTGGGCTACATATGAGTCACACTTGATGGATAAGGTACCTCTAATACATAAGACCACATATTGTTATTTGCACTATGAACTTCAGTTCTTCTGAAATCCCTTGATCATTTGAACCATACCCCACAGGTCAAAATGAAATCATAATTGTGTAAGAGTTTAATTAGGCATCTAGGTAAAAGACTGGATATAAAGCAGTAGTCTGTTCACTTCTGAACAGCTTTATCCCAAGTCAGATGTTTCCCCACTGCGGTGGCATTTTGCAAAAGCATAAAAACAAATAGAGATAACAAAAATTCTTATTAATAGCTTTAGTAATACATTTGTTAGGGTGGTTTGCTTTATGAATATTTTAAAATTTTATAATTTATAAACCACTTAGAATCTTGCAAATATGTAGCAAACAATTGCATACAAATAAAGCTTAAGAGGAGAGAGAGATAATCACCAAACTACTTTGCTGTCATTGTGTGCTGACACTGGTCAATATGGTTTAGAACTCAAAAAAGACAGAAGACTTGACATATATTTTTAAAACAAACCAGATCTCACAAAATGAAAAACAAGTATAGTTGTATTGCTTCCTTGGGGGAAGGGAATGCTCCAAAATAATATATAGGCTTCATGGCAGCAGAGAGCTTTGTTTTTCCAGAACCATTCTAGGTGGATGAATGATATAATGCAATCAGTCAAAACCTCCCATCATAGAGACAATGAACGGTATTTTTAGTTAGAGTTCTCAAAATTTGCTACGATGTTTTCCATTTCAAAAGATCAAGTATAAATTCACACAATAAGCATAACTATTCCATATCCAATGGATTTAATGACTCCCTTTTACTTAATAGCCTAAGGAGACCTTTATTAGATTAAATCAAGACCTAATTACATCAACATTCCTAACGCTCATCCCTGTACCAACTCAGGTAAGCACAAATATAGCACAAAGGACACCTATTCCCACTCCTCTGAACAGCAGCAACTTTCAGGAATTCACCATAACAATCTTAGCAAACAGTTGCTGCCCAGATTAATACTTTTCAAAGTGACTTTAGAATCATTTAGTGGAGGTTTTCAAATTCCTCTCTCCTTGGTGTTTCAAAATAGAGGTTACTTCAGTTCCAATCTTCCCTGAATGCAGACTGGGAGAGCAACTGCTGCTGCAGACATACATGACTTCCCATAGCCTAGATTTCCCAGTCCAGTTAAAGAATTTAGAAGGGGTGAATTCCATTATCACTTGTTAAAAATCTCCTGGCTTAATTTAGATTGTAGTGGAGATTTTCAACTCTGTTTTGCCCCACAAATGCAAATTTAGTTATTTATTTATTTATTTATTTTGACTTGTATGCCGCCACTCTCCAGAAAGGACTCGTGCTCACAGATAAAAACACAGAACAATAAATTAGTTAAAAGAAATTAAACTAAACGAGCCAAAATACAAGTATAAAACCAAATTAAAATCGAATTTAAAACCCACCCTCTCCCCTAGGAGATCAGTCCAGCCCAGCCTGTAAAACAACCAGGTTTTATATCGCCAGAAAGAGGAGAGATTGGGAGCCAGCCGGAGCTCAACGGGTAGCTGGTTCCATAAGGCAGGGGCCGATGCAGAATAGGCCCTTCCCCGGTCACCGCAGACATTGTCGTGCAGACGGCAACCCGAGGAGTCCCAACCTATGTGCTCACACAGGGCGACCGGTATTTGATATCGGCAGGAGACGCTCCGCAAGTACCCGGACCCATGCCATGAAGGACTTTGAATGTTAATGTCAAAACCTTGAATCGCACCCGGAGGGCAACCGGTAACCAATGCAGCTCGCGCAGGAGGGGTGTAACATGGGAGTATCGGGAGACTCCCATCACAACCCGCAGCCGCATTCTGCACCAGCTGGAGCCTCCGGATGGTATGCAAGGGCAGTCCTACATAGAGAGCATTGCAGTAGTCGAGTCGGGATGTAACAAGTGCATGAGTGACTGTGCAAAGGGCATCTCGATCCAGGTAAGGGCGAGCTGGCGAACCAGCCAACCTGGGCAAAGGCCCCTGGCCACGGCTCCCACCTGCTCCTCCAAACTGAGCCATGAGTCCAGGAGAACCCCCAGGTTCCGCTCCCTATCCACAGGGGGTAACACCTCTCCCCTATGGCCAAAGGTGGAATATACTCACTGAGCGAGATGCCTGTACACAGCCACTCAGTCTTGGCCGGATTGAGCTGTAGTCTGTTCCTGCCCATTCAGATCCATACCACATCCAAACAACGGACATCACGGCATCACTGATTTGGTTTGGGATGGAGATAACTGGGATGATCTCAGCATACTGATGATTCACCCCAACCTCTGATCTCGCCCAGCAGGTCGGATGGACGGGGAGAGGACCCATCCCTGCGGGACCCCACGAGAGCCCTGGGGCCGACTCCCCTGACCCTGAGAGGTAGGAGGAGAACCACTGAACAGGCGCTAAAGGCCCCGATGGTATCGAAGCTGCCGAGAGATCTAATAGGACCAGGACAGAAAGCCTCTGTCCCAGCGCCTGGCGCCAGATGCCATCTGCCGAGGCCCCAGGGAGGTTCTCATCTGACCTCCAGACTCCTGCAACGCCCTATTTAGGACTGTTGATACCATCCGCTTCATCCAGAAGCGGCGGTGGTGATGAGTTCCCGCTTCTCCCATGTTACCCTCCTCCTCCTTCGGCTAGGTTGGAGACCGGATGAAAGTTGTGTTAAACATCCATCCTTCTTCATGGGTCTCACCACCACCTCTTTCAAGGGCGAGCTCCGCCATAATGCCAACCGCCCGCAGCACCATAGGCAAGGTTAGGTCCCATCGGCTGGCCAATGCCGCAGCCCTCAGACGATATTCTAGCTCCCCAGACCTCTGGAACCAAACTCAGCCCAGATGATATCGGCCGGACTTCTTGTCCCTCCCCTCAGACCACTGCAAGTTAGAGTCTAACCCCTCCCAATCCGAGCGATTTATCCTGGGTGGGCAGGAGGAACCTTTTAAGATTAGCTGACAACTGAATAATGAAGGGAGTGTAAACTCAGCCCAGATGATATGGTTGGTAACCCCTCGAGTCCGGAGATCCGCTATAAGCATACCCTGCATAGGATCCAATCTTAACAAAATAATATAGGCTCTTAGCTGGGCTCGGTCGGATTCGGAGTGGGTCGATCTCCACCTGCTCTCTAACCCCTCCTACGCTTCATCTCCCTGAGCTCCTCTGTGAACCAAGGAGCCATCTGGGATCTGGCAGTGAGGGGACGGGGACAACTCGGTCAAGGGCCTCAGTGGTGGCCTGTTGCCAAGTGGCCACCAGTACCTCGGCCGAGCTGTGGATAAGGGAGGCGGGCAAAAACCCCAGGTCCGTCTGGAACCTTTCAGGGTCCATCAGACGTCTGGGGCGGAACCATCTCAGTGGCTCCTCATCCCAATGGTGTGGGGCCACTTGTTGGAAGACCAGCCGCAGGAGATAGTGATCTGACCATGCTATGGGTTGGACATTCACGATGCCCACCCCCAGATCACTACGCCAACGTTCCAAGACAAAAACAATGTTTCTGTATGAGTAATGTAACTCTATATATTTTACATAAAATGTTGCAGTCAGGCTATTTATCATGGATCGTTTAATGTTCATATTTACCATAAATGTGTCATTGCTCTATACCGCGTGTCCCCAAACTTGGCAACTTTAAGACTTGTGGACTTCAACTCCTAGAATTCTCCAGCCACCTATGGTTTGTATGCCTATGTGACTCAGAATTAAATTGGGAAATACAAATCTGAGGATAAAGGTTTGTTCTTCGAGTTGTGGATTAGTTTCTGAACGTTTCATTACCAGGCTAGGTAACATAGTTTAAACTCTGCTGAAGATGTTACGTAGCCTGGTAATGAAACGTTCAGAAACCAACCTACAAGCTCAGAAAACAAACCTTCACCCTCATCCTACACCTGAGCTATAGATATTCACCACTATTGCAAATACAGATCTCTTAAACAAATATTTTTAAATTTTTGGTGTCCAATCTAAATTGAAAAAAAATTCCCTGGGTCCAATAAAATATATTCCAGTCTTGTGGATTTGGAAAATCTTCAGGTTGAGCTTGGTGCAAAACGACATTCAATGTTTTCCTGCTTAACGTCTGGCAAACTTTTTGCGCAGTAATGAAAGGGCCTTGGTGACTCAGGCTGTTAAATGCCCAGCACTTAAGTTCCAGCTGCCTGTAATTATTGCAGGCTCGAATCCCACCAGGCTCAAGGTTGATTCAGCCTTCCATCCTCTTGGGGTAGGTAAATTGAGGACCCAAGATTGTTGGGGGCAATAAGCTGACCTTGTAAAAATGCCGCTTAGTAATAAGCAGGCATATACAATGGAATGAAGGCTATTGCTGAGCACACTGGGTTGCATCCCAAAAATTGTAAGCCGCCCTGAGTCTTCGGAGAAGGGCGGCATATAAATGTAATTTAAAAAAAATTAAAAAGAAAGCAACTCCTCTGGTTTTAATCAACACTGCTGATTTAGCCAATTTCACTACTCTCAAAGAAACATAGTTTTTAGAAGAATCAGAAGCAAAACTTTACATGGGGCACAAAAACGACAACAGATATGCTATAGGTAGAATCCTGTGAATTTCATCTTTAACCTACACAAACACACAGGCACATGTAATTAAGCTCAAGTTGTAATTATTAATGGCTACAATGATATACATCAGGGATGTCAAACTCTCAGGGGTGTCAAACTCTCAGGGGTGTCAAACTCGCAGCATCACATAATGTATCAGGACTTTTTTCCCCTTCGCTAAACCAGGCGGGGTTGGGGCCAGCATGTGACGCATGCAGGCTGCGAATTTGACACCCTAATATACATGAAGACATGAAAAGCAAAAGGCTTGCCTTGCATAGAATCACAACCTGTTGTTGTGGGGAAGAGGAAAGAGTATTAGGTATGTTTGCCACCTTGAATTACTTCTAAAAATAAGAAGGCAGGATAAAAATGAAACACCTCTTATACCATTTCTACAGTGAGAAGAAGCGGTTTTGAAACCCACCTTGTCATTATTCTGCCTTTGTAATACTTGGGTAAAATGCAGAATTTAGATTTTCTTTGTCCAGAAGATAGGTTTCACTGCTGAAGAACTTAACAAACTTTTAAAAATCACAAACAACATTTAGACTGGAAAGTGTGAACACTGAGCCAGAATCGCTGGTAGTTCAGAGAAAGGAATTTTATAGTAACTTATTTAATCAAGGATCTTGTTAAAGCCTACTAGTGCTTTTCACAGTAAAACTCTGATATGAAAGAATAATGAGGGAAATCAAGAAATTGGTTTCATCACTCAATGGCCTCAACAGAGCAGCATCTGCTGCTGTTGTTAGCTGTATACGGTCTCCTAGCTCAGTGGTCCCCAATCAGTTCCATGGAGAGAGGTTTTTCCATAGACCAGACGGGGGCCGGTTTCATGTGCTGCCTGCATCCCGTGGATGGGGCTTCTCATCGCATCTTTGGCCCCATTTCTGGCATGCTGCAGTCCATGGACCAGGGTTGGAGACTCTTGTCCCAGCTCCTGTAACTCTCCTATAGGCATACTTTTCATGGTGTTTTCCTAACGTTCATAAATTGAGCTAATTAAACCTCTTTTTAAACCCCCTTTCACTTTGACCAAGAAATCCATAGATCTTACTCCAGCAATCCTTCTCTCTTTGTTGACTGAATCAATTCCCTCATCTGACCCAGGAACTAGAGATTATAAAGCACTACCCTCTTTGCAAGCTGCAAATATTTTAAAAGTATTTTATCCTTTGCTCTTACTAGTTATTGCACTTGTCTGTAAATAAGAACCACAAAAAAAGTTATTCAGCAGTAGCAGCTGCTGAAGGAATCATTACTTCTACCACCATTTTTTTATAAGCCACATTCAGTTTAGAGAGAGAGACCATGCTACTTGTACTTTATCAGACACTTGCACTGAAGGAGAAAAGCTTTCTACCGTAACTCTGTTTAGGACTCCCCTCGGCTGCAACAGGCATTAGAGCTAAACAGCATTTCAGATTTGAAACCAAAACGGCACTTCAGGGTGTGCTTGATGAAAGGAACTGCAGGCAAGTGGTCCATATATAGGAAATAAACGTTATTATACTCTGCATATTGATGTCATCACAGAGTTACAATATTAGTGTCATTTGCATGACATCATATATTGCAAATATAATTTGCATCATCTGTATCATTGCAATGAACGGACTTTCTGAAATAGATGCCCTCTCCATCCAATTAATTTAGTAGAACTAAAAGGAATATGTTGTGCCTTGTTTTTGATACCTTTGCCAAATAACTTTAAAATTGTGACAGCAATCTAGCCCTAGCACCCCTAGTTGATTATCTGCAATATCCCAAAATCCAAGCAGCATAACCAATGGTCATGCAATAGGATTACTTTGCCCAGGAATTTGTGATTAGTATCAGAATGAAATGTTTGCAAGTAGTTTCATAAACAAAACCTACATTCTTGTTCTTTATCCCGCTGTTGAGTGTGTTTTTCTCCAGCAATCTAATCAGTTGTGTAGCAGAGGCTGTACTATTTTAACTGATGTTGTTAAACAACTGGTAGGTGGAACCCCTTCCTGAGCTTTTGTCTATAAATCTACTTTTAGGATCTAATCTAACTTCTGCCTTCAATAGGCCTAGTTCATGTTGTGTGCTTTATAAACAATGGGGTGGTGCTATAGTTAATTGCATGTCTATGTTTCATATATGTAATATATCTAACCCAGGGGTGTCAAACTCGATTTCATTGAGGGCTACATCAGGGTTGTGTTTGACCTCAGGGGGGCAGGGTGGGCGTGGCCAGCATGACATCACTTGTGTTAGGGGGCGCCTGTGGTGACCCAAGCACTGTGCCAGTGAAAATGGGCTGCTGAGCTCCGTTTTCAGCGGCGACAGCCTCTGCAACCCTCTGCTAGCAAAAATGGAGGTCAGGAGGGCTGCGCGAGGCCCTCATGAGCTTAGTTTTCATTGGCAGTGGCACCGCAGCTGCTCCTTTGCTATTTCTAGGGCAGCCCCACAGGCCAGATTTAAGTGCCCTGCGGGCCTGATCTGGCCCCTTCGCCTTGAGTTTGACAGCCCTGATCTAAGCCAACCCAAATTTCTTCATAGTATTGTTAAAGGAATAATATGCAATGCTAAGTTCTTTGTGAAAAGGTAGATTATCAAGTTAAACCCAAATGAAATGTTATCCAGTGACTACTCAGTAGGGCAAAAGCTGTGTAAAGGTGAACAGAACACCTCTATCTACTCTGAAGCACCTTTTGGAATTTAAATCACTAACAAGCCACATTCCACAACCAATGTGACAAAGATCGTCTTGGCATTAAGAATTAGAACAGGAATATCACTGTCTATTCCACATCCTTAAATAAGATTTAGATATATAGATGGATAGTCACTGTGTTCTTTCCTTAACACAGTATTTTCTGCAATTTTTGAAAAACAGTAATATTCAAATATATATGCACGAACAAAATTAAGTCACATAGCACTTTAAAGACAGTTTTATTGCAGGATAAACACTTAATAAATTATGAATTAAACTGATGCTCAAAGCTGCATGAAGAAAAAAACTATATTTTCATTGTCACAACTTACTGAATAAATCATATGGAGTTAACATAAATTAAGCCATAAACCAAGCAAATCCCACTGTGACATTATGGTATGTGTACTAAGCCAGATAAAATATCTTGTTTCTGAAACAAAAAGCCTAAACACATAACTTCAGTATCAAGGATCCAGAAATGTTACAGTTCAGAAATCATCTTGATCAATAGCCAAAAATGTTACAGAAAAGTTCAAAATAGATTTTGAAATTATTTTTTATTTTGTAATTACAGGTATCAGACTCAAAAGACATCAGAAATTTGAATATCGACTCTCTGAGTAAAAGGTGGAAAAGAACAGAATTGCAGCTGCTGTTATTCTTTACTTGATAACCAGTAGAGAAGGACAACAAAAATCATTAAATGCCATAACTTTTAATAGTACTATAAAACACATACAAAGACCTCAACAATTCCATCATCTGTCCATTACTATCCTTATAGCAAGTATTAATTTGATTGCTTTGCTCACAGGCCATTTTATTGGTAACTGGGAAAACGTTTCTTATTTAGTTTAAAAATAGCTACCAAGTGCCTGTGGGGCAAGATAATTCTTTTGAGTCCCTCAATGAAGTCATAGGATTCAGCCTCAGAGTGGTAACATCTCTTTTTATGTCTCCTTTAGGATAGCATCAGAGAAGAACATTTGTATGGTGAAAATAAGGCACTCATTCAGCATGTGAGGGAGCATACACATGTGGAAAGTCTACCTAGCTTCTCTCCAGGGGTAGGATTCTACCAGTTCGGACCGGTTCACAGGAACCGGATGTTAAGTTTCCATCTAGTCCACTGAACCAGTATTTCAAATGACCAGCTGGCCCTGCCCACCCCACCCCTCCCAGGAGTCTCCTCACGGCCCATTTTCCATGCAGGGAAGTGCAGGGTCTGCACGGAGGCTCTGAGAGGGGGAAAACGGGCCTTCTGGAAGTCCAGGAAGGCCGTTTTCACCCTCCCAGAAACCCGGGGGAGGCCTCCAGATCCTTGGGAAGGTGAAAAACAGCCCTCCTGGAAAAACCGGAAGTTGCAAAATGGGCCTGTTTCCAGCTTCCAGTAGCCCTCCAGAGCCTGGGGGAGGCTGTTTTTGCCTTCCCAGAGGCCCAGGGGAGACCTCCGGACCTTGGGAAGGCAAAAAACCAAGGGTCCAGAGGCCTCCTCTGGGAGGGCGAAAACGGCCTTCCCCGTGCTCTGGAGGCTTACCAGAAGCTGGAAACAGGCCCGTTTCCAGACATCTGGGAGTTCCGGTAGGCCATGCCCACTATGATCACGCCCACCCAGCAACCAGGCAGGGAACCGGTTGCTGGGATTTTTGAATCCCACCTCTGCGCCTCTCCTCCCCATCTCATTTATTTGGATCATAGTCACAACTCTTTGACATCAAATTCATTACAAGCTTTACTTTGGTGTTATGTATGTATGTGTGCACCTTCAAATCAGTCTTGACTCTCAACTGCCCAGACTAGTCCCTGCAGTTCTCTTGGCAAGATTTTCAGAACTGGTATGCCATTGCCAGCTTCTGAGGGCTGAGAGAAAATGACCGGCCCAAAGTCACGCATCTGCCTTTGTGCTTAAGGCAGGATTATAATTCATCCTCTTCTCATTTCTAACTTTGTCCCTTAACTACCAATCTGACTCTCTTTGCTGTAGTCACGCAACTGTGTCATAGTAAAGCCATACACAGCAGGATTCTTAATCACAAATCATTTTGTGGATCTGGTTCACAAGCTTTTCGTTGTCAACTCTTTTTATTCCAAATGGGTATACCGAAGGAGAAAAATAGTTACAACTCAAAGAGGAGATTAGTGTTACCAAAACTGTTATGTATGTAGGTTTGAATGTTATTGGTTTATTTGAACTGTTCTTGTAAAATGTCAAATGGTATTGGTTTAAATAGTGCGGGAAGAATCCCTGCACTCCCATTGGCTGGCAGCTACGGCTGCAGGCTATAAGAAGCAGCCATAGCCAAGCCAGAACGGGTCCATTCGAGCTGTAGTCACTAATAAACTCTTTGCTGGAACTCCTCGCGTCTGACTCTTCATGCAAACTTAACAAAAACAATAAAGTCATGGATCACATCTAAATTTAAATCCAGAAGAAAAGCCTTTTCTGCCGTGGCTCCTGCCCACTGAATATCTTTGTAGTTGAAGAGATATAAATTATATAACACTCACTGACTTGGAATTCAATTTCAGTGAGCCCAATAAGGATTTATTTTCATATTATTTCTGTAAGATACGACAAAATTATATTCCTGATATCTATATGCACGTACACATTTGTGCTACAATAGATTTTCCAGAAATTTCATACTGTAGATGTAGCCATATTAATGGGACATGGTCTAAATCAGTGTTTCTCAACCTTGGTAACTTTAAGATGGATGGACTTCCAACGCCCTAAATTCCTGGCTGAGGAATTCTGGGACTTGAAGTTCTCCCATCTGAAAGCTGTCGAATTTCAGAAACTTTGGCTGCCCTGCCAAATTTGGGAAATCTTGAATATTCAAAAGATTTTCAAACTAATTAATCAAGTCACACAATATATTACTCATCTATAAATAGTCACTCATTTTGTATTACCTCAAAACTCATGCCATACTCCCTACTTTTCTATATGCCTTATCTTCCAAAATGAGGCAAGCCATGTTAAAAAAAAGACTGCACACAAAGGGTGGGGTTAAGCAAAAAAACAGAATAAAAGAGAGTGGGTGACTGGGCCTAGACAAAAAAAATCCTCCCAAAAATCAGTAGTGATATGTAAGCCTGTTGTGAAAATAGCTAACTCCATGGTGACTGGTTTTAAAAATACTTGGATTTATGTTTCGCAGAGAATGCATTAAAAAAAAAGACAGGCATAGTAGAGATTCCAGCTGCTCTCCTTCAATGTTGACTGTTTACAGATTTTATTTTAAAAAGTTTGCAATGACATTCCAAAAAGAGATAACAAAGAAAATTCACCAGTGAAGCCTTTTGACCTCTGCTGTTCTTTACCATTTTGCTCTTCCCTTCTTAGCTTCAGCAGGGGAATGAACAAATGTGCTCTTTTAAAAAAAGAACTCTTTGTAGAACCTCAATACAAAGGCCAAGACCATCAGCATCTGCATTAACAGCCAATAGATGTTCACACCTTACATTGCTGGCCCTTCAGCCTTCTTGCTGTTTGAAATATGCCCCATTGACAAATTAGATAAAAGTAGATCAAGGGATCTATATCTTGTGCCACTCAACAGATCAAATCATAGATTCCATTATAGAACTCTACTCCCCTTTGGACACAAGGCATATGGTGTCTTCAACTGAGTCTATTTGAAGGCTGCATCTCTGTACAACAGCCTTAACTAAAGGACAGCATCAAAGCCTTTGCTCCATCAACATCCATCCCATCTCCTGTACCAGGTAAGACTCACGGGCTCAGTCCTCCACAGATGTCCAGGATCCGCCTGCTATTCACTGCAGCTCCATTTGCCATACCTTTCCCCCAATTATCTTCCTGATGGAACTGACCATTCTGCTCAGCTCACGGAAGATATGGAGCAGCTTCTCCCTGCTGAGGAAGTGGGGCCATCTACAGCTGGCTTCATCTGCACTTACAGCAGGGAGAAAGCGCAAAGATCAAGTGAAAGACCGTATTGCTCCAAAGGCTTGGGTCCTTTGGGCCGTATAGAGAACTTCACACAATAGCGCCTTTATAATGGGCCAAAAGCAAGCACTTCTCAAACTCGTAACTGGCATAGATTTTCTGCTGGATCCAGACTGGACATCACGTGCTTAAGAGAGAGAACTCAAGCAGGCAGACAAGCCAGCAATGCTTATAAAAAGACACTTCATGTGGTCCCTAAACCAAGGAGAGAGAAGATGACAGGCTTGTGAAATCGCTCTCAATTAAATATGCTTATGTAGTTCAACATCTCCACTCCAATCAAGATTCTAGTGGTGTCCTCCACCTGGTTTTTAAGAGCGGTGTTCCTAGCAGTAATTTTTCAGTAGTTTCATAAAAGGATGATCTACAGGTGGAAAAATGGGGGTGAGGTGGGGAACTATATTACCTTCTCCAGAAAAAGCAAGAAGTCTTAGGGCTCCAAGATAATTGTGAAAATCAGCTCTCCCCTTCCTCTGGTACATGCAGCAGACTCCAAGGGCCTGCCTATTTCTGCTGCTGAGTAAAAATGCAAACCTGTTCTTGATTTGAGAGGAAACTACTGGCATAATATGTGCTGTCCCCATTGTCTCTGTTTTGGCTTGCCACCAAATGGCGGTGTCCTGAGTTTATATGTGAAGGACAGTGTCAAGCAAAGCTGTTGGTTTTGCTGTCCTCCCTCATCAGGAAACCATCTGCCACCAATTACAACAGTGATGTAGGTACAGGAAGGAGGTTTGGGGAGGTGGTCAGTTCTGACAGGTGGGTCATCTGGCCCACTTTATGAAGCACATTAAACAGGAGCATGCATCAGTTGAAACAAGGAGCTGAGTGATAAGGCCGGCGAGTCCACTGTCTCAAAACCTTGGCAGCCCCCATTCCCTCTGCCTGCCAAACAGCTGTTGGCTCTCTCCAATCTGGCAACTTGCCTGATTCAATGTGAAGCTCCCCAAGCTGTTTGGTGAACCTTTTCTGAGAGGTCCAGCTATGCAGCTGATTGCGGAGGGAGGCTGTCAGTGATAGTGAAGCAGCATATTATCCTGTTACCAAGCAATCCAAGGTTGCTTCCCTTTCCCCATCCTTCCAAAAGGTCTACTTAACTCCCACATTTTTCCTGCCTGGACTAGATTGTAGCCGCCTCTAGTTAGCAGATTGAAACTGAATCAAGACAAGTTTCAAAAAAAGAGGCTTATTATTACATTAGAGCAAAAATTTGATGCAATTGAACAACCTGAACATGGTCATAGCCACACTATGGCTATGGAATAAGATGATGGAATGCCTGGATCTATGGTAGATGCTTTAAATTTTATTTTGCTTTCTAAAACTACAGTGTAACTTTGTAAACCATAAATTTAAATTAAATATATATATTTCTTCCAGTAATATTTTATTCATATGTGTAAAAAAATTTATCTTTTAAAATTTTTCTTTCCCTGTTTATGTCAAACAGGAATAAATTACCATATTTTCCATAGAAATATCGCTTGTTTGTAGTACAGATTTGAATAATGCTACCCTTTCATGGGATTCATTATCTGTACTAATCAAGACCTACCCTGTATTCAAATGTCATACCTTTATGCCTACAAAGACCAGAACTGTGAAAGCAAAGCTATTTACTTATGATATTATCTGGAAGCTCAAGTTGGATTTTTGAAGAAGCAGGTTTGGAAAAGTATTGACACTTGAACTTTAGTGTTAGAGAAGACACCTGGGAATATTATGGATAGTAACAAAATATGGATTATTGAACAAATCAATCCAGAATTTTCACTAGAAGCAGAAATGACCTGGTTCAAATTATCCCACCTTCAGACCCATTAAATGAAGATTTAGCTCGCTGTAATGCTGAGAAAGGTGGAAGGAAAAAGCAGAAGAAGACAATCAGTTATGGTGCCCTGTGAGAAGACCTGAAAGACCAGGTTAAGAATAGATTGTCATGGAGAAAATCTATATGATTAGGAGTCAAAAACGCCTTGGTGGCACATAATCAATACTTAATCTGTTCTCTAATTCAATCCTTGTTCCTTCTCTTTGTATGACCAAATAACCTCAACCTACTTTTTTCATACTGCTCCCTCACTTTTGTATTCCACCCACATTAAGTCAGCATCCATTCATTCTTGAGCCTATTTCTTACCACATGCACATCTTAAGTTTCCATTCCCACTGCATTCAACTTATTGTTATACTTCTCCAGCTTTTATTTCTATATAACAGGAGGTTGAAGGATACTTTTACACTATATAGGCATTTTCACTTTTTTCTATAAATATTCTTTCTATCAATCCATGTACTACCCACTATTTTTCCACCAGCATTTGCATATCAAAATTTCTCCAGTTCCAAGTCTTTAGTAAACAGTGTCCCAAGTTACACAAATTATCATATAAATCACTGAACAACAGTAATTGGCACCAGTATTTCCACTGCAAGGAATGCAGTTGTGAAGCATGACATCACATAACCATGCTGCTCAACACTAGCTGTTCCATCAGACTCTGGTTTAGTAGGAACCTCAAGTGATTGCAGCTTCTGACTTTCTGCTGGCTTCCCCAATGGACTTTGCTTCTGGGGTACCAGGAGAGAAAGTGGCAAAGTGGAATTGTGTGAGCTTGGGATGCTGCAATGGGCAGAAATCCAAGACAGTGCCTGGATCACATTACATCACTCTATGCATTCACTGACAAAATATGTTAAATAATCACAAAAAATGACATTTTTTAAAATGTCTTCTTTGTGTTGAATCATTTGCAAAGTATTTCATTCCTCGTGCATGTTTTATTTTCACCATAGCCTGCTCCTCTAATTCAAAAACACCACTCAAATGTTCTTTAATTCAATCCTAGGCACTTTCTCATACCCTTTAAATCAAAAAACATAAAAAACACCTTTTTTCTAACATTTCTTATGACGATTGAAGAGCAAAAATTTGGACTGCACACCACCTGACTGACATGCACTGCATTCCACTTCCTTTTAACTTCTTGTACCCTCTCTGTCACTTTCTGAGGCAATTAACAAAACCTATGTAGTTTTTGTATTTGCTCTTATCCTTTTTTTCTCCTAGTTAAGGGAATACTAATGATATTTTTCCAATCATCAGGCACAAATGCAGTCTTTGCACGTATGTGAGATATGATGCACCTTCTAACAAAACACAATCACATTTTAATATTTCTCCAATTGCAGTACACATGCAGCCAACATTTAAGACTTTATCATCATCATTGTTTTTTACTTGGATACTAACATTTTATGTATGTTTCTATTTCATTCCTTGACAGATCCCTTTAATTCACCTAGAAGTGTTTAAAACTCTCCTTCCTAGCTTCAGTTGCATCCCAGTTCACATCATAGCTTTTATCTTTCATTCCATTCCCCCTGCTGAGGACTCCTTGTTTTCCCACTTCACTCACTTTCAAAACAGTTTTTCACTTCATCACCTTATTTTTCACTCTCTCCAAGGGAATGTGCAGTGCAAAAGGACAATCGCAAGAAAGTCACTTAATTAACCTCAGAGAAATAATGGAAAACAAGACATGGCCTTTGGCAGCCAGGTTGCTACCATATATAGAGGTGTTCCTTGTTAATTAAGTACCATTGTGGCTGCTGGTTTTGCTATTGGAATTCTGGAACTCTTTGACTCTTGTAAATGCTTTGGTCTCCTTTCTCATCCTTAAGAATACTTAAAAGATGTCCTTAAAAGCTATCCTCACCTTTTAATGTTGAAAATAAACTCTGCCTTTCCAGTGGAAAGAACACTGATTTAACACCCTTAGTAACTTGTCAGAGCAAACATAGGTGTTTCTTTTTTTCTTTGCAGATTTTTAAAGAGCAGTCTTCCCAACTCTGCTACAGCTTAGCTGTGCATGAAGTGTGTCAAAATAAATAAATGGTCAATCTTCCAAGCCTGAGTGATAACAGTAGGGACAATTTCCTATTTCCAGCCAGCGAGGTACCTCGGTATACAACTTTCTCACCTCACATTCTTTCCCACAGTGACTGAATAAGAAACAAAAACATCACAAAACTGCTAAGAAGGAAATAATAAAGATGCCATTCGTACAGGTTGGCAATTGTGTCACATAAGCTTAGCCATTACGACAAAAATCTTCCAGATAATGTTAGGCTCTGCCAACATTTTGTGGTCAGGGAAAAGAAGGGTATAGGCCTACAATAGCTGGAAGGACGTGAAGCCTTTCCCACTTGCATTAAGAAATGGAAGAAATAGCCCTTTGGTATTTAAAACCGAAACCAAACCTTGTCTTATTAATCATAAAAAACCTTGTCTTATTAAAGTATCAAACTGCGTTTGCTCACTCCTCATCTTAAAGTAACTAGCGGGGCAGTATAGTAGTTACGTCACTCAAAAGCAGGCTTGTTTTCACCTACATAAGCAGACAAAGGATTGCAGCCTAAGGCTCATTTTTACTTTAGCCATTATACATTTAGCAGTCTTTTTAAATTTCATTATGATTTACTTCTTCACTTTCTAAGACTGCAACTTCCATGGTAAAACCATCTTATCTTCTGTCCTCTGTATTGTTCTTCATTTCAAACTTGGGGCATTGCAAAAGGAAATCCTAACTTCTAAGGAATCTTATTTGGTTTGATGTGTGGCTAATACCATGCTAGAATATTAGTGATTAGAAGCTAGGAAGATACATTCACCATCCCCACATTTGCTCAGGCCTCCCTCAATTTATGCCTGAATGGAAACTGCACAATCTGCATTTGTTCCTGAAAGTAGGTCACTGGGAAGCTATGCTAACACCCCTCCCCCACCACTGCACAACAGGACAAGGTCCCGCCTGACAAATCTTCTTGCTTGTCAATTACTTCAGCATGTAGTCAAAAGCATAATAAACCAGCAAATTGAGGAAATCTGCCTTGCCACTTTGCTGGTGTTTCTGGCCTAGGCGAGGCTCAGAGTTCAAGGCCAACGGGTGAGAAGAACCATGAGGCAGAAACAGGAGTCTGGGCTAAGGTAGTCATTTTCCTACAGTCAATTCTGTTAAGTCTGCATGAAGAGTCAGACGTGAAGAGTTCCAGCAAAGAGTTTATTCAGTGACTACAGCTCGAATGGACCCGAGTTGGCTTGGCTACGGCTGCCTCTTATAGCCTGCAGCCGTGGTTGCCAGCCAATGGGAGTGCAGGGTTTCTTCCCGCACTATTTAAACCAATACCATTTGACATTTTACAAGAACAGTTCAAATAAACCAATAACATTCAAACCTACATACATAACACCCCTCCCCACTAGGTTCAGTCCATACCAAACCCCAACCTATCTAATGTATTCCTTTAAATAGGTGGGGCTCTTACGCACGTTGAGACCTTCGTGGTTCAGAAGTTTTAACGTTCTCACCCAGTGAGAGGGAAATGTGTCTGCTGACATTTCCCTGTTGGGACTTCCTGTGAAAGGAGACCCTGTTAGACTGTTAGAATCTGGTCTCTCCTCCCAACCCATCTCCATTCCAATGTCAGCACCCAAGTCAGGTAGTGATGTGCAATCTTCCACTTCTAAGGATGGATCTTGGCATTGTGACAGGGTTCGGGATGGTTCCTGTCGTAATGGCTCGTTACACATGGGGTTGATTCTTGTTTGCTGATTTTCCTCCTGTTCCTCCCCTTCCCCCCTAGAAGTGACATCAGGTGAGGGACCCAGAGAGAGACAGGGGCGATGTTCCTGAGAGAACCTGGATCTAAGTTGATCAATGTGCCTGCTCCAGAGGAGGCCATCCTCTGTTTGTACCCTGTAAGAACGAGGGCCAGTGATGTGAGTTATTTCAGCAGGAATCCACAAAGGTTCACCTATAAGGTTCCTAGCATATACAGAATCACCCACACTGAAAGAACGAACTTTGGAAGTGGAATCCAGTGGTGCGTTGGGTGCGTAAGTGGGATGAAGGCGGTCAAGGAAGACCTAAGTTTCCTACCCATCAACAACTCTGCTGGGGATAAGTTATTTGATGGGCTAGGAGTGATGTGCTGAACACTAAGAAGTTTTTCAAGCTTCTCAGTGATGTCCCCAGGACCCAGCTGCTGAAGCTTCTCCTTGGTAAAGCGTACCATGCGTTCAGCCCGGCCATTAGCGAAGGGTGCCCAGGGGCAGTGAGGGCATGTCTGATACCCTGTTGTGCTAGAAAGGATTCAAAAATGTTAGATGTGAATTGAGGGCCATTGTCAGAGACAAGGACATCTGGTAACCCATGGGTTACAAACAATTTTCTGAGCTGCTTGATGACAGCCTCAGTTGTAGTGGATGTCATGGGAATTACCTCTAGCCATTTGGAATATGCATCTACTATAACTAGAAAAGTGTGCCCTCTAGTAGGGCCTGCGAAATCAATGTGGATCCTAGACCACGGGCCCCTAAAACATTCCCATTCCTGTGTGGGGGCGTGAGGTGGAGCAGGCCTGACTACCTGGCAATTGGGACAAGATGCAACCCAGTTTTCAACCATTTTGTCAATACCTGGCCACCATACATAACTCCTGGCCAACCCCTTCATCCTTACAATCCCAGGATGACCCTCATGTAACATTTCCAAAACCTCTCTTTGCAGTTTTGCAGGAATAACCACCCTGTTACCCCACAAAATACATCCTCTTAATACAGATAATTCAGTTTGCTTGGACTTAAAAGGTTGGACAAGGTGAGGTAGATCTTGAAGAGGCCAACCTTTCTTAATCCAGCCTATAACAGGAGCCAACACAGTGTCTTTGGCAGTCTCTCTGGCAATCTCAGCAGCATGGACTGGAAGCTTAGCAACAGTCTCTAGGAAAAAGGTGTGTGCTTCAGGTTCAAAGTCCTCCTTGTGGCAAGGCAGTGGGCAACGACTCAGTGCATCAGCATGTCCAATGTCCTTGCCAAGCCTGTGAATCAGTTTGTAAGAATAGGCTGCAAGAAATTCAGTCCACCTCAGCATTCTTGGTGACAGGATAGTAGGTGTAAGTTTGTCTCCTGCCACAATGCCTAATAAAGGTTTGTGACCTGTAACAATGGTGAATGACCTGCCATACAGATATTCATGAAATTTCTTAACAGCTGCAACAACTGCTAATGCCTCCTTGTCCAGTTGGCTATAATTCCTCTCTGCTTTGGACAAAGTGCGAGAGTAAAATGCAATTCCCTTCCACTGGGAAGCCTGTGACTCAACCCCCCCCCCCCCACTCCAAAAGGGGATGCATCACAAGTCAGTACAACAGGCAAATTCTCAGAGAATTGTATCAACACAGCATCAGGTGTGATTAGTCTCTTAATACTATTAAATGCTGATTGTTCCTTCCTCCCCCAGATCCAAGCAGCCTTTTTATCAAGCAGGCGATGCAAAGGTTCAGCAATGGATGCCTTGTGAGGTAGAAACATGTGATAAAAGTTAATGAGTCCAAGGAAAGCCTGCAAATCTGTTTTGCATTTAGGTCTGGGGGCTTCTTTGATAGCTTTAACTTTGGCATCAGTAGGGTGGATGCCATGCTTGTCAATCATGTAGCCCAGGAACTCAACTCTGTCTGTTTTAAGTGTGCATTTGTCTTCCTTGACTTTTAATCCCACTTTTCTGAATCTGGTAAGGACTTCTCTGAGTCTTTCTTGAAGCTGAGTGTCATTTTCAGCAGAGATTAACACATCATCAAAATAAGGCACTACCCCAGGCAGTCCTTGCAGCATTCTTTCCATAAGGCTTTGAAAAATGCCAGGTGCCACACTTACTCCAAATTGTAACCTTTTACATTTGAAGGCACCTCTGTGAGTCACAATTGTTTGGGCCTCTGCAGTGGCATCATCAACTGTTAGTTGTTGATATGCCTGGGCCAGGTCCAGTTTGGCAAAGACTGTACCCCTGCCAAGGGAATGTAGCAGATGATGCACAACTGGTACTGGGTATGCGCTCTGCTGCAGCTCATGGTTAAGTGTCCCCTTATAGTCACCACAGATTCTTACTGACCCATCAGCCTTGACTGGTGTGACTATGGGTGTTTCCCATCTAGAGTGGTCAGTGGGCTCTAAAACCCCTTGAGCAATTAATTTATCTAATTGTGCATCAATTTTTTCCTTTAAAGCAAATGGAACCCTCCTGGGCTTTAAACGAATTGGGGGCACCTTGGGGTCTAGGCTGAAAGTGATAGGGGTCCCCATATACTTGCCCAGTCCTTCGCCTAAGACCTCTGGAAACTCAGACTTCAAGGACTCCTCCCATTCAGTGTTGCTCACGTGATTGATGCCAGTCACCTCGATGCCTAGTGGCTTGAACCACTCAAGTCCCAGCAAGCTTGGGCGATCCTTGTCCACGATGGTCAGAGGCAAACGTTTGGTGTGGCCTTTAAACTGCACGTTGAAATCTCTTGCTCCAACTACTGGAATCTTGTTCCCTTGGTAGTCTTTAAGAGTCAGTGCTTGCTTCTGGAAATGTTTCTTCTGAATGTTGGGAAGGAGCCTGTGAATAGTGTCCCATGACACCATAGATAAATAAGAGTCTAAAAATCCCCTCATCCGCCTCACTGCAATCTGAATCAGAGTCTATTTGTTCGCAATGGGCTGTTGTGGATTTTTCCCCAACAGAATGGCTCGAGGCCTGGCTTGAGGCCTTGTTAATCTTTTCATGGCGCTGCTGAGGACTTGGTGGCTTCCGCTGAAACAGCTTCTTCAATGGCCTCTTTAAACGTGATCTTAGGTTTCATTAACAGTTTGCTCTGTAAGACCTTATCTTTGAGGCCTAAAACAAACCGATCACGCATGGCCTCTTCTAAGTTGGTAAAGTCACAAGCACCCCAATGTCCTTAAACTTGCCACGAAGTCATTAACATTCTCGCTTTCCCCTTGATCCCGGCGGTAAAATTCGTGTCTCTTAATGAGGCACGATACTTGTGAGGCGTAATGGGCTCTTAAAAGCTTCTCTAAATCAGGCCATTCCATTACCTTCAGCTCTGCAGCTCCTGCTAACGCCATGCATCTTGAAGACTGCGGACGCAGTGCGTGAAATACCGCCCTCTTCCGTCTCTCGGGAATGTCGGCGAGGTCGTTTCCTTCCAGGTACATCTGGGCGATCCGCATCGATTCCCAGTCTTCCGCTGCCGGATCGAACGGGGCTGGGGGGGTGTTCAGCGCAGCCATCTCGCTCTTCTGCTTGTCTTTCGTGTCGTCTTCTCTTCAGGGAAATCCCATCCTCGTTGCCAGTGTTAAGTCTGCATGAAGAGTCAGACGTGAAGAGTTCCAGCAAAGAGTTTATTCAGTAACTACAGCTCGAATGGACCCGAGTTGGCTGGGCTATGGCTGCCTCTTATAGCCTGCAGCTGTGGTTGCCAGCCAATGGGAGTGCAGGGTTTCTTCCCGCACTATTTAAACCAATACCATTTGACATTTTACAAGAACAGTTCAAATAAACCAATAACATTCAAACCTACATACATAACAAATTCTACAGCTAGGGATGTCACTTTGACATCCTTTGACCTGTGCTTTGACAAGAGAAACTGTGTTTGGGTGCATGCTGTAGATCCTCTTACAAGGAAAACAGTTATTGAAAGTCTCTTTCCACACGCCTATAGGAAAGGGCAAGAGAGATTTTTTAAAAATCAAAATGGTTTATAGGCCATCTTTAATTTCTACAGTCATATTAAAGAATTTAAATGATGCCTTAAGGCACAGTGAAGGAAGAAGAGAAGACAGCAAGTGAAAAAGACAGAAAATGTGAAAGTGCTGCACTGGCAGAGAAGGCCATCATTTGGGATGGGTGGCGGAGTCCATTAATAGTAGTCTGAGAAATGGTGCAGCTGCCAAAGTGGGGCCTGAGGAAAGCTAGGTGGTGCAGTGGTTAGAATGCAGTACTGCAGGCTATGTCTGCTAACTGCCTGTGGACTGCAATTTGGCAGTTCGAATATCACCAGGTTCAAGGTTGACTCAGCCTTCCATCCTTCCGAGGTCGGTAAAATGAAGATCCAGATTGTTGGGAGCAATATGCTGACTCTGTAAAGCGCTTAGAGAGGGCGGTAACGCACTGAGAAGCAGTACGTAAGTCTAAGTGCTATTGCTATTGAGCGGAGGACAAAATGTATTTTAGGTGCTTGTGGCTGAAATAACCACGCAAGCCAGTGATTCACCTCTTTACTTGGGAGCTAATGTGTAATAAAAGGAAAGGGAGGGGAAGTGGGATGGGCAGAAAAAAGACTTGGTGACCCGGAGAAACTCAGGTCTGTGGAAGACAACATTTTGTCAGCCATAATCATCTGAAAGCTGCATCCCATGGCAGTGGTGAAGGTAGCAAGCACTAAGGGGACGGTCAGAACCAAGAGAGGGTGAAGCCATATATTCTTTATATTTTGGAACATCTGGTATTCTTTCTGATACCCTCTCCTCTTTCTCTCCATACCCCCACAATAAGGAATGGACAGACTGCAGTCCTTTGGGATCTATACTGATTCCTTGCAACGACCTTTGAAATTGGAGTAACTGTGTTTTGCCTTTCAAAGTGTTTTTCTGGAAGCTTCTCACTTAGGGTGGTGAAAAGTGCATGCACCTTTTCCTCCTCCTCTTTTGCTTGACAGTGAGACATCTTTTTGAATAATTCTCCCCTTATAGCAGGGCTGTCAAACTTGCGTCACGCAGGCTGGATGCGTCACGCACTGGCCACGCCCACACCCAGTTTAGCGAAGGGAGAAAAAATTGCGATACATCGTGTGACAATGCTGTGATGACACAAGTTTGACACTCCTGCTCTACAGTGATTGGTCTTGGCAGATTTACCATTCCCTCCTTCCCATTGGAAACAGGATGTCACAAAGCATCCAGCAAACAAGTTCCTCTAATGGCTGGTCTGTCACTCAACAGAGGCAGGGCCATAAATTGTAAACTGTGCCTGAGATAGAAATTGGCTATGGTTCTGAATAACCTCTGGGTGATAGGAAAGGAAAGGGCCTAATGCAGGGGTGGGATTCAACCGGTGTTACTACCGGTTCAGTTGCTACGTTTTGCGTGCATGTAAAAAAACCTTAAGCTATGCCACCTGGACAGCTGAAAAGCGCTGCGCGCAGGTGCGCAGTGTTTGAAAAGCCACTTTCCCCCTGCTTTTTCAACCTCAGCTGTGCCACGCAAAGCAGCTGAAGTTGAAAAAGCAGGAAATAAAGGACAGGTAAGAGCCTGGGCAGGCAGGTGGGCGAAACAGCAGCGAACACAGAACCAGTTCGGTGCCCGCTGCTCTTCAGAGGTACCGGTTCTTTAGAACTGGGCAGAACCGGTAGCATCCCACTCCTGGCTAATGAGAGTCATGTAAAACCCAGCCGATGGGGGTATGACATAACATAACATAACATCTTTATTTTTCTGCTCTCAGAGCTTAAGGGAAGGTGGATCATATATAGGTAATCCTCAATTTATAACCACAATTGAGCCAAACATTTCCATTGCTAAGGAATTTTTTTGCCAGCGTTATTAATCAAATCACTGTAGCTGTTAAGTGTATCGTGCAGTCATTAAGTAAATCTGGTTTTCCCCACTTGCTTGTCAGAAGCCAGCTGGGAATGTTACAAATTATAATCACATGAACCCAGGCCAGTTCAACTGTTATAAATGCATGCCAGTTGCCAAGTACCTGAATTTTGATCACGTAACCATGGGGATGCTGCAGTAGTTGTAAGTGTGAAAACCAGTCATAGGTCATAGTGCCATTGTAACTTCGAATGGTAACTAAACGAATAGTTGTAACTATGTGTATACCTTTCTGATGGCACTTCTATATATCCCTTCTACAACCACTGAGTGCCAGAACCTGGATAGCTCTTAAGAAATGCTTTGTACGTAGTCGTCTGAAGTGCAGAGGTCTGTGAGTTCAATTCCAGGTACAGGTTCTGAACCCCAAATAAGAGTCCCAATAAAAGATGAAACCGAGCACTCGGTGTCTCATGGTGGTCAGACTAACCGGAAAGGGGAACACAGAGCATACATCGTGTAAAAATAGAGAAATCGCCACCACAAGAATAGAGGTAGAAGTCATGTAAAGCCTCAAGAGTTTCAAGCTTCCCTTCCCAATCATAAAGGACAATTTAATGCATAAATAAGACTTCAGCACTGACGACAATCTGAAAAAGGAAGGTTTTTCAAGGAAGGAGATTTGAATTTTTCTATCTATTCATTTCAGTTAATGATTGATCAGCTAATTTATAACAGGAGCCAAAGTCTGCACTCAGACCTCCATCACCTGCAACAGAACCGAGCGATGCCCCATGAGCCTGCATGATTCAAGGTAAGACCTGAGAGCTGTTGGTTATCCCTCAGAGCTGTGCTTAGGGAAAGTTGGATGAGAATGACACTAGGCAGCCCTACTACAACATGAAGGGGCCATGGCTGCTCTCCCCTCTAAGGAAAGCACTCTGCATAAAGGGCAAGTGCTAACTTGCAAAATCCTTCAGGGTCAATGGATGGTATGTATGCGGAGGTTGTGGTAGGCCTGCCTGAATTACGGTAGATCTTGCTTGCAAAAGAGCTGAGGTTCTTAAGTATACTAGCCATACAAACAATGGCATTTACCTCCTATTAGCTTCACCCAGGGTGGCTTTATTGGTGAGATGGGAAGCATATATGGTAATAAATATTAGCACATACAGTATTCGCTTTAACTTCCTGATGCTGATTTAATCAAAATATTTTTTTTCCACAGGCAGTTCTCTGCATCATTTTAAAATCACATTTATTCTTAGTCATAGAGATCCAAGTCACCTTTCCCTAATTCTGTGTCTCTTTCAACAGAATAGCTAGTATTTCTATGACTGAGAGTATATTATCCAGCATAGGTATAGAAGGTGCCAGGTTGTACCTCTTTTCTCCATCCCCACATCCTACCTTATAACATTTGATCTTTATGTATTTTAATAATTATGTATTTCAATGGAATTCACTTTGGGTAAATTCAGTATTTTCTATAATTAATAATTTGTTATGTAACACAAAATATGATGGATACCAGCTTAAGCAATTGTTTTAAAATACTGAAGCTTATTTGTAGAAGATAAGCCTGTGGACAAATGAAGCTGTCTTGATCTGAGGTAGTATATCCATGATTTTTTTTAATTACATTTATATGACGCCCTTCTCCGAAGACTCAGGGCGGCTTACAATTTTTTGGGATACAACCCAGTGTGCTCAGCAATAGCCTTCATTCCATTGTATATGCCTGCTTATTACTAAGCGGCATTTTTACAAGGTCAGCTAATTGCCCCCAACAATCTTGGGTCCTCAATTTACCTACCCCGAGAGGATGGAAGGCTGAGTCAACCTTGAGCCTGGTGGGATTCGAGCCTACAGTAATTGTAGACAGCTGGATCTTAAGAGCAGGCATTTACAGCCTGAGCCACCAAGGCTCTTATGATCAATGGATGTTGAAGGAAAACAATAAGAAGTAACATTTATATCATCTTCCATTTATTCTTAGGGAAATTGATCCCAGATGAAAATAGTACTAGACTAGAAAAGACTCTTAGCTTGACCCAATGGCATTCTTATAGCATCTGCTGTTTATATGTTACTATTATTGTTTTGATGCTTGGATTTGTTCTGATTCAATTGATTATTGTTTGATTTATGGTCCCTAGGTAAATTAATCCTTCAGTCTTCATATTATCTTCCTAGGAGCCAAACAATCCTTCAGTTTGTCTGAGTATAGAGAAAGCGAAACAATATTTGGAGGTCTCTTCCAGGAAAGAAACATGTCAGGGATGGTTTCACAGCAGAACTGTAGATTTCTTGGATCTGAAACCCTCCAATTTTCCCAAGCACCCTCCCACACTATAGGGAATAAGGAAGATGATCTTGGCAGAAATATGCAGGATCCTTTGCATAGGCAAAAGGGGCTAAAATATTTTTAAATTCAGAATAAGATAACGTTTGGAAGCAACACAGACATATGCCTCCCTAATTCACTGAAGTATAAAGAGGAGGAAGTCCAGCACAATCAGACTCAGAACACTTTGTTATTGCAAATACTTTCAATTAGTTTTCTTGTGGAGTTGATTTCCTGTCTGATCTACCTGGTGGGGCTGACACAAACTGACATCTGTTAATCTGTCATTCTAGTTGTTGTTACGGGTTCAAGCCCTATTTTTGTGAATTTAGATTTCACCATTTCTTTCCAGGAAATAAATATGCAGGGAATAATTATAATATTGCAAGTTAATTATTTTTTTTAAAAATTGAATTTCCTATTCTGTTTTATTAACTATTTTGAAGTGTACATGACTAACTCTTTTGTTTCCATTTACTTATTGATTTCTCACTTTGGTATATTGTGAGAAAGACAATATTTTCCTAAGACAGCTATAATAATTGACATTAAATTAACACTAACTTATTGTACCCAGTCTCAAACCATTATCGTTCCTAATCCATATTTAAAGTTTGCTTGCTTTTATTTAACAATAAAATTTTAATTAAAAATAATGAGAAATGGCATGTTGTTGGGGTTTTTTAGAAAGATGAGGTGTAAAATAGTGTGTAGGATTGTTATTCTTGGTTGAGGAACTGTCTCACAGATTCTAGGAGTATACTTCTCCTTTGAATCTTTTAAACCACAAGTAAAATTTTGCACCTCCTCCCTCAAGTTCGTTAGTTAGCTGCATAAGGAACTAGATTCCAGCACAGATCACAGTTAGCATCTCCACCTAGCAGGCCAGATCAACCTTTTCTATGTTACTATAAATAAATGTCCATAATAGTTTTATAGCAGGCCAGAGTCCATGCCTAGCTGGAATATTGACCTTTTCATCCTTCTGCCTAGGAGTTCCTAAGTTTGACAAGGGATGTAGATTCATCAACAGTTTGAGAAGATCCCATCAGCGCCAACACCAAGTGTTTGTGATCATGCCAGATCTCTGTTTTGCTCCAGTTCTGCAAAATTGTATCTTTCAGAATGCAGGACATCAAAGCATTACTAGTTAATTTCTTAACTGGGAAAAGTGTGGGCTGACATGTTGACAAGGATGGCCGGATGCAAAAAAGCCTGAATTCCTGCCCCTTTTTGTCCCTTAATGAAATACACTGACATTTCAACAAATAGACTTGCCTAGCAAAATGTTCTGTGTTTTCCTCTCTTGTACCCAGCTATTAAAGATGCAGAAGCTCAATCAGTTTTTGTGCTAGGTTACCTTACTCAAAGATTGGATTAAGGAAGCAACCAAATTTCCACTGCTTCCGAAGTATTTCATTAATGCTTTATTTTTCTGGAAATTATTTCTTGAATACATTGCAACAAACAAAATTTCCTCTCTCTGTATTCTATTTTTACATTGAGTTTTTCCCTTTACCATCCCATTTCATCTGGGTCTATATAGATAAGTTTGTAAATTAGTCTTTTCTCTTTGGCTTGCACAATATGCTCCTTATGTCATACATATTTTCTGGTTATGTTGGGCAGTTTGATAAGAGGGCATATTGACATTCTGTGATAAACATAGACTCTCCTGCTTGTAATGCCAGAAAACATTATTAGATATAGGAAGTTTTTGTTGCTAATACAATTTAGCATTTATTTAGCCACTACACCCAGAGAACATATGTTTTTTATATAGAACTTCAGAGGCATAATACAGACATAACACATGGCATATGAGTAAATCTACATTGCACACAATTCTCTGTTGCCTTTTCATTGTGATAAATTTTTTAAAGGAACACGAGTCCTGCTTTCCAAGGACAGCCATTCTCAGCAACAGATGTGATCTTACAAACAACCAGGCCCTGGGCAGGATGAGCAGTTTCATATTCAAGATAGTTAATCCTTCCTTTCTGTTGTATTTGCAGATCTCCTCACTTCAACAGAATGCTCTGGCTTTCATGGGTAGTTTTCTCTCCATTTCTGACATTAGGTAAGGTATTCTGTGGAAAAATTCCTCCCCCACTTCTATGCCAGTTCATGTCAGCTGAGACATTACTGAGGCTTGGCACGGCATGGAAGAACACCGTCAAATGAGAATTACAACCAGCACTATAATTCTGTATATTGCAATCAGTACAGTTTGCATTGAAGTAATCATACAATAAGCTTTGGTGGCTCAGGCTGTTAAATGCCTGTTCTTAAGATCCAGCTGTCTACAATTACTGTAGGCTCGAATCCCACCAGGCTCAAGGTTGACTCAGCCTTCCATCCTCTCGGGGTAGGTAAATTGAGGACCCAAGATTGTTGGGGGCAATTAGCTGACCTTGTAAAAATGCCGCTTAGAAATAAGCAGGCATATACAATGGAATGAAGGCTATTGCTGAGCACACTGGGTTGTATCCCAAAAAATTGTAAGCCGCCCTGAGTCTTCGGAGAAGGGCGGCATATAAATGTAATTAAAAAAAAAAATCAGGAAAGCCCTTGGTATTCATCCTCTCTCTAACGAAGTAAAGGGAGGTTGATGGATCTATACATTTTCCAGGGTCTTACTTGCTAAACTAGACCATGAATGTTCTGGACACCCTATTAAGGGTATCATTAAGTCCACTAGATTTAAGTCTGTTGAGTGTTGAAAAATATTAAGAATTATGGCAGGGGATATTATGAGGAAATTCAGATGAAGGAAGAATTAGAAGATTGGGTGGTGTGAGTGGGTGGGGATTGTCTTTTGCTCATATATCATAATTGCAGCTGACTGTCTTTCATACAGCATCCGCGAACAATGCCCCACAGTTCATCATGAACACCACCTTTATGTTGCCAGAGGACACACCTATAGGTTAGTGACAGAGAAAACTTTGTTTGGAATGCAACAAAATGAAAGCCAGTATTTCTATATTTGTCCATGGTATTTTTCATAGCCTTCCTCGGCTAAGACCTATAACTGAGACAGACAGTGACTCCCATCATTTCAGCCAGTGGTTGTGATGATGGAGAAGCTATAAGCCTATGCATACTGAGGACATGTTAAGAGGATTATGGTAAGAGGACATGGTAAGAGGCTTCCAAAGTCTATCCAGACCTGGTTATGCTAGCAGACCCAGGCACCCAAGGGGATGGGTGAAGTAATGAGATGGCTCTATTATTATTAATATCCCTGCATCTATTATTCGTTATTTGGTTCTGGTTTTATAGTTTTTAATATTTAAAATTTTTAATGATAATGGTTTTAACTATTGTTTTAGTTTTGCTGTACACCAACTAGAGTCACTATTTTATGAGGTGGATGGCTACGTTACTTAAATAAAATAAAATAAAATAGAAATCCAGAAACCATTCAGGTTTCTTCCAAAAGGTGTGGCTTTAGGGAGATGACTGGGAGTAGGGGAGAAATATGTGGCCATAAGGATTTTTAAAAAACCAGGTATCTCTCTGGTTCTTTCCTCCAACCTTCTTTGCTTCTGGCCCTCATTTTTCGTTGCAGGCACCTTGGTTTTTCAGCTGATGGCAGAGGATGCTGAAAATGATACATTATACTATAGCATTGAGGGTGAAAATGATTACTACTTCTCACTTGGTAGAACAACAGGCAACGTGATACTGAAGCAATCTGTGGATTATGAGGTAAAGATATGAAGGGACATAACCAGGGATAGGCAAAGTGGGATGGCAACTCTGGCAACCTCCTTCTGAACAAAGAGGTAGACCTCATTCAGTGACCACAATTGAGAGTGCCAACTCAGTCATTAAGTGAAATTGTTAAGTGAATTTGCAACTGTATTTAATATCTTACTTCAGCTTTCCTTTCCTTTATGAACCTGCAAAGATCGTAAGTGAAAGGATTGGTCATAAAGTTACTTTTACATCACTGTCATAACTGCAAACAAGTTGCTAAATAAGGACTACTTGCGTTGCAAATGTGGCTTTCTCAATCTTTCCTTTGTATCTGTGTGAATCAGAAACATGAGTATTGTGTTAAAGATCTTGCACTATCTCTAGCATTACTATGCTTGTTCTTGTTGTTGTTGCTCCTTAATTATCCTTGTAATGTGATGCAAGGGTAGGAAAGATGTAGCTGTTCTCATTAAATATGTAGATGCGTGAGCACATAGGCATGCAAACTGAATCTACCATGGATTATATTGTAATAAACATATATATTCAGGGTATAAACCCCATTTTGATAATTGAATAAAGTAAGGGAGGGTGAATGGATGGACATTGGCTTGTGAAAAGCTCCATGCCTTAAAAAAAAACAATTGCTCTATTCCTCATATACAGTAGCAATTCTTCAGGAAATGCCATTGACAGGATCTCTTTAGCTGTCCCCTCAGAGCAAAGAAGAGACTTTGGGTGATTCTGCCGTGGCTGCAGAGAGTGAGTAGAATCAATCAATTTGTACAAAGGAGACCAAAGGGGAAATAAAAAGGACAGAGAAACACTGAAATTGTGACAAGAGCATATGGAGAAAAAGACTAATGTTCAGTGTGTTAAGACTGGTACCTCCTATGCCAAATGTGGCTATATGCAAGTCATTTTTTGTATGCTCAGACCCATTAAAACCAAACAGTATTTATGTTTTGTGATCAGAGGAGCGTTGCTTGGAATGGAAAGTTAGGCATTTACAAGAAACTAATCATAATTCAGTTCAGGTTGAACTTCTTAGGAGAGAAATATCAGAGGATAGCATTCCCTTTTCTTTTTCTCAACTGGCACTGGGCTCACATCTACAGTATATTAAAATGGTTGAAAACTAAACTGTAACTAAGGTGCTATTGAAATCATGTTGGTGATATATATGGTTACAGCTGAAAATAACATTTTTCTCATTCTTTCATATGTGGAAGAAGTAGCTTCTTCAGACATTTATCGCACAAACGACTTGTTACTCAGCTGCTTCTAATTAAAATGCCTTAATAATTTATGTGGAAATGGAATATTGTCCAAGTCAATAACAATTTTAAAGTGCAGTTAAAATTACCATGTTGTCTTTCTTTTGTTTTTGTTTTTTCAAGATGCTTTTTAAAACCCTCTATTATAATATCTGGATTGGTATTTCACACGATTTCCAAATATGTAATTGATTTTATCATTGATAATAAGAAGAATTCAGAAGTCCCATCTGCTTTCTGTAAAATTGCACTAAGTCCCAAGTGACTACCTAGATATGTACATAAAGATATGTACAGAATGTTTAAAAAACATTTTGGCAAAACACATGAAAATGATTTAACACTCTTTTCTCATGGACCTTGGACCTTTTCAAAAATAGGTCAATAGACAATTCTAGTCAATAGTGTTTCTTTCCTGATGGTCTTCCATCCAAGTATTAATCAGGTTCAATTCCACTTAGCTTTTTTTCAAGATCTGTCAAGATTCGCTGGGTTCTGTTACAGATTGTGATCTTTGCAGGAATGCCAGTAAAAAGTTTTCCTTTAAAAATGTAGTTGTCCATCACTCCGGTACACATTTAAATATTGTAAGGAAAAATTACTCCCATCATCAAAGTAAAGAAATGGTGGATGGCCATGAAACTCATATTCATAAACTTCTTCCCCATTCAAGTTAAGGACATATGTGGAAGAAAAATGTAAAGAAGTTTTAAAGAGATTCTTGTGAATACAAGTTTTAATTCCATTTTAAACTAGAACCCTCAGAACAATAGCGCATGGGAACAACATTGTTTTTAAAAAATAAAAAAGCAAAGTAGATTTGGAGAAAAAGTATATTGAAGAAAAAAATAGCTTCTGCCAAGGGAGAGCCACAATACTGAAAAATCAGACAAATTGACACAATTTTGTTCTGTTACAATTGTTTATAGAACTTTACAGTCTAAGTACAAATCAAATGTATTTAAAATTAATACATAATACATACAATGAGGCTGAACCCCTCTCCCTGCCTTTTCAAAGGGTTCAAACCCCAGCTCCTCTCTGCCTAATCTTTTCAAGCCCAGGCTGATCCTCCCTCCCCTCAGACAAAGCTCCTTGCAGTTTCATTTAAAGTTAAACCATGGATGTCCAACCTTTTGGCTTGCCTGGGCAACACTTAGTGAAGAAGAATTGTCTTGGGCCACATATAAAATACATAATACAATATATGCAAATAACAAACTTCCTTTTTTATTTTGATACAATCTTGTGGGGCTGCATTACTAGTTATCCAGAGCTCCATGTGTGGACACGCCTGATCTAAATCAAAGATTAGAAGTCTCCTTATTCCCTCTCCGTACAATCCTAAGGGCAGTCCTAAGAAGGAAATTGCACTATAGAGATACAGAAAATGCCATCCTCAGTCAAGGAATCTTTCCTTCATGACCTTCCATCCCCTTAACAATGGCCTCCCCCAGCTCTGCTCCTGAAAGGCTTGTTTTGCATTACAATTAACAATAACCCACACATACAACACACCAAGCACATACATACAATCACTTATAGCCTAAATGGCTTTTAGGACACCTGAGTATTTACAAATACTGTATTGCCAGTATAAAAAGGGAGAAGTCAGAAATCAATACTGTGTTTCTTTGTTATCTCCCCTCTTTTTAGGAATTTTAAAGTTTGTTAACTTTGCTTTATTTATCTCTTATTTCCTTTTATTCATCCCTCTCTTTCTTCCTCTCTGTACACACTCTCACTAAGTAATAGAACAGTGGGTATTTTAATATTGTAATTAGTTTCAGGCCGAAATCATTATCACATAACTATTTTGATAAGAAATGCAGTGGTTCTTTTTTAATGTTAAATTCAATTTTGATGAAAAGTTAGATAATTTCATGCTTGCGATATTGACATCCTAAATGCCATTAATATGTGTAGACTTTTTACTTTTCTTTTTATTTTCAACATTTAAGTCTTTTGTAAATAATGGAATGTTCATAATCTATGACATAAATTTTATTGCATTGACATCTGCCTTGAAAGAATACATTATTTCAAGAATTATAACATTGCAATAAAAGGATTAAAGGGGGAAAAATCTGAAGTACATGGACAAGACCTTTCTAGCTTCTCGAAAAGTTGGCCACAAATCAGGTGGAAGGTGAATGTACATGTCCCTGGATAATGTTACAGGTTCCAATCTGGGTCGGTTTATAGAACTACAGGTTGGGAAACAAATAGGGTTTCCCACTCTGTAGCTCTCAGCTGCTATCAACATCTTTGCTTTCTTATTTTTAGGGGTCTCTGTATCTTACAACAACATGGTTTCTTCTCCTTGGTGTTGTGCTTTGTACTTCTGAATTTCCCCCGATCCTATCGGTACATCTGCATTTGCTTTTAACTGCCCCTGAATTAGATATTAACTCATGTTAGCCTGAAAGACTTCACTAGAGCTGTCCTTCATGAATTTATCCAACCCCTTTAAAGCTATTGGAATTAATGACTTTATATCAGATAATGGCTTGTATCACCGAGACCTGGTTGGGCCCAGAGGGTGGTGTCCCTCTGGTTGAATTATGCCCTCCAGGCTTTCGGGTCGTGCACCGGCCACGGGCCCAGGGAAGGGGTGGTGGGGTGGCTGTGGTTATTAGGGAGACCTTGTTTCCAAGGGAGGTCACTATCCCAGAGATAGTCGGAAGTGAGACCCTTCTCCTGAAGTGGGGGCCTAACGGTCAGGTGGGCTTGCTGCTCACATACCTTTCTCCCAGCTGTGTGACAGCAGCCCTGCCGGGACTTCTTGACATCCTCTCGGGGGTGGCGGTGGAGTTCCCAGGCCTTATAGTCCTGGGGGACTTTAACCTGCCTTCCCTGGGGTGCGTCGGGATTGGCCCAGGAATTCATGACTTCTATGGAAGCCATGGGCCTGACCCACTAATTCACGGCCCCACTCATGAGGGGGAGAACACTCTAGACCTAGTTTTTGTCTCTGAGTGGTGGCGTAGTGACAGAGGGCAACCTGTTCATACGGCTCTGCCCGTTCCATGGTCTGATCACTATCTCCTGCGGCTGGTTTTCCAAAAGGCCACCCCCCACTGCTGGGACAGGGAGCCACTTAGATGGTTCCGCCCCAGGCGCCTCATGGACCCTGAGCGGTTCCAGGCGGAACTGGGGCCTTTTCCCTCTTCCCTTGCTCACAGCTCTGTTGAGGATCTGACGGCCGCTTGGCAGCGGGCCGCATCGGAGGCCCTCGACAGGGTTGTCCCCATGCGCCCCCTCACACGTCACGGATCTCGGATGGCTCCTTGGTATTCAGAGGAGCTCCGGGAGATGAAACGCCGTCGGAGGGGCTTAGAGAGCAGGTGGAGGGCCACCTGCTCTCAGCTCGATCGAACCCAGTTAAGAGCCCATATTAGGACTTACCTGGGAGCTGTGAGGGTGGCGAGAAGGTCTTATCTCTCCACCCTCATAGCGTCCGCAGATAACCGCCCAGCCGCCCTGTTCCGGGTTACGTGCTCTCTCCTTTGTCCTGGGGAGGGGGCGGATCTGTTGCGGGGAAGGGCTGAGGAATTTGGTCAATATCTGTCGGATAAGATCGCTCAATTCGAGCGGGTTGTCCACTGATTTGCAGCGGTCTGAGGAGCGGGATACAGGTAGTCTGGCCAATACGTTCTGGGATGAGTTCGACCCTGTTTCCGAGGATGAAATGGACGGGATTATGTGGCGCCTGAGCTCCACCACATGTTTGTTGGACCCGTGCCCTTCCTGGCTGTCTTATGCCGCCAGGGAGGTCACCTGCGGTTGATCCGGCAGTTGTCAACGCTTCGCTAAGGGAGGGTGTTTTCCCCTCCGCCCTGAAAGAGGCGGTGGTGAGACCCCTCCTGAAGAAGCCTGCCCTGGATCCGACCGTGTTAGATAACTTTCGTCCAGTCTCCAACCTTCGCTTTTGGCGAAGGTTGTTGAATGTGGTGGCCAGGCAATTTCTGCTTTTCCTGGATGAAGCGGACTACCTGGATCCGTGCCAATCGGGCTTCCGGCCTGGTTTCAGCACGGAGACGGCATTGGTCGCACTGATGGATGATCTCTGGAGGGCACGGGACAGGGGTTTTTCCTCTGTCCTGGTCCTATTAGACCTCTCAGCGGCTTTCGATACCATCGACCATGGTATCCTTTTGCGACACCTTGCGGGGCTGGGGGTGGGGGGCACTGTTTTTCGGTGGCTCTCCTCCTACCTCGGGGCGTCGCAATCGGTGTTGGCAGGGGGGCAGAGGTCGGCCCCGAGGGCACTCACTTGTGGGGTCCCTCAGGGGTCGGTCCTCTCCCCCCTTTTATTTAATATCTACATGAAACCGCTGGGTGAGATCATTCGTGGTTTTGGGGTGAGGTATCATCAATATGCCGATGATACACAGCTATATATCTCCACCCCAAACCAGATCAGTGACGCCCTCTCCGTGATGACTCGCTGTCTGGATGCGGTACGGATCTGGATGGACGGAAACATGCTTCGACTCAACCCGGCCAAGACTGAGTGGCTGTACATACCGGCATTGCGGTCCAGTTTGGAATGTCCATCGTTGACCATAGGGGGAGTGGTGCTGCCCCCTGTGGATAGGGCAAGGAACCTGGGGTCCTCCTGGATGCACGGCTCGGTTGGAGGAGCAGGTGGGAGCCGTCACCAGGGGGGCTTTTGCCCAGGTCCGGCTGGTTCGCTAGCTTCGCCCGTTCCTGGACCGCGATGCCCTGCGTACGGTCACTCATGCCCTTGTTACTTCGCGACTCGACTACTGCAACGCTCTCTATCTAGGACTGCCCTTGCATACCATCCGGAAATTGCAGCTGGTGCAAAATGCGGCGGCGGGTGGTGATGGAGTTCCCGGTTCTCCCATATTGCCCCCCTCCTGCGCGGCCTGCATTGGTTGCCGGTTGCGCTCCGGGTGAGATTCAAGGTTTTAACTTTAACATACAAAGTCCTTCATGACATGGGTCCTTATTATTTAAGGGAGCGACTGCTGCTGACATCGAACACTAACCACCCTGTGCGAACCCACAGACAGGGGCTCCTTGGGGTCCCGTCGGCCGGGCAGTGCTGGCTGGCGGTCCCCCGACGACGGGCCTATTCTGTCGCGGCCCCTGACCTCTGGAACCAACTTCCCCTGGAGCTCCGCCTGGCCCCTGACCTCCGCACTTTCCGTCGCGACCTGAAGACCTGGTTGTTTAATCAACCCGGGCTGTGACCCTGGGGTGGGGTGGTTTTTTAGAGTTTTAATGCTGGGATTTTAGTATTAATTCGGCTTGATTTGTTTAATCTGGTTTTATCTAATTTATTGTTGTGTTGTTTTTACTTTGTAAGCTGCCCCGAGTCCTTTGGGAGAGGGGGCGGCATATAAGTTGAATTAATAAATAAATAAATAATAACGTAGGAATGAATTCCACAAATTAACTACAGTGTAATTTATTTTGTTCTAAAATACATCCCATCCAACTTAATTGGATGACCCCTGATCCTAATGTTCTGAGAGGAGAGGAGAGAAAAATGTCCATTGTTTTTCTCCAGGCCATGCATGAAGTCTCATACTTTGATCATATCCACGTCACCCTTTTCTAAGCTAAAACGCTTCAAATGTTCTAGCTTTTTTTTTCTTGCAAGGAAAACATTAAGGCTCCCTTTTCTGATATTTTTTGCCCTTTTTGCAGCTCTGTTACTGTGTATCCTTCTTCAAATGTGCCAGAATTATGCACATATATACCATGTATTTATTTAAGGACATTACTCTTTTCACAGTTTTTATTTACAGCCACTTTCTAATTATACCCGACACAGAATTTGTTCCTTTCACAATGCCTTTGTTGAATTCTTGGTTGTGACCCTAAGAACTTTTCTTATATTATACGATTTATATTGACTGTTTCCTAGTATGATTTGATTGCTTATTCGTACCCTATGACTATCATTAAGTTTTGTACCTTGACAAATGTATCTTTTCTTTTTATGTACATTGAGAGCATATGCACCAAGACAAATTCCTTGTGTGTCTAATCACACTTGGCCAATAAAGAATTCATTCATTCATTTTCCCTTGTTATTTGCAGACAGCTCAGATACCACCAGTGCATTTGTGTAATTGAGAGTTTGCTCCACTGTGCATTTCTTTTGTCTCATTTAAATTAAAACGCATTGGTTACTTGATTAATATTCATCTTTTTTTTTCTTGGATTACCATTGCCTCTAATTTTCCAGAAAGAGATTTTAAGATGATTGAACTAAAATTCCTTATCTCCCACATGTGTCCTTCTTTCTTTTTCTCTTCTTAAAAAGAGTGTCTTCACAAGATCTTCTTTTGAATGGGAAGTAATCAGGTTGACCCAGAATCAATAAAGACACAAAGTACTGGAAATTTAGACTGTTGGTTACTTTTTTTGAATTTTTCTTCAGTGACTGGTGGAGACTTGTTTTAGAAAAGAAGGAAAGATTGCCAAAAAAAGAGAGAAAGGAACTGTAAATTATAAATGCCTTCAACTCCTTCAGAAATTAATACTTTACTAATAAAAGATGGTATTTCTATTGGCTTTTTATCTACACTGTTCTTTAAATTGTACTATGCCTTCATATTTTTCTAGGCTCAGTCTTCAATATATCTGTTCATTACTGATCTCCATATTTATTTTATCTTAAGTCCTATATCTCCCTATGGCCATTCCCTGTAGAAATATACTTCAGAATTCAAAGTATCTTTTAATATATTGTTATCTTAACAACAGATTAAAAGCTTTCCATTTCTTCTCTGTCAGAGTCTTGGCTGTTTCTTTGCTGCTTCTCCTTGTGTGTTTCTCTTACAAAACCTGGCTCCAGTTGAGGAAACAGTAGAATAACTTTGCCAGCTCGGAGGGAAGGAAAAACCAGTTTGCACACCACTTTTCTAGTTTGCCTCATTAATTCTATCCTTTGGCTTGGAGTTTGCCTATTCAGCCTATTCTTCTTCATGAGACCTATGACTGCAGAGAGCTCCAGGCAGACATCTTGTTCCCCTGTCGTCCTCCTCCTCCTCCCCCGCTTGTCCAATGCTGCTCTTTGATTGGCAGCTGGATCATCCTGATGCCGTGGTATGTGTGTTTGTGTGTGTCTGCCTTATAATCAACTCAGTCCATCTGTTCTTCCACAACGCCACATTGGTCACCTGTCAGACCTTTGACACTTTAAAGGACAAGTTACATCTTTGACATTTAAGTTCTCAGTTAAATACTGGGGAGAAAACTGGCGTTCTATTTTTTTCCAGTAAACTAGATTTTATATCCTCTTTGATAACCAAAGCATTACTCCCTACATTGCCATATTGCCTCTTAACCTGCATCTTACTCAGACTCTTTAATTCATCCTTTTTAGATTGGATTGCACCATGCATAGTACAGTTATGACCAGTTCACGTCATGATTATTTAGATTCTAAATCTTCTGGTAATCCGCTAAGTCTTGGTCAACCTTATTAAAAGAGATCCCACTGTGTCCTGCTGGCACCAGATATCTCAAGTCCTTTGTATATCAATGTGATCAGCAGCTCTGTGTGTCCACTAAGCCAAAAACTCTTTTACCTCTAGATATCGAATGCCTTCTTGCAATTTATCCATTGTTTTATCATCTCATCTCATCTTTACTGCAAACAACAGATTCTTAGCATGCATTCCCAAAATATTTTGTAAGCCAGAAGGCTTCATATTAAAATTCTTTTCTTTTTTCTATAGCTTGTATACAACAGTGACAATATTCACCGCTTGCCTCTGTTCTTCCAGATTACTCTCATTCTCACAATATTTAATTTTTCATCTGTAACTAGATGAACATCATCAACAGCAATTCCCCCACCTCACCTCCTTGTCCCATCCCAATCTGGGTCAGCACAGAGATCAAAGAAACATCACAGTACCTCACCTTTAGAGGTATTTGTCCTCTATAGACTGTAGATGAATATTTCTCAATCTGGGCCACTATAAGACGTGTAGACATGCTAGCTGGGGAATTCTAGGAGTTAAAGTCCACAGATCTTAAAATTGCTAGTAGATTACGGTATATTACATAGTGTGAACTGGGAGCCTAGTGTCCTGCAGAAGTTTTGGCCTTGTCTTTCACTGTTACCCATGCCATTTTGAGATTTTGGAAATTGTATCCCTGAATATTAACAAGGGTCCAGTTTATTTATTCCTATTGGTACTCAGTTATTGGAGTTTGTTAGCTTTCATTTGTCTGCAAATCTGGACTGAAAGAAAACTACTGGCTTAAATAAATCAGGACATAATTGATTTATTGGACCGACTATATCTGGAATCATTTGCAGAAAAGATGGGAAGGGAGTAATAGACTATGGGTAGGGACATAAATGATTCATAAATGAGGCATGTCAGCTAATCTGTCCCTGGGGAAGAAGTATTAATAAGAGGTTCATTCACCATTTCAAGTTATAATGTAATTTGTCTGTTCCGACTTAGTACTGCATGTGAATCCAACCTTAGGTTGCATAGGGAGGCAGACAGAACTTTATCAGGGTCGCGACCTCTTTTGGTCCATTGCTCCCTATATTGTCCATGGTTCATGGAAGAGTTGAGGGTGTTAAAAAGAATCAAGGGATGTCTAGAGTCCTGCTGAGGAAAAAATGGCCTATGAATCTGATCAAACATGTATGATTTAGAACCACGATTAAGGCATAACTTGTGGCGATAAGAGCAGCAAAGTGTCACTACTTCATTATTATTGCATCTGCACAAGCCACCTGGCTGCCCTGTTTAAGATTACCCAGACCCTTCTAGAAAGGGAGGGCAGAGGCCTACCTTCAGGGCCACACAGAGTAATTTTTTATGCATCTGGCAGATAAAAATCATTCAGATTTATTCTCAGTTCGATGCCAAACATGAAACAAGTCCTGTGGAGATGCACAGGGAGTGAACCTATTCGGTCATCTGGAAACAGTTTGATCCTATTGCACCCGAAAAAGTGGGTGTGGTCCTTCAGATTGTAAATGCCATCAGATATGAACTAGATCTATACCCTCCTGATTGGTCAAGACATTTGGTGAATGTCTATGAAGATTCTCAATCATCTAGGTCATAGTTGTTCCACAGGTGTTTTTTTCCAAATAGCAGCTGGACTTCCTTGATTTTTTTCTTTGAAAATGTTCCGCTTCTCATCCAAGAAGTTTCTTCTGTTTTTTTGATAATCAGGTTGTAAGTCATGAGTCCTTGTACATTCCTTCCTCTCCCCTTGCCCTAAATTTATTGGAGGCAATCTCCTATTCACCCTAACAGAACTGAAGAAACTTATTGGATGAGAAGCAAAACATTTTTAAAGGAAACAACCAAGAAAGTCCAGTTGCCACACCTTTGGGACACGATGTGTAGGTGAGGCTGAGCAATAATGAATTCATCCTTGAGGGAGGGAGTATTTCAGCTTTGTTTAGAGAAGCTAGTGCACTTCTCCACAAAAAAACATTGCTGGACCTTGCCATTCTGGACAACTTTCAACTAGTTCCTCACATTTTCTTTTTAGGGAAAGTAGTTGAGAAGTTGGTGGCACTACAACTCTATAACTTCAGAGGGTACTGAAGAAAATGGATTATCTGGACTTCTTTCAGTCAAGTTTCAGGCCTGAATGTGGGACATAAATACCATTTTTTAAGATTATCTTTGGTGAGAGCAGGATGGGGATACTGCATCCATTTTTGTTCTTGATCTCTTGGTAGCTTCCGATACCATTGATCTTTTCAATACCATATCCATTAGGGATGAGGGCCACAGTTTTGTGCTGGTTCATCACCTTCCTCTGAGGCTGCTCCCTATTGGTGTTGATAGGAAGTGAGAGGTCTCTTTTTTGTGGGTTGTCACAGGGCTCAGGGCTCTTTCAACATCTACATGGAGTCACTAAGTGGAATCTGCCATTACAGAATGGTGTATCACCAGTATGCTACCCAGTTATACATCTCCATCCTGGGTGAACTAAGTGATGCTATGTACATTCTTGAGTCCTGAGAAAACTTGAGGTTGTGTGGGTTGCATGAGGAACAATGGGTTTCAACTGAACCCTGGTAAGATGAAGTGGCTGTGGGTAGAGGGCTCCTCTGTATGGGCATTTAGCATCTTTGGCCTTGGATGGGGTTGCACTATCCTAGACAGACCTGGTGCCTAATCTGGGGATCCTCCTGGACTCACAACTCCTGCTTCAGTTGGCAGGCCTGGCTAGGAGGATCTTTGCTCAACTTTGTGTTGTGCACCAGTTACATCCTTTCCTGCCTAGGGAGGATCTCCACTTGGTTATTCATTCCCTGGTCATCTCTCATCTGGATCATTGCAATGCGCTCTACATGGGGTATCATGGAAGAGTATCCAGAAGCTTCAGCTGAGGAAGAATGTGGCTATGCCAGCAATTTTGGGTGCCCCAAGGATGGACATGTAACAGCTTTTATTAGCACAGGTAGTGCTTGACTTACAACCACAATTGAGCCCAACATTTCTGTTGCTAAGTGAGACATTTGTTAAGTGAATTTTGTCCCATTTTATGACCTTCCTTGCCACATTTGTTAAGTGACTGCAGCTATTAAATTAGTAACCTGGTTGCTAAGTGAATCTGGTTTCCTCATTGACTTGGCTTGTCAGAAGCTTGCAAAGGTGATCACATGACCCTGGGACACGGCAACCGCCATAAATATGAGTCAGTTGCCAAACTTCTGAATTTTGATCACACGATCATGGAGAATGCAGCAATGGCTGTAAGTGTATGCAAAGCAGTCATAAGTCATTTTTTCAGTGCTGTTGCATCTGTGAACAGTCACTCAATGAACTGTTGTAAGTCAAGGACTACTTGCATATTGTATCTTCAATATGTTTTTCTATGTCTGTTTATTTATTAAATTTATATGCTGCCCATCTCACTCTCAAAAGCAATGAGATAGGCAGTAAATAAATACGACTTATTTATCAACCAGATTGAAACCAAAGTATGATCATCAGATTGGCATATTGTTATTAAAGTACTTCTGCTTTGTACTTTATTTTCAGCACACAAAAGTTATTCTGCTCAATGCAAAAGTGACAGACGATGAAACTGTACCGGTAAGTAAAGTGATTTGTCGGAGAAAGACAAATCTGGAGGGATACATGGGGCATAGAATCCCTATGGTAGTGCTATGATGGAGCATAGGGCAACAAGGTGCATTGCTACTACAGTGCTCAACGGAGCACAGTTTGAGCAAGCTACACTTTGACTAATTCCACTGAGGGAAATTAAAATTAGTTATAACATTGAGAAAAGCCTATATCATTAGTTTTTAATCTCTTCTTTTTATCAACAGACCTCTATAAAAATCACTATCATTGTAAATGACCGGAATGACAATAAACCAATATTCCAGAATGAACCTTATCTGATAGATGTCCTTGAGGTATCTAATGTCCACATTATTTTCTGCTCAAGTTCATGCTAGAAAGGTTGTTTATTTGTGACTGTGTGTACCATACAAATAATCCTCAAGTTACAATGGTAATTGGGACCAAAATATCCAATGCTAAGTGATGCAATCATAAAACATGACATTATTTATTTATTTATTTATTTATTTATTTATTTATTTATATTTGAACTTGTATGCCCCATCTCCAAAGACTCACTACAGCTAAAACATAGAACAATAAATACTTTAAAAACCATTAAACTAATAACAAGCTCAAATACTAAAACAAACATTAAAAACCCTTAAAACCCATCCTCAGCCCAAGAAGGGTCACAGCTCGGGTTGGTGAAAACCAGGTCTTTAACTTCGGCGGAAGGTGTGGAGGTCAGGAGCCAGACGGAGCTCCAGGGGCAGTTGGTTCCAGAGGTCAGGGGCCAACAGAGTAGGCTCGTCGGGGGAATCGCCAGCGGCATTGACCTGCCGATGGGACCCGAGGAGTCCTTGCCTATGAGCACGCACAGGGCGGCCGGTATTTGATATCGGAAGAAGACGCTCCCTTAAATATTGAGGACCCATGCCATGCAGGACTTTGTATGTCAACACTAAAACCTTGAATTACATGATCACATGGCTTAATAGAAGGTATTCCGACAATCCCTGTTGCCATTGTTAATTGAATCCCACTGGCCGTTAGATGAGGACCCACACTGATCCAAGCCGTTCCCAGTTTAGCCCTCCTATCCTGATCCTTGGAAATGTAATGCCCTCCCTCCTTTACCTCTTCTTCAAGCCCCGCCCCCAGGGGTGGGATTCAAAATTTGTTACTACCAGTTCTGTGGGCGTGGCTTGGTGGGCATGGCATGGCTTGGTGGGCGTGGCAGGGGAAAGATACTGTAAAATCTCCATTCCCTCCCCATTCCTGGGGGAAGGTTACTGCCAAATCCCATTCCCTTCCCATCCCACTAACCTGCTTTCCAACTCCGTTCTCCTGTGCAGGGCAACAAAGAAGACCCAGCCAATCAGGTGGGACTCAGGAGGCAGAGAATAGATGGGAGCAGTGCCAGTCAGAGGTGGTATTTGCTGGTTCTCCGAACTACTCAAAATTTCCACTACCGGTTATCACCTCTGCCCCCACCACGCATCTGTCCCTCCCTCCATCTCTCCCCTGCTGGCCTTGCACTTGGTGTGGCCTGCTGCCTTATCCAAACATAACATGGGGCTTTCTTGTGAGGTTTTGAAGCCTTCCAAAGCCATGCAAGAATTAGAAATGAAGATGGGGAGATGGAGGAATGGGATTAAGCATTCCTGGGGTTGTAAGTACAGGTGGGCTGCCAAATGTCAGAATTTTGATTACATCACCATGGATGTGCTGCAACAGTTGTAATTTTGGGGACCAGACCAGAGGTGGTTATTCAGCAGGTTCTGACCAGTTCTGGAGAACCGGTAGAGGACATTTTGAGTAGTTCGGAGAACCGGCAAATGCCACCTCTGACTGGCCCCACCTCCATCTGTTCTCTGCCTCCCAGATCCCAGCTGATTGGCTAGGTCTTCTTTTGTTGCACTGCACAGGAGAACAGAGCTGGAAAGCAGGTTAGTGGGGTGGAAATGGAATGGGGATTTTGCAGTATCCTTCCCTGCAATACGCACCAAGCCATGCTCACTAAGCCATGCCTACAGAACCGGTAATAAAATTTTTGAATCCCACCACTGGACCAGACATAACTACCATTCATTTAGCATCCCATAACTTCTAAATTATCTCAAAACAAATTATTGTTAACTGAAAATTATAAACACGCTAAATAATTTTTTTAAAATAAATCTGTACAATGATTGGCTATAGTTAATCATGGAAACAATGGAGATCAGGGGTATGTGTGTTTTGAAAATGAGTTCAAAGAAATGCTGCAGAGCTCACCACAAGCATGAATACAGGACAGATAACATAATCAGAGTTGGAAGGGACCTTGTAGGTCATCTAGTCCAACCCCCTGCCCAAGCAGGAGACGCTACACCATTTCTGACAAATGGCAGTCCAGTCTCTTCTTGAAAGTCTCCAGTGAGGACCTCCATGACACTCACTGAAGCAGCTTCTCTTGTATTCAATTTCTGTTGGAACTTAAAAAAAGGATTAACTCGTCACAACTGCAAGGACCTTTGCCCAGGTCCGGCTGGTCCGCCAGCTTCGCCCGTTTCTGGACCGAGATGCCCTGTGTACAGTCACCCATGCCCTTGTCACCTCGTGACTCGACTACTGCAATGCTCTCTATTTAGGACTGCCCTTGCATACTATCCGGAGATTGCAGCTGGTGCAGAATGCGGCCGCGCGGGTGGTGATGGGAGTTACCCGATTCTCCCATATTACCCCCCTCCTGCGCTGCCTGCATTGGTGCCGGTTGCACTCGGGTGAGATTCAAGGTTTTGGTTTTAACATACAAAGTCCTTCACGACATGGGTCCACAATATTTAAGGGAGCGTCCCCTGCCGATATCGAGTGCCACCCGCCCTGTGCGGGCACATAGGCAAGGACTCTCGGGTCCCGTCAGCAAGTCAGTGTCGGCTGGGGTCCCCGGCAACGAGCCTATTCTGTAGCGGTCCCGACTTATGGAACGAACTGCCTCTGGACCTCCGTCTGGCCCTGACCTCCGCACCTTCCGCCCTGATTTAAAGACCTGGTTGTTTGACCAAATCGGGCTGTGACTACCTCACCAGGGGTATGGGATAATTTTAAGTATTTTAATTTGGTTTTATTGGGCTTTATAATTGTTTAATCCTTTTTTAAATATTTATTGTATTATGCGTTTAATTGTGAGCGCCCGAGTCTTTGGAGATGGGGCGGCATATAAGTCCAATAAAATAAAATAAAATAAATAAATTATATCATTTGGATACCTATATTTGAGAAACAACTTCTGTATCCAACTCTGTTCATTTCAACCACAAGATTTCATTCTTACTGAACTCCTTTCTAACATAGTAGTGTATATGCTAATCACTGTGGCAACTGTTACGAGCAAGGAATGAATGAAGGTACCTTGGAATGGGAATAAGAAAACTGAGGAAAAATTGCTGTTTTAAAGAGGTATTCTAAGGACTTGTTGGATGAAACAAATAATAATTTAAAATCTGCAGGACATTTAGATGGTATTTACAGTATATTTCTTAAATAATGATAGAGCCTAAACTGGCAATATGTTAAATCTGTGTTGTGCAGCATGATCTGTATATTTAGAACAGCTTAGACAGAAAGCTTCATTGCCATGTCAGTGGCAACTCTTCCCTCCCCAGCCTAACTGCTATAAAAATAATGGATTTTTAATATGATTGCAGCCAATTAAGAACAGTTTAATTCTCTTTTCCTATATATTGCAACCCAATTGGTGCAAAATAATTAATTAAATAATAATTAATAAAGCTATACATTATTTTGTGCACTGTAATTTAAACATAATGAAAAATTAGGCTGTTTTCATCAGACATTTTGATCTTGTCTCATTCCTTAGATGTTACCTCAAGTTTACTTCAACATGTAGAATGGTAGCTTTTGCATGTTGGACTAACTAAACCTGAATGCTCTTTAACAGTAATGAAATCAAGGAATAGAAAAAAGTTGCTTGTTTTCTCCAGCATCAGGGCTGGATTGAGACACAGAATGACCTATTAGCCCTTATGTAGTGCTTCTTATGTCCCAGAGAAATAGCCCCACTTTATTCAAGCTTCTGCCCGTCAGAGATAGTGGCCTGTAACTCCTCAATTGCCCTCCTGACTGAGTTTTCCATAGCTTCCAGTTCTTCACATCTTCAGGACATCATGACTGGCATACTATTCTCACCCAGGCTTCCTAAACCACAATTATGCACTCACTTATTTTAAAAACAAGACTTATTTTATTGTAATGCTGGGAATTGTTTTCATTCCCAGCCGGAATTAATCTCAAACAGTCCCCTGAGATAAGCACACACCTTTCAGTTCTGTGAAGTGCTGCTAAAAACAGAAGTATCAAATAAACTAGAAAAGAAACCAACCGAAGTAAAAAACCACCCAACCCAAGTACAAAGAGCTTCCAGAATGACTCTGAACTGATCGAACTACTTTGCTTCCTGCAAAGGTTTCATCATCCTGGCCTGACCTTTATACCTTATGGTAGGGGCAATCATTTCCAAGCCTTACTCCTGAGTCACCCCTTTTGTTTCAGCTGCTCTCGCCTTCTAGCAGCTCTGCGCACACATGCACTGGGAACAGGCTTCCCTGGGTCCTCTGCCTCGCTGCTGCCAGATTCTGAAGGCTCCGAAGGCAGCACTCCACTCCCAGATTGTCCTGGCCCCATCTCTGCATTGGATGCAGGACCCTTGTCGAAGTCCCCATTTCCCCCACTGTCCGATTCCGCTTCTGTCTGCACCGGCTGCCGGCGAATCATAACACATACATGGAAAAGGTTAAGGAAGAATGCCATAACTTCTAGTTTTGCCATTCTTTTTTTTTCCTCAAATGACCAAGGGATTTACCTTATTAGATAATTTTTAATATGACTATGCTCTTTTCCAAGATAGTCAAGAGGAAGTACTTTGGACTTTACAACACCTCCTTCTTACTGATTAAAGCAGCCCAATTGCGTTAAAGCACTCAGTAATGGTGCCACTGTTTTAAGGAATGCACTAGTAGCTAATACAGCTCTTCAAGCAGTGGTATCTTTTTTCAGGTTCACTTTGTTTAATCAAAGCAGAAAAGTGTTGCCCTTGTGTGAGGTCCAAGGCAATTATTCAGAATCATTTTCAAAGCATGTGTGGTTCTGTTAATGGTTTATATGTTACTTTGGATGTTATATGTAGCTTCTATTGCTTCTACTGCTTCTATTGCTTCTATTGCTCTTCCTTCAACTCACTCCAACCTTCAAGTCTGCAAACTGATTAACTCTCTTCCAGAACACAACAATTGGTACCCCAATCTATCACGTGAGAGCTGTGGATATTGACAGTGAAAATGCTGGACGGGTATCCTACAAAATCATAGAGGTGAGTAGGACCTCCACAGTCACACTGAGGGGAGGATGCTGTACCCCACATATATGGTGAATCCTGGCAGATGTGAGGTGTGAGGTATGAACCATATTCAAGGTTGTCCATTGCTGGCATGATAATTCAAACCTGGCACTTTTGGGTAGGGTAATTTACACACCTACCTGTGTCTGGGCATCCAGCAACCCATTTCCATTGAGAAAAACTGTCAAACTCTAGATCACATTATATCCAGTTTATAAGCTGAGTGCATATCTGATCCAATATCTGGTTATTTTTTTTACATAAACGATGCTGCACTTCAATGGTTAGATTACCTAGAAATTAATATCTGAATATAGATTTTTTAATATTCATATTTTTCTGTGTTTTTAATCTAAGTGAAATGTTATGTATATATATATGCAAGTCCATGATGAGATAGATATGCCAATATAGATAGATAGATGGAAGATAGGATAGATAGGATAGGATAGAGAGAGAGAGAGAGAGAGAAGAGAGAGAGATGGGTCGGTGGATGGATGGATAGATAGATGATAGAGATAGAGATAAGTGAATTTCCTAATGCTGGCATTTTGAACATATTCTAAGTAATGTCTGTCCAATGGCAGAAGATGCTTATATCAAGGCCATTTAAAGACATCAGGTTAATTTACATAATTTACATAATCATAATGGAGAATTTTGATTAATATATATCTGTGAATTTGCATATTTGCATTAATAAAAATGGAATTAAAAATAAGTTACATACAGTACAAGAATTTCAAAGGGTAGTTGGAAACGAAAATGTGTGAAGGTTTTTAAAAATTGTTACTTTTTAAAATTGTAAATGGAATCTAGATGAGACATACAGCTAGTTCTCGTCTTTCAGCCACAATTGAGATCAGAATTTCTCTTGCTAAGCGAGGAAGTTATTAAGTGAGTCCCACATAATTTTACACCCCTTTTTTGCCATGGTTCTTAAGCAAATCACTGCAAGTGCTAAATGAATCACACAGTCAATATGTGAATCCAACTTCTTCCCAATGACTTTGCTTGTCGGAAGCCAGCTGGGTAGGTTAAAATGGTAATTGCATGAGCCCGGGGCACTGCAACCATTGTTACTAGATGTTGCTACATAAGCTGAGAATTCATCTGACCACTGGAGAAGGTTATTTTACCGGTTGAGTCTGTCTGTTATAAATAGATATATATGCCCCACCATCAACTAATTTATAATATCTTCAGGACTTGCCACAAAGTCATCCTTGAGGAATGTGTACTTTGTTCAAGGCAAAGTTTTGTGTTTTGTTTGTTACTGTTCATGTTCATGTTTCTACCATGCGATTCCTTTACAGATCATTCCAAACAATGCAGAGGATCATCAGCTTTTTAACATTCTGCAAAGTGGCACTGTGGTGTTGAATGGCTCACTCAGTTACAACAATAAGAGCACTTTCTATCGAATCAAGATCTTTGCTACGGTGAGACTTAGAAATATTCAGAGGCAGGGAAGGGATGATAATCTCATTTCTGTGGAGAAGAAAAACTAGGTGCTTAATTGCCATGAATAAGGCACTGTGCCTAGTAGCTTTCAACTGAATTGAGATGGATTCTTCTACATTTATATAAAGCTAGCAAAAGCCAACCTCTTAGATTTTTTTCTACAATGGTGTAATAAGACCAAGTTCTAAAATCATTGATTTAGATAGGCAATCAAAAAAATGTTTTAAAAAGAGCTTCCATCACCCTCAGTTCTAAGTTTACTATTCAGAACAATTAACCTATTTCAGTTAGATGCAGATCTAGAGCCTCAGTGGAGCAGTGGTTAGAGGGCAGTACTGCAAGCTACTTCTGCTGACTGCTGGCTGCCTGCAATTTGGCAGTTCAAATCCCACCAGGCTCAAGGTTGACTCAGTCCATCCTTCCGAGGTGGGTAAAATGATGACCCAGATTGCTGGGGGCAATATGCTGACTCTGTAAACCACTTAGAGTGGGCTGTAAAGCACTATAAAATGTTCTAAGTGCTATTGCTATTGCAACACTATGAAAGAAGAGCTTTAGATCCAGGTATTTATTCAGAAAAAAATCAGAACAGGTGTTTTTCAAGGTTTTTTTTAATGGAAATGCAATCTGTTAGATACTCTAGGTGTGTTTTCAGTTGCATCAAAATACAGGGATTCATCACAGTACAAACATAGGTAAAATGTCAATTCAAATGACTTATGGTTGCTTCTCTCTATTCCAGGACAATGGAGGAATGTGGAATGGTTCTTTTATCAAGCAGAACAATACAGCTTATATATCTGTGACAGTTATTGATGTTCCAGATCTGGATCCAGAGTTTTTTGGGCAGCCATATGTGGCCTCAGTCTCAGAGAACTGCGCTTTGGTAAGAATTTTCTCACCTGTATATGACAAAACCCAACACCTTCTCTAGATACAGTAACATTATCACCTTTTGTGCATATATATATATATATATATGGTATTCAGCTTTGTTCAGGTATTTTCCCATGTCATTATAGTTGTGCTTTTAAAGTTGTAACGACGTTTCGGCAGAATCTCATCTGCCATCATCAGGCTTGTCTATTGGGTTCGTCACAGACAATTTACATACATACATACATACATACATACATACATACATTCAGGTCTTGGCGTGTTTGGGTCTTTTCCCGTGTAAGATTGAGAGTATCTTGGTGATGTTTTGATGAGGTCCCACTCACCATTTTCAGGCTGGTGCTTTCGGCTTTGTGCTTACAACAGAGCCAGTACACCACACCTCCCCACCAGTATTTATAGAGAGATGGCAGCTTCAATCACACTTTGCTTGCTCAAGCACAAAGCCGAAAGCACCAGCCTGAAGAAGGCGAGTGGGACCTCGTCGAAATGTCGCCAAGATACTCTCAATCTTACACGGGAAAAGACCCGAACATGCCAAGACCTGCATACCTGTACCCATGAAAATCTACAAAAACAGATATATATATCCTGGGAGAATGTGTATATCTATATATGATCGTTGAGTATCAGATTGGATGGTAGCCGTGTGGCTGAGGTTGGCTGTGTTCTCTCAGCCTTTGTGTTGTAAGACCGGGTAGGGCTGTGTGATGACCTTCTGAGTTCTATTGTTGTGACGTCAGCACCACACCCAGGACGTCACAACAATAGAACTCAGAAGGTCATCACACAGCCCATTACCCAGGTCGTTACAACACAAAAGGCTGAGAGACACACAGCCAGCACCTCAGCCACACAGGGTCTCAGGAAAAAGCCATCCAATCTGCATACATCAACTCCACAAACCAATCAAGAAGTAACAACACAGCCAACTCTAGAGTTTAAAAGGGAAAAACAGCCACGATCACACACTTCTCCCAGGAGAACGAAGCTGAAGACACCAGCCTGAAGATGACGGATGAGATTCGTCGAAACGTTGCCAAGGTATTCTCAACCTACACGGACAAGACCCGAATACACCAAGACCTACATACCTTTTACCGTGAAAATCTATGAAAACAAATATATATATATATGTATATGTATGCACGTACGTACATACATACATATACATATACACATATATAAGCTTATATATATATACACACACACACGCACACACACAGACACAGACACATATATACATACATACATACATTTATATGAGTTTATATCCTCAAAATGAAGCTATGTCCATCCCTACAGCCTGAACACAGTAAGCAAGAATAGGATCATATCAATCCTATCTCAGTTAATCCCATAGGGTAGATTATGAGTGGTAGACATGCTGTGGCCCCTTTAGGAACTTAATACTGCTACCAAACTGACCCTGGCTTTCAAATTGTAAAGTTCAAAATTTCCTACTAAATCCATTTGGGGGCTAAGCATAGTAAAATCACAAGATGGCATTGAATTTAAAATATAAACAGAGGCATTATATCGAAAGCCTACATAATTCAAATATATTTCCTTCTAAAATTCCTCAGTAGGTAGCACCGCAATTGCCATGGAGAAGATTCTGCTTTAACTTCTAGAGTAAAGAGATTTCCCTCCCTCCTTCAAAATCAGAAATCACTGGCAGGTTGATTGAGAAAGTAGACGTTCCATTTTGGGCTGGGGAGCATTTTTTTAAAATTCATATTTATATCCCGCCCTTCTCCGGAGACTTAGGGCAGCTTACAATGTTTGGAGCACAACCCATTGCGCTCAGCAATAGCCTTCATTCCATTGTATATGCCTGCTTATTACTAAGCGGCATTTTTACAAAGTCAGCTTATTGCCCCCAACAATCTTGGGTCCTCACTTTACCTACCCCAAGAGGATGGAAAGCTGAGTCAACCTTGAGCCTGGTGGGATTTGAGCCTGCAATAATTACAGGCAGCTGGAGCTAAGTGCTAGGCTATTAACAGCCTGCACCACCAAGGCCCATTTTGTTTCCTTGTGAACAGTGAAGCAGTTTCATGCATAAAATTCTTTGCATATGAATAATGCAGGTTGGTAGTTATGTTGCTTGTTTGAACTCTGAGCTTGGCAAGTTTTGATTTGATTTGATTTATTTGATTTTTCAATCGCTTACAAGATAACAGGTATAAGTATAAACATAGTTATGAATACATGAAATGAATACATATAAGAAAAATAGGCACGTTGGTGCACTTATGCACGCCCCCTACAGACCTCTTAGGAAAGGTTGGTTGCAAATGTTTCATCCCCATTTGAGGAGAGACATCTTCAGTGCGCTTTAGATTGTACATAGTTGCAAGCACCTTAAGTCATGCATCGTTGCAAGCACCTTAAGAAGTTGCAGACAAGAGCCACATGAATTCCCACATGTGCTGTCAAACACCTTTTTACCTTATATCTATAGGGCTGTATACTACTACCTCATTTATCCTAGTCCTACATCATGCTAGTTTTCATTGGTGCATGGAAACTAGTGGAGTGCCAGTGGCATTAATCCAAATCTTATATAATGTACAGCTCATTTTGCGGTTGCTGAAGTTTTTAACCACTTTTACAGATAACTCATCAAAGCATGAATTACTATAGTCAGAATTTTATTCTCCACTATAAATTGCAGCTATGATATCAGACGAAGATATACAAATACCCCAGTCTTCTGCATATTGAGATCATCATCAGAGAAGCCAGTGTATATTGATTTCCAATGACCACCACATAGCATTTTTTACTAAGATGCAAAGTTCAGTATTGTAATGTAACCCTGACAAGAGCAGCCTGTGAGGAAGAGGAGGATTTTTAAAAAAGAAAAGTGGATATTATGGCATCACATCTAAGATCTCACTCTAAAAAAGACAGAGGGAAGTTTTTTTTTTAATTCATATTTATATCCCGCCCTTCTCCGGAGACTCAGGGCGGCTTACAATTTTTGGAGCGCAACCCAATGTGCTCAGCAATAACCTTCATTCCATTGTATATGCCTGCTTATTACTAAGCGGCATTTTTACAAAGTCAGCTTATTGCCCCCAACAATCTTGGGTCCTCAATTTACCTACCCCAAGAGGATGGAAGGCTGAGTCAACCTTGAGCCTGGTGGGATTCGAGCCTACAGTAATTGCAGGCAGCTGGAACTAAGTGCTAGGCATTTAACAGCCTGCACCACCAAGGCTCTTTCTGCACCACCAAGGCTCTTTCAAAGTTAATAGTTATAACAGGTGGTGAAATCCAGTTCTGCGTTGGTGAATCCTCATTTTGCCTCTGTGTCTTTTCCCTTGAGAACAAAAAATGTTACATGTGACAAATTCCTTGTGTCTAATCATGCTTGGCCAAACAATGTATTTATCTTCTACCAGTCACTTCTTATTTCTAGTATTTTTTTATAATCCAAAGTAAACATACTGAATATATGCTTGATCTCTTCCTGCAAGTAAACCTGTTGACATGTTAAAGTTTTGAATGTCATCAATATTTGCTTCTAAAATGAATCTAAATGAAAGCACATAGTATATGAATGATTCCATGCTGACAGAATGTTTTTAAAAAACCAGCCAGAGCAGATTTCTGAATGCTTTTCCATTGCTTCTTGTCATAGACATAGACATGGGATAACTTTATTGTCACTTTGAATGCACACCAATCGGCATCCATGAAAATGAAAATTCATTGCATGCAGCTCTCAAAGAGTCACCACCTCCAATATACACTACATAAACCTGACAAAATAAATAAAACACAAAATTATGCATATACCCACATACGTTATGTGACACAGAGAAACAACACAGTCTAGGTCAGATGTATACATGTACATGGCGAGAGAAACGAATCTTGTGCATTTACCAGATGGATGGCATAGGGAAGCTGTTATAGAATCTGGAAGTCCTGCTAGAAATACTTTGAAACCTCTTCCTGGAGGGGAGCAACAGAAACAGACCGTAAAGTGGGTATGTGGGTTCTCTAACAATGCTTTGAGTTCTAAGCACATAGCACTTATAAGCAGCACCCTGAATAAATTGTCTCCTGGAGACCAAGACAGAATTGCTTTTTTAGACACCTGAAATTATTTTCCTGATCAGCAATGATTTAACTAGAAGGTGGATGATGAACACACTGGCAAATCAGGTTCTTTCTTTACACACTGTGGAGGTACGAATGATGTCGTATCTTATTCAGGCTTTCTTCTTTCTAGGGTACTCCTGTATTGACAGTCCTGGCCATGGATAAGGATAGATATGTGAATGATATAATCCTTTACAGTGTCATCAGTGAGTAAAGAGTCTGGGGAAGAGGGGTATCAGGTGTGCACACAGGATCAGGTTTATGATTCCTGTTGTCTACAACCATGAAGTTAATTATGCATGTGCCTCTAATTTTTAATTATTATATCGATAACTTTATGTCTACAAAATGCATAGCAATACCCTTATGCTTAGAAAATCATAGCTGATGTTCAGTCCTTTTCTGACACATTACAGCAGAAAGCCTGGCTCCTATCACATTCCTCCCAAGTTGTCTTCTTGGTTTCCTTTGCATTATAACTTTTCCTACAGTCAGATAATGTCTTCTATGTATATTGAACTTAAGTTCTCACAGCCAACTGTTTATCCATGCAATGGACAATTCCAGAAATAGTCTCATTGCTTAATCTTGACCATGGGTGGGCTGCTGGAGGTTCGCAGGGTTCGGGAGAGCCCCTAGTTAAGATTCTTTGCAGCTCAGAGAACCCCCAAATCCCACTCCTGGCTGGCCCTGCCCACCCCTCCTCTTCCCTCCCAGGAGTCCCCACATGGCCTGTTTTGGATGCAGATAAGTGCAGGGTGCAAGCGGCTGCTTGGGGAGGGCAACAAAAAAACGGGCCTCCTGGAAGTTTGGGAAGGCGGGAAATGGGCCCGTTTCCAGCTTCCAGAGAGTCTCCGGAGTCCAGGGAGGGCAAAAAAGCCCCCCGCCTGGCGTGGTACAGGGCGCCAACTAGGCCACGCCTACCATGGCCATGCCCACCCAGCAGCTGGGCAGAGAACCCTTTGCTAAAATTTTTGAAGCCGACCCCCTCATCTTGACTATGTTGGATGACTGCAATCTTAAACATTTTTCTTGCCTCTCCATCCCAAGTGTTGGAGGTAAAGGTTGTCAGAGGACCTGGTTGAGGTCCTACAGCACACCAAGAGGTTAGAAAACTGTTCTTATACAAAAGATGCTTTTTTTTCATGAGCAAACTGTGCTTTCTTGTTTTTTCTTTGAAGACATTTCACTTCTCATCCAAGCAGGTTCTTCAACTCCGACGGGGTAGAGGGGAATGGAAGGATTTATATTCCTTGCAGACAGCTGGTCATTTGCATCCTTTTAGAGGGTCACTGAAGCACTGGGAGGTTTATCTATGTCCTCAGGGTCACCTGAGACCTGCTCCTGGTTCCTGTAGTCTGCAAGGAACATAAATCCTTCCATTCCCCACCATCCTGTCAGAGCTGAAGAAGCTTCTTGGATGAGAAGCAAAACGTCTTCAAAGAAAAAACAAGAAAGTCCAGGTGCCTCATGAAAAAAAGCACCTTTGGGACAACTGACCTAAATGACTGAGAATCTCCACAGTCTTATACAAAAGCACACCCCTTTCCTGAAGTCCAAATTAAAAGCCGAACACAACAGCCATCCTTAGTGAAGGATTAACCTTTTTTTTAACACTGCTGATAAGACACTTTTCTCTCTCTAGATGCCAGCAGCCTCTTTACAGTGGACCAGTCCACAGGAGTCATCACTGTGAGTAGTAACCTGGATCGAGAAGGTGTGCCAGGTGAAGAGGTGCAATTTCAGATTGTTGTGAGTAGCAAAGCAGCCCTGGGAAATGGTTGGTCTATGTCCTCCTCTACCCCTACTTTTTGTCAAAGGCCTGTTAGTATACGAAAATCTTTTAGCATACAAAAGCATCACATTACTAAACTAAGAAGACCTACTAAACTAAGTGATCTCTCTTGTTTCAATGGATAGGCCCGAGAAAAAAACTTGAACATTTATCATCAAGTGGCACAAGTGAGCTCCCAGGTGACCATCCATATCAACGATGCCAACGATAACAAACCTCAGTTTTATTTGTGCACGGGCCCTCCCTGCAACTTCACAGGCCCCACAGAGATCCATTTTTCAGGTCAGATCGAGGAACATGCTTCTGCTAGAACACCTGTGACCAAGCTCAGCATCGTAGCCTATGATCCTGACAAGGTGAGGATTTGGGGATTTTGTTAGCTTTTGATCTTGCCTTTGCTTCAAATGCTCTAGATGGAATTACATGGTGGACTCCTATAGTGTAGTTTATCCCCACAACAACCACCCCTGCAAAGTAGATTGGGCTGACAGCCATCAACTGTCCCCTAGTCACTCTGTGATTTTCCATGGCAGAGTGTGGAAACGCCCCGGGTCTTTCCAATCCTAGTGTAACACTTTAAACTGCTACATAACAGTGGCTGAATTAGACATCTTCATGTAGTTCGTGCAAAGCCAGAGTAAAAAATATCAGTTCAGAACAAGGCTGGATGTGATTCAGTGGTGGGATTCAAATTTTTTACTACCAGTTCTGTGGGCGTGGCTTGGTGGGCATGGCAGGGGAAGGATATGGTAAAATCTCCAGTCAGAGGTGGTATTTGCCGGTTCTCCAAACTACTCAAAATTTCCACTACCGTTCTCCAAAACTGGTCAGAACCTGCTGAATACCATCTCTGATGTGATTGACCTTCTAGCAAAACTAACCTGCTGCTTCATTCACTGAAGACTAGGAGTTTGAATCTGGACTAAAGGCAGATTTAAATTTTTTTGACCAACTAACACATAACAGAATTAGGCTAAGCAGCATTGGTATTTGGAGTGGAGACATGTTGTAGACTAAATTCTCTGTTGCGGCCCCCGACCTCTGGAATCAACTGCCTCTGGAGCTCCGCCTGGCCCCTGATCTCCGCCTTTAATTAAAACCTGGTTGTTTGACCAAAACTGGCTGTGACCCTTCCTTGGGGAGGGATGGGTTTTAATGTATTTTATTGTTGTGTCTTATATTTGGGCTTGTTGGTTTAATGTCTTTTTAAATATTTATTGTTCCGTGTTTTTAGTTGTCCAGTCTTGAGATGGGGCTGCATACAAGTTCAAATATAAATAAATAAATAAAATTAGAAAGTTAAAAATTATTAAACCCTTGGATGAAAGCAATGACAGAATATTTCCTTGCTTTGCCAAAGAAGCCTTTATGAAGACATGTCTTTGAAGTCACTAGAAGTTGAGTTTGGCACTGGTAGAAAATTGTCTATGTGCCTGTCTGTTTGAGGCAGTGGAACCCACTCTTTAATTTCTTTAATTATGAACATATTTCACATCATCCCATTGAATTTGCCAATACAGCAGTATAATCCCATAAAAGAGCTGGGAAAAGTTCATTGTTGTATCAGGTCTGTGTTAGCTGAAATCAGGTCATTCCGGTTAAAGGTAAGGGAATCAATCATTGTTTTTTGGCAGCAGTAACTTCTTTCTTTTACCTGTTTTAAATATAGCTATTGAATGCTCATCTGCATTCAGAACACAAGCTAACTGTTCAACTAATTACTTTGGCTCATTTGATAAAATATTTTAATGTGCTTTATTGTGACATTGAGAGGTAGGTCAATGTCAGTCCAAAAATCATTAGACTTTTGCTTTTCTAGGAGATTGTTACAAAAATCTTCACAACTGAAATTTTGCAGCTCCAGGAAAACTCAGGAGTGAATGCAGGCAAACAGAAGAAAAGAAAACCAATACACTGCTACCTGCTAGCTTCTATTGCCCAAAATCCCAACCAGCTGTCACTCCCCTGGCTGGTACTAATCAATTCTCCTGGTTGATAACAGTTCTTTCAGAATGTCCTGTCTTTTCTCTTGAACAGGGTGAAAATGGAACTTTCCAGCTGTTCCTGAGAGGCCCTGATGCACTGGCATTCGCAGTGTCACCCGGGCAGATTGTAAATGAAGGCACTGCAGTGACTAGTCGGAAATCAACGCCTGCTGATATGGCTATCCCTTCTTCACAAATGTCAAGAATTAATTAATTAATTGCCCATCCGGCTGTGGAGCTGTTCTAGATAATAAGTGTAGATCTGAACTTGGGGAATGGGAAAGAATGATGAGCCATTAAGCAGAGACTTTAGTCCTGAGAAAGAAGAAAGCATAAGAAAGGAAAACAACCCTGGTTTGATTCTGTTTGGTGTAAGATTGAGTGGAGAGAAAGTGATTGGCTTCTTTGGATTCTTCTATTCTTTTTCGTTACAATTCTATCCAGTGACACAGCATCTCTGCTGTTTCTTGATCTTGCTTAGCTCAGAGGGGCTAACAGACTAAACAATGTGCATGAGTGCCTGTTTCTACCCAAGACAGTAAGATTCATCCTGAAGGAAATTCTCTTCTGATTATCAGCCTTTATTCATTTTCACTGATTCATTGATTCGTTCAATTTCTATGCCACCCATCTGACTGATATAACGACTCTTATATGTGAGATGAGTTTAGTAATTTGATGCTTTTGTATGCTAACAGATTGTAGCAAATGATACTAGTGGAAGGACAGTTGATTGCTGCTCTTTTGCCACGGTGACCATCCATCTTCTTGACATCAATGATCACAGGCCTGAATTCAGAGAGACTGATTACAAGCTCTTTGTATTGGAAGAGAGCCCGCCTGGTTCCATTGTAGCTTCTAATATCACAGTAAGAAACCTCTATGTCTTTTGGGGCTCCTGGTGTTAAAGACAATGGAGATAGAAGGGCCTATTAAATCTAGGACTTTATGGCTGTTTTGCACCCGTAGGACATTATGCTCAGTGGTGGGATTCAGCCAGTTTGCACCAGTTCGGGAGAACCGGTTGTTAACTTTCTGAGCTGTTTGGTGAACTGGTTGTTGGAAGAAATCATTAGAGCTGAGAACCGGTTGTTAAATTATTTGAGTCCCACCGCTGGTTATGCTCCTTGTTTCTCTACAACCTGCATGTTTCTTTAACCTTCCATTCAGTCATGTCCAATTCTCTGGAAAAGTCCCTGCAGTTTTCTTGGCAAGGTTTTTCAGAAGTGGTTTGCCGTTGCCTCCTTCCAAGGATGGAGAGAAGTGACTAGCCCAAGGTCACTAAGATGGTTTGTGACCTAAAACAAGACTAGAACTCACAGTTTCCTGGTTTCTAGACCGATGCCAACCCCTACACCAAAATGGCTTTCTATCCTGCACATACTGTAGATATATTTCCGTTTTTCTTCTATAAATCTAGCAACAACTGAGTTGGTCTTAAGATCTGCTATAAATCCATTCAAAGCAATTACAGTATTTATTAGTAGAAATGAAACCTATTTATATCCCAATTCTCTCCTTCCTGAGTTGCAGACTTTGAATCCTGACGAACCCATGATATAAACAAATTGTTTCTTCTATTTGGGTTTTTTTTTTGCAGGCCATTGATCCAGATAGTGGAAAGTTTGGAGAGATCACCTACCAGTTACTGCCTAAGAGCATGTAAGTATATACAGTGCAATAATTAGCAGAGGAACAGAAAGAGCATGCGTCACTGTTTTCTTGCTAAGTGAGTGTGATCAGACAATTAAAGACATGCTTGTTTATCTGTTTTGCAGCCAGACAGATTTCACTGTGAATTCAATGAACGGTACAATATTTGTGGCCAATGGCAGTAAAATAAATTGGGGGGTGCGCCATATCTATTATGCCACTTTGCAAGCAATGGATGGTGGTGGGCTGATTGGTTCTACCCAACTGGAGATCACAGTGATTGACATCAACAACAATCCTCCGGTTGTGATAGGTTCCTACAACTTCATGGTCATTGAGGGTAACAGCATGGAGCCTATCCAGATCAAGGTACAGCTAAAATGCCAGCTTCCTCTGTCTACTAGAACATTTCCCAAACTGGATTAATAGGCATTTTCAAGCAAAACAAAATGCAATAGTTTGCTTCTTAGAAGAAGTAATAATTTAATTATAGATTATAAACTTGGAAGTTTACCTGAAACTGAGATTATTTCACCAAATTGTGGCTGTCCTATTTCTTTCCAGTCCTAGTCCAAAATCATGAAGCATTGGAATGTGATATTCTGAGTGTTTGTGTTTTTTAAAGATGGCGTTTTCAATCCTTCTAGATATAGACAGGAACTTCAGAATGCCACAATTATAGGTCATTTAACCTTTGGGTTTAAAAGAAATAGGAGTTCTTTCCATGCAAATGAGAACCCATAGCACTCAAACCACTATATTCATAGGCTTAAAACCGGTGTGGGATTTCCATTCATTTAAGATTGACTTGTAGAATCCTTGGTGAATTTATATCTGGTATATCTGATATTATATCTGATATTAATACAATTGAGAAAGTCCAGAAATATTTTACAAGAAGAGTCCTCCACTCCTCTACTCGTTGCAGAATACCTTATGTCACCAGACTTGAAATTTTAGACCTAGAAAACCTAGAACTACCGTGTTTCCCCGAAAATAAGACCTACCCCGAAAGTAAGACCTAGCACTATTTTCTAAACCTGCCCTAATATAAGACCTACCCCGAAAATAAGACCTAGTGTAAATCTCCAGTTCCAGGAAGACTTTTCAGGGAGCAACCGTGCACCCGCGAAACACCCCCCCTACACTCTCACACCCACTATTTGGCACCATAAATATATAAGACCTACCCCGAAAATAAGACCTAGTGTGTTTTTGGGAGCCAAAAAAAAAATATAAGACAGTGTCTTATTTTCGGGGAAACACGGTATGCTGCCTTCGGTTCGATCTAAGCATAGTACATAAAATTATATATTGCAATGTCCTACCTGTCAATGAATACTTCAGCTTCAACCACAACAATACCAGAGCACACAATAGATACAAACTCAAAGTTAACCGCACCAAACTTGATTGCAGGAAATACGACTTCAGCAACAGAGTGGTCAATGTCTGGAATACTCTACCTGACTCTGTGGTTTCTTCCCCAAACCCCAAAAACTTTAACCTTAGACTGTCTACTATTGACCTCACCCCTTTCCTAAGAGGTCTGTAGGGGGTGTGCATAAGTGCACCAACGTGCCTACCGTCCCTGTCCTGTTGTTTCTTTTTTCTTGTTCGTATCCATTTCATGTGTTTATTACCACGTTTATACTTATACCTGTTGTCTAATCATTGTTTGACAAAATAAATGAATAAAATAAATAAATTTTGCTCCTGGTTTATATACAGTATCTTGCCTTGCCAGTTTGGTGGATTTGTTCGTTTGTCTTGTGTTGGTCCTTGTGTGTTGGTTGGAAAGGATATGTTTTGTTCTTTTTGTTTCCTCCTTTGCTTCTTTATTGTCTCTTTTGAATGGTATGTAAAAATGGTTTATCTTTATGTATCTACTGATGGGTGATTTTTCTGAATGCAAACTTTCAGGAACTCTCTAGTGCGGGAGTGTTAAATTTGAGTCAGCATGTTGTCATCACATGATGTATCGTTACTTCCCCCCCCCCCTTTGCTAAACCAATGGTGGGCATGGGCAGTGCATGACCCATCCAGCCCACAGGCCACGAGTTTGACACCGGTGCTCTAGTGGTTTTGGATATGGGTTGGCCTAAGATGTTTACTGCTTCAAAGTTAAAACTGTGGTTGAATCTGTCATGTGTTGTTAAATTAAGGAGTTGTCATTGTGTCAGCGTTCCAGAAAAACCCAACTTTATGGATGCACTGTGCTAGTCTTCTGCCTGCCCATCCTATATAGGGGCTGTTGCAGTCTTTGCATTGTGCCTTGTAGAAATAAACTCTTGGTTTTTGTTCTTGGGCTTCTGGTTGCTTTGATTTAGTTAAGATGTTTTGGAGAGCTTTAGCTGGTTTGTGTGCTACAAGATGCCATGTAGTTGTAATAGTCTATTGGTTGTAGCTGAGATGTTTTTGATGTAGGATGGTATTGTCCTTTTCATAATCTGTGCTGGTTGTGCCATAGTGGATTGAAGGAACAGCTACCGTGTTTCCCCGAAAATAAGACACTGTCTTATATTTTTTTTGGCTCCCAAAAACACACTAGGTCTTATTTTCGGGGTAGGTCTTATATATTTATGGTGCCAAATAGTGGGTGTGAGAGTGTAGGGGGGGTGTTTCGCGGGTGCACGGTTGCTCCCTGAAAAGTCTTCCTGGAACTGGAGATTTACACTAGGTCTTATTTTCGGGGTAGGTCTTATATTAGGGCAGGTTTAGAAAATAGTGCTAGGTCTTACTTTCGGGGTAGGTCTTATTTTCGGGGAAACACGGTAGTTTTGGATAAAATTGCACGGGTATCCATGCATTACACTGACTTGGAACATACTGTACTTTATTTTTTGTGGTTGTTGTTATTGGTAGTCCATGTGTGATATGCCATACTCTAAATAAATAAATAATAATTTGATTGTAAAAGTAGATTCTGGGTTGGGGAAGTAACACATCCTGTTAAGACATGGCTTATTTTACCACGGCTTACTTTATAAACCATAATTGGCTTGGTTCTCATAATATACCAAGCCAAACACAAATGCACAACATGGCTTAGTATGTTATGTGTGATAGGTTTTGGCCTCTTCCAGGCCTGGATCTCCAGTCTAATACTCTATGAGGTCTATGAAGTAATATGTCATGAATTCTGGTAAAAGGAGTTTAAGTACTAGCTATCTTGGTTCCTGAAATTGTCATAGCAGGTATAAGTGATCTTGGTTGATCTAACAAAATATTAAGCAGAATCAGACCTGATTATTAGTTAGATGGTCTCTCTCAGAATGACCACAGGGTTACAGTTGAGACTGAGAAGCCTAAGACCAATGATATCTTCAAACCTATATAGACCTGCCATAGAAAAATGTGGGGACCTGCCATACAAGGTAAATATGGGATATTCATCTTCATCTCAGTATAAGTCAATTTTTTCCTAATCTGGTATTTTCTTGGCATGTTGGATTGCCTATTTTTGCTTCTTCATTGGCTGTTCTGAATGACCAAATGCATGTAAAGGTGATCCAGACTGAATAAGCTACTTGGATAGCAGCGAAATTTATCAAACTCAAAGAAAAGAAGTTCAGTTGCCATGACTTAGCTTCCAGACACTTGGATGACTGAGAATCTTCATCAATTCATATTATCCAGTTGAAGAAGTTTCATCTTACTATTAATATTGACTGGAACAAGAAAGAGTAAGAAGTAAGACTAATTTTTCCCCAATTCTTTTCCTAGGCCACTGATCAGGATAACCTAGAAACCAATAATAGCTGTTTGCATTTTGAAATTATGCCCGGCAAATTCAGCAACAACTTCACTATTACTGGAGTTACTAGAGATACTGCACAGCTAATCAGCAAAGGGCCCTTGGACCGAGAGGCTATTCCTATAGAGCTCAACGGGAAGATAGTGGTGACAATCCTTGTGGAAGACTTGGGGATCCCTCAGTTGAATACCACTGTTAATGTCTCCATCACTGTGGAGGTAATTCCATTGTTGTTTGCCAGGAGTTTGAGCTAAAGCAGTTGGAGAAAGAGGTGGTGGCAATGTAAAATTCTTACCTAAATTCTGGTGCTTGGTGGAGAAGGGGGCATGTGTAAAATACTCCAGAAATGAAATTTGTTTTTATTTTGCAGACAAGTAATTTTGGTAATAGGGTTTCAATTTTATATGGCATAACAACATAACTTAAGTACTTCTCTCCTTAGGACAAAAATGACAATGCACCCAGCTTCACCAGTTCAAATTATGAATTCTCTGTTTATGAAGACATGCAAGGTATGATTCATTGAATCTCTTTGATCTGGACTGAAAATGAAACTAGAAACCAGAAAATATCTTGAAGGGTAACCTGAAGCAAAAACCGTAGCAACTGAGTTCTCAAAAAAATCCCAAGTGAGGAGCTAAAAAAACTACTTACAAAGCTCTATTGGATCAGATGACAACAGTCTAGTTGAGTGTTCTTTTCTCAAAATCACCACGATAACAAGACAAGAAGCTGGACATGATGCCACTGGATTTTCTTGCTCTAGTTCTTAGATACCTATTATAGGAGCAAGCAATATATAGCTCTAAAGATCAGCATTCCTTGATTGCATTATCTTGATCATTTGGAGAGAGGAAAATCTGCCAGGTCTTTTAAAACTAATAGTAGCCTTTCTTGAAGAGGACGTTCTAGATAGAGGCGGATGATATTCTTACAAAGTTTATCCACAGTTTTAATGTATGGTATTCTGCACAGATCTTAAGGGATAAGATGATTAATAATTGTCACTAATAATGCATTTAACATAGGGATGCCAAGTAGGTAGATGACATGCACCCCATCATGTATATGACTGGGTTTGAGTAATCTTTAGCTTTTTCTTGACTTTTCAGCTTTGATTTGCTACACTGCAATTTTCATGTGTTGACAGAAAACTGGCAAACAAGATTGTTGTCACTTTTCTCAATTATGGCCAAAGAGGCTTGGTGTGCTTTGTAAACCAAGTCAAGGGTTAAGCAAAACACAGGAGTTTGGCAACCTGGGCAAACCAAGTGATTTATGTGTTATAAGATTATAACTGGCATTTTCAAGCCCAATCTAATAAGAGGCAGTTTAAATCACCAAAATAATGCATGGAAGGATTCTTGAGAACCAATAGTAGGAATGCTAAGTAATGCATGAAACTGGAGGTAGAGGATAGCAGTTGCTTGATTGCGCCATTGCCATTTACAAGGGATCTGTAGACCTCTACTATTTTTATCTGGGTGTAGACGGATGGTATATGTTTAACTCTGCAATTATTCTAATTTTCATATTCCAATTCTATCTCAGGTGCCTTGGTGGGAGTTGTGGAAGCCAGAGATGCTGATCAAACACAAATTCACAACCGTATTTCATTCTATATTAATAGCAGCACAGGCTCAAGCAACTTTCTGATTCGCTCCAGTGCCAAGGGATCTGGCTACTATCAGGGCACATTGTATCTAGACCCAGACATTGCTCTTGACTATGACCAAATGCAGGAGAAATTCTTCAATCTCATTCTACGGGCTGCAAATTCAGACTTAGGGGAAACAATGGAAGCTGCCATTGCCATGGTGAGGGTGTATGTGCTAGATGTCAACGATGAGTCCCCAACCATTGTGCCATCTCCACCAGAAAAGATTCACGTTACAGAGAATGAAAACCTATATACGTTAGTAGATGAGCTGGAAGCTACTGATAAGGACACCAACCACTCATTAGTATTCCAGGAGACAGCTGTTGCATGTTTCAACAGTACAGGCAATGTAGGCAATATATGTCAGCACTGGTTCCGCCTAGTAGCCAATGGATCACTTTTTGTGAATAGTTCAGGTACAGACTATGAACTGTGCACCCGAGTGGAAATCACACTGTGCGTTAAGGATGAATTCACTGCAGTAGGAAATTCCTACAGTAGAAATGGTAAGGTACCTTTATGAACACTTGCTTTAACACTTTTAATTCTGTGAGATGTACACCCTTCCTCTATCTGTCCCACTTTTCCTTTCTACTAGATTTTTTTATTAATCCCACAGGAGTAATTTAATTGTTCTTAATAACCACATTCACTTGAGCTGTCTTCATCAATACCTTCCATAACCCTTGCCTGCTGGCCTCCAGATGTAGTAGCCATGTTACGTATGGATAATGTTGGAGAAGGCTGCTGTGGGTGGCCTTGGTATTATTGAATGGAGGGAAGATTCGGCCATTGTTTACTTTGTTTTACTTTATTGTCATTGCACCTCATACAATGAAATTAAATGCCATCTTCAGTATACATTGTACATAAGAAAACTATAAAAATAAAACAAAAATACACATCCTTTACATTCTATACAATTGAATTGAAAACCCCTGATACTGCATTAGTATTCCACTATACAGTAGAATTCAATATAGTTACTGCTCTGGGATAGAAGCTGTTTTTTGGCCTATTTGTCCTTGTTTTTATTATCCTGTACCGTTTGCCAGATGGTAATAGTTCAAAAAAAGGATTCCCAGGATGAGATGGATCTTTGAGGATGTTTTGAACTTTCTTAAGGCAGCGGGAGCTATAAAGCTCTTCCAAAGAGGGGAGAGGGCAACCAATGATCCTCTGGGCAATGACATTAACTCTCTGGAGTGCTGTCCTATCTGCCACTGTGCAGTTGGCAAACCATACAGAGGTGCAGTGAGTTAAAATACTCTCTATAGTGTGGCGATAGAAGGTCACCAGGAATTTTTCATTCAGTTGTTGTTTCCTGAGAAGTCCGTTGCTTCAGTGATTACCAGAGTAGAAAGAGACTGAGTGACAAAATGAATCACAGACTTGTTTCTCTATCTTAGGGTATTGCCACTGTCATATCTGTGTCTTAGAAAGGTGGCTGCAAAAAAGTATAGCCACAGATTATCTGCTCCTAACAACTTCACAGCTGGAGGAATACCCGCATCCACACTGTTATTTAAATGAGGGAGCAACACGTGCTATTGGTGGGAAATGTGACTAGTTCTACTTGAACGAGGTTATGGCTCCAATGTGCAGGTTCTAGGAAGATATGCAGCACTGTTTTCATATCAATGGCTGGAATCTGTCTATTTGTGGCTTTTTTTTTGCAGAGACTTTGGTCATCTCAATTGATGATGCAAATGACAACGCACCCCAGTTTTATCCTGTCGATGACACTTTTGGTAAGAGCAGAGTCATAGGACAGTTGCAACCATGGTATGCCTCACTGCCCCCCCCAATAGATAGGTGGTAGTATGTTTTAAGGATTCCCTTCAGCCCATTCAAACAGACATTTCTGCTAGGCTTAGTCACAGGGGCATCCCTCTCTATCCTAGCTGATTGCAGTTCTCATAAAGTTTTTTTCATCACTTCCTTCCATATATGCATTCCTCTTTATGTTAGCCAATCAGGAGGGGAACATTCAGCTTTCTAGCTAGGGCAGAGGAATGCCATACTGACAGCCAGTCAATGGGTATTGATAGAGCTTGGGAGTAGACAACAGCAGGTCCATTATAATGTGATTTGGTAGTGAGCCTCACAGCAGAGCAAGACCTATTGCCTTTTGCTGTTCGGATTCACTGATCTGTATCTGGTATTTCATTGCAGTAATAATCCCAGAAATCTCTCCCATAGACCTGTCTGTGGCTGTGGTCAAGGTAAGATTATGGATACCTATTTATTTAGCTGCACAGATTTCCTAGTTGTTTTGGTTTTTTTTAAAGAAACTAAACTGGATGCTCCCAACCTGTGTGGCAGGTTCTGATCATACTTCAAAGTCCATCATCAATGGTTTTTCCCCCTCTTCCAGGCCAAGGATGCCGATTCAGACGAAAATGGTGTGATCACATTTAGCATCTCTGAGGTAGTTTTCATCCAGGACAATGGGCAAGAACAGAAGTTGCCTAATAGTTTCAAAGTGGCAAAAACAATGGAGAAGGCTGTCTCTGTGGGAAACATCCTGTAAGTGATGGAGTTTTCTTCGCTTGAAAGCTTTAAAAATGCTGCCAAATGGTTGTGGTCACATTGAGTAAATGCAGGGCATGCATACTAAGAACCCCACTCTTGACTTCCGTGTATTGATCAATAGGCGATTGAGGGTATTTGGGTAGATGTGTTTAATAAACCTATGGGAATTTGCAGGATAGGAAGATATGGGGAAGAGCTGGCTTTTGCACCAATAGATTGCTACAATGCTTTATTTCCCCACACATATTCTGGACCGAGATGCCCTGCGTACAGTCACTCATGCCCTTGTTACTTCCCGACTCGACTACTGCAATGCTCTCTATTTAGGACTGCCCTTGCATACCATCTGGAGACTGCAGCTGGTGCAGAATGCGGCCACGTGGGTGGTGATGGGAGTTACCTGATTCTCCCATGTTACCCCCCTCCTGGGCGATCTGCATTGGTTGCCGGTTGCACTCCGGGTGAGATTCAAGGTTTTGGTTTTAACATTCAAAGTCCTACACGACATGGGTCCACAATATTTAAGGGAGCGACTCCTGCCAATATCGCGTGCCAACCGCCCTGTGCGGGCACACAGGCAGGGGCTCCTCGGGGTCCCATCGGCAAGCCAATGTCGGCTGGCGGTCCCCCGGCGACAAGCCTATTCTGTGGCGGTCCCCGACTTGTGGAACCAGCTGCCTCTGGGCCTCCGTCTGGCCCCTGACCTCCGCACCTCCCACCACGATTTGAAGACCTGGTTATTTGACCAAACTGGGCTGTGACTGCTTCTCGGGGGGATAGTTTTAAATATTTTAAATTTGGTATTATTGGGCTTTGTACTTGTTTAATTCTCTTTTAGCTATTTATTGTAAATGTATGCTTTTAGTTGTGAGCCGTCCTGAGTCTTTGGAGATGGGGCGGCATATAAGTCCAATAAAATAAAATAAATAAATAAATACATAATAAATATTTTGAATGTATACCTGGGGCTCAATGGGGGACCTCTACTGTGTGGGGAGAAGGAGAGAATTGCTTTTGAAGCAGCTAAATAGGAGCAGAACTTTAGATAATCACTTAGCTATTTAAGGTTCAATGTTTTCACTGATCCTGGGTTTCATGGAACAACTTTAATTTGGTGCTCTCTGGATGTAGTTGGATTACAGCTCCTGAGGGGAGATGATTAGGAGAGGCTGTCATGCATGCTGAGTGACCATCTGGATATAGTTAGCAGAACACACTAAACCCAGATTAGAATATTGCAATCACTGTGTTCACATGGAATGCTTTTGCTCAAGTAATAAGCCAGATTATGAATTAATAGTATAATGTAGCTCATACAACAGGGGTGTCAAACTCGCATCATCATGGCAGCATCACGTGATATATCAGGACTTTTTCCCTCTTTGCTAAACCGGGCAGGGGTGGGGCCAGCACGTGATGCATCCAGCCCGTGGGCTGCGAATTTGACACCCCTGTCATACAACATAGACCACCACCTGCTGGCTTCTCATAACATACTTGATAGCATTTTACACTATTTCATTTTTACTGTATCATTTTCTGAAAAACAAACTTCTAAATTATTGAAATGTTATCAGCAGGATCTGTTGTGATGTGGTCTTTGGCGATGTCCAGCTTTTTCCTGATGCTACGCTAAAGATTCCCAATTTAGCAAATGCTTCATTTGGTTTTCTGCTGAACTATCCTGAAACTTGAAATAGAAGCATGAAAGCTTCTACCAATGCAGAAATATTTCAAGATGGAAGTGGGACTGGGCAAGTCTGCTTCAGGGTAGTGCAGAGTTTGACCAAGAACAAGCATCTCTGATGCTGCAACACCTTTTGTTCCTACAGAATAGCAAGCAACCTTAATAGCATGTTGAAAGGCCGATATCAGGTGAAAGTGGAAGCCAAAGACAATGGAACTCAAGCCCTGAGCAATTTCATATCACTGGATGTAAGTTTGTTGTCTCTCCTGACCAACTTCCGTCGATAGAATTTGTCTGATCTCTGAGAACGATCATTTCTCTCTTTCTCCAGATCTTCAGCGTGGATAAGAGTTACCGTACAAATCTGAAATTCGGCATCGCTTTAAAGGAAGTGCAGGATAATTCAAATGAAATCAAAAGGTATGGCACCCTCTCACCTATCACTGTCTCAATAGGGTGCTTTCTGTCCATCTTGTTATGCAGAACAAGGCAAAATACAATGTCAAAAATAAAGTACAAAGAAAGCAGTGTGGTATGTAGATGTGTACATGCACTCCTGTGGGCATTGACTCCATAAGCCAGAGGTCAAACTCATGGACCATGGGCCAAATGAGTCACCTGCTGGCCACCCCCATACCCAGTTTAGCAAAGGGGGGAAAAGTCCCAATTTGTCACGTGATGCTGCCGTGATGACACGAGTTTAACATCCCTGCCGTAAGAGAAGGAGGTGTCATTTACCTTTGGCAAAGCCATTCTTAAAACAAATGCTAAATTCACATATCACACTATACCAGATGCTTAACTCTGGTTTACTGAAGGCACTACAATTTATTAAATTTCATCTAATGTGCTAAGCTAGAGAAATCACAATGGGGGGGGGCTCACACAGCATGGTGAGACAAGGCACATTATGCCTTAGTGCACTATGTGAAGAAGAGCACCCAAACGTATGCAATAAAGGTACATAGTTACTGCTGAGGTTGTATCCATTTCAAGGATCTAAGCTGTTAAAATATTTGACTAGGATAAAGTAGCAGGCACGTTGTGCATTCAGGATTCTAGAAGATTCTTGGTCAGAGTTAATGTCTTATGAATCCCTGGAGATGCTGCTGAAGATGGCTGGCCCTTTCCTCCCCAAACTTACATTCACCAGTCCCATGTCTCCATATTTAAAATGTGGTTTTGAATTATGGATCTCTAACGATATGCGTGCCTCATACTTAATGGTGCAGGATAGACCATACACCAGAAACAATTGGAATATACAATGAAATAACACTAAGTAATGATTATTTTACAATTTGTGAACATTCATTGGGTTCCCTGCTGTGCAATGGTGTGGGCTGTTTAGCATGGAATGCTGATGAGACCTGTGCCTTTTTTTATGTTGCTTTCAGAATTCTGAGCAAAGCAACTGGAACAACAGTCTACATAACAGCAATCTATACAGTTGATTCATCAACCTCCAGATCTGAAAGGTGAATTGAACAGAGGGAACCTATAGTAATGAGGAAGTGAATGAGGTTAAAAAGCATATAAAATGGTTGGCGAGGAAAGAGGAGACACATGTTGAAATATTGGGGGTATATTTTGCTACAGCAATCAGCACAGGCATACTCAGTGGAATGTGATGGTGTTTGTATGGTGTTGGTAGAACATATGAAAATGGAAGGAGACTTTTGAGATTCCAGCATGAAGTTAGCATCTGGGTGGGCACTAACAATAACTAACTAGTTATTTTTTTTACAGATGATCAGGCTGCCTTTATAACACTGATTTCTTAGGAGGAGGGCTTACCTCTCCGCTCTCATAGCGTCCACAGAAGACCACCCAGCCGCCCTGTTCAGGGTCACCCCTTCCCTCTTACATCAAGGGATGGAGGTGGACCCTTTGCAGGGTAGGGCTGAGGAATTTGGTCAATATCTGCTGGATAAGATTGCTCGGATCCGGGAGGGGCTGAACTCTAATTTGCAGTGGTTGGAGGAGGGGGGTACAGGGAGTCCAGCCAATATCATCTGGGCTGAGTTTGATCCTGTTTCTGAGGATGAAGTGGACAGGATTATGCGACGGCTGAGTTCCACCACATGTTTGTTGGACCCGTGCCCTTCCTGGATGGTATATGCCTTCAGGGAAGTCACGCAGGCTGGCTGCTTCATTAAGGGAGGGTTCTTTCCCCTCTGCCTTGAAAGAGGCGGTGGTGAAACCCCTCCTGAAGAAGCCTGCTCTGGACCCAGCCGTCTTAAACAACTTTTGTCCAGTCTCCAACCTTTGCTTTTTGGCGAAGGTTGTTGAGAGTGTGGTGGCTCAGCAGTTTCTGCTTTTCCTGGAGGAAGCAGACTATCTAGATCCATTATCAATCGGGCTTCCGGCCTGGGTATAGCATGGAGACTGCATTGGTCACACTGGTGGATGATCTCTGGAGGGCGCGGGACAGGGGATTTTCTTCTGTCCTGATCCTATTAGATCTCTCAGCGGCTTTTGATACCATTGACCATGATATCCTATTGCGGCGCCTCGAGGGGTTGGGAGTGGGAGGCACTGTTTTGCAGTGGTTCTCCTCCTACCTTCCGGGGCATTCGCAATCAGTGTTGGTGGGGGGGCAGAGGTCGACCCCGAGGGCTCTCACTTGTGGGGTGCCTCAGGGGTCAGTCCTCTCACCCCTCTTGTTCAACATCTATATGAAGCCACTGGGTGAGATCATCCGTGGTTTTGGGGTGAGGTATCACCAGTACGCTGATGATACCCAGCTGTACATCTCCACCCCAAACCAAATCAGTGATGCCCTCTCCATGATATCCCATTGTCTGGATGCGGTACGGATCTGGATGGGCAGGAATAGGCTACAGCTCAACCCGGCTAAGACAGAGTGGCTGTGCAGGCAGGGACCAGTCAACAGATTCCACCTTTGGTTATAGGGGAGAGGTGTTGCCCCCTGTGGATAGGGCACAAAACCTGGGGGTCCTCCTGGAATCACGGCTCAGTTTGGAGGAGCAGGTGGGAGCCGTGACCAGGGGGGCCTTTGCCCATGTTTGGCTGGTACACCAGCTACGCCCATATCTGGACTGAGATGCCCTTCGCACGGTCACTCATGCACTTGTCACTTCCCGACTTGACTACTGCAATGCTCTCTATTTAGGACTGCCCTTGCATACCATCTGGAGGTTTCAACTGGTACAGAATGTGGCTGTGCAGGTTGTGATGGGGGTTTCCCGGTACTCCCAAGTTACACCCCTCCTGCATGAGCTGCATTGGTTGCTGGTTGCCCTCCAGCTGAGATTCAAGGTGTTGGTATTAACATACAAAGTCCTTCATGGCTTGGGTCCGGGGTATTTGCGGGAGCGTCTCCTGCCGACATCGAATGTTGACCGCCCTGTGCGAGCGCACAGACTGGGACTCCTTGGGATGCTGTCTGCAAGACAGTGTCGGCTGGCAGTGCCCCAGGAAGGGCCTACTCTGTATGGATCCCGCTCCAGGGAACCAACTTGGGGCTGTAGTGTTTAATTTGTTTTTAATGTATTTATTGTTATTTTTAGTTGTGAGCTGCCCCGAGTCCTTTCGGAGAGGGGGCGGCATACAAGTCCAATTATTAAATTACATTAAATTAAATTAGGATGCTTTCTTTGAAAAAAAAGGTGATTGGAGAGGTAGCCATACCTTTGAGATAGCTTTTGGATTGGTCATAGTTCTAAGAAGGTCATGCTTCAATCCATCTATCTTACATATATTTTTACCTTCTGTAGGGCTTCAGAGAATACTGCAGTGGATGCCTATTTTGTTTACAAGAATGGCACAGCTCTCACTGATGATCAAGTGCTCATGTAAGTGTCACGTTGCTCTCAATCTAATAGGGAAGGACAGAGGTCAAATAAAAATTCCATTTGGGTTGGCCCATTCAGCTGTTAGTGTGACAACACTGGAAAAGGAAGTGGTCAAATTAAAAAGAAAAGGTGGGGACCTTTAAATGATGCAAACCTTATCCCTCACTCCCATCCCCAATAATTTAAGCTAAGAATCACCCCACTTCAAACCATATTTTAGGCCTAGTGCTTCTCTCCCTATCCCCATGTAATTTCAGCCTGGGCAAAACATATAAATGTATCAGTGTAAATGGAGGTAATAGGAAAGTCTGGTAGAAAACAGAGGAGAAGTAATGCAGAGGAAGGCTGAGATCAAGGAAGCAATTGCTGGTGGATAGTTCAGCATAATTATTTATTATTATTTTTATTATTATTTATTGGATTTCTATGCTGCCCCATCTCCCGAAGGGCTCGGGGTGGCGTACAATCATAAAAATACAATACAAATATTAAAAAAGAATTAAATACGAAACCCAATAATCAATTAAAATTAATAAAAAACAATTCACTAAAACCCCATCCCCTCCATCAGTCCAGGTCAGCAAGTTGGAAAAGCCATGTTTTCAGGCCACGATGGAAGGATTGAAGCTCAGGGGCCATCCAAAGCTCCAGGGGCAACTGATTCCATAGGGTGGGTGCTCCCACAGAGAAGGCCCTACCCCTAGGGATCACCAGCCGACACTGTCTGGCTGACAGCACCCCAAGGAGGTCCTGCTTATGGGAGTGCACGGGACATTGGGAAGCCGTTACTGGCAGCAGGGTCTCCCATAATGACACACACACACAAAAACCCACAGGAGAATCTGCAGAGGCATTAAGTGAGAAGTTGGGAATAGACTTTTTGTTCATTTTTTTAGTACAACTCATGCTAAATTCTATTGTAGCTGCAATGCAGTGTTTCTAATCATCCTCAAAATATTTTTTTCTCCAGGCTCATTCGAAGAAACCCGGAACAGTTGGATCAACTTACCAATCTTGGCTTGTTGGTCATTGTGAGAGTCCTTATCCTTCTAATGCTTCCAAATTCAGATGAATTGAATTTGAAAACAAAACAGAAAAGTAGGAATGAACATAGCAAGATGTATGGCCAGGGAAGATAATAATTTTATGCCAGAAGTGAACAAAGCAGCTAAGAGAGAAGCCATATAGGGGAAGCCAAAGTTTCATCTGCAGAAATAGGCATCCAGCAATGGGACATATGTAACTTCAGGCTATAGTTTTTGCATTCCCTTCTTATTAGCCACACTGGATGGCAATGATGGAATTGTAATCCAAAAGGATGGATGGGGAGGTTTTGTCTGCAAAACTCTTCCTCAAATCAGTCTTGGCACCTAATGGTTCCATGGGTGCAATTTTCTTGACAACACTATGGAAGAAACCTTTTTCTGTGATTTCCCAGCATAACTTTTAGCATTAGCCTATGTACTACAGTCGGTCTCCCTCAAATTAGGATTTTCCTGATGTTTAGACTATAGCTTCTATGATGCCCAACCAATATGATTCTGCTGACTGTAGACAATGTGAGTTGCAATTTGATATGGGGAGCATTAGGATGGGGAAGGCTAGAATGGACTCTGTACCAAGTAAACTATTATAACACATTTGTATGTTCCCAGGGTCCCGGGGATGTGAAAGAACCTGAGAAAGGGATGGAGTTGTTTGGTATTATTATAGGGTTGGCAGCAGCAGTCGCCATCCTCCTCCTCCTCCTGACTGGGACAGTAATTGGCATGAGGAAAAGGTACAACTTCCCCATCAGCTCAGTTTTCCGATGTATTTTCTTCAATTCCTGATCAGAATCTGGACGAATTCATTGCACCCAGAATTTCCCCTATGGCTGCAAGCTTTAAACCCTTTTGCCATACTATATTGGCTCCACATCTGTAAAAGGCAGTGCAACAACCTCCCTCAGATGGTCTGTTCTTCTAATGTTAAGGAATCCCTTCAACCCACTTGTCAATTTGGTACAAACAAACTTTCTTTCTTTTTGCAGTTATGCAAGGAAGTTGAAGGCACTCAAAGCCTTGAAGGTGTCTTCACAATTCTCAGCCAATGGAGTGCAGCAAGGATCTGCCATCCCTGGGACCAATAAATATAATACAGAAGGGTAGGTGGTCATAGGGAATGGTTTGCTACATTAGAGAGAAGCAGGTTCAGCTTGTGACATAAGCCCTGAATTGTGGAGGGATGCACTTCTTGGTTGAGTTAGATTGGGTTGTGGTTTCTTGGTTGCCTGCATTTTTAATTTTTGTAGGGCTTGTTATTAGTTTTATTCTATTTCATTTTTGTCTGCTACACAGAGTAAGTCATTGATATAGGTGGCCATATAAATTAGATGGAGAGGAAGGGTGGGAGGGAGGGAGAGCAAGCTATGATGGGTGAAATGCAATAAGTTTTAAGTTCCCACCTCCTGAAAACCATCTAATCCTTCACATTGCTAATTTTCAATTAGAAAACTCTGTTGGGCAGATCCTATGCTGAATTTGAATATGCTGAAACTATACAGCATCTTCAAATGAACAAAAAGTTGAACGTGATTTAAAATTGGAGACCTTGGAAATTATGGCAGGTTATACTGTTGTAACACTACAGAAGTGCCCAAGAAAAATGTAAGACCATCTATGCGTCTTTGGGAAATATGAAATCTGTCGCTTCAAACCTGTTTTAGGAGGGCAAAATTAGGATAGCAGTTGCTTGTTTGGAATATTGTGGAAAATTAAAGTTTTAGTATCTTTTGTATGCTACCTTGGCAGTTTCAACTGATTATGTGCAGCTAGTGGCATACACAAGTGTAGCTGTAGGGCATCTTTGCTGCCAAATGCTGTGTTATGGCATTCTCTGCTGGGCATAGGAATACACACACACACACACACACACACACACACACGACATTCATGTGTAAAACATTCTTTTGCAGGGCTAATCCTGTGCTTGGTTTCTCCTTGGATCCTTCTATGAATCTTGGCTTTGAGGAAAATGCCAGTTCTGAAGTAGCCAGGTAATATGATGAATTTAATCTTTAATTAATCATCTATGCAAATACAGACTGTGATTATGCTGATGTGACTGCTTTACTCAAAGCTTTATCTCATAGAGTTCCTGACATATCTTTGAAACCCCCCCCCATTACTTTTGTCATTGAGGTGTCAAATTTCCCACATGTGCTAAAAATTAGAAGCCATAGGGGTTCCAGAACTAAGGGAGGCAATAATGGGGTTACGGAGACTTGCAGCTAAAGATGATAAAGAGTTCCTAGGCCAATCAAGCTGCTTTTTGTATTACAGCCTGAACTCTCTGGATGAAAACATGGTTGATGATGTTCCACACAACTCATTTCCTGCTAAACCGAAAGTAAGACACCTGTCACAATTTTATTGTACATTTTTTTGCATGTATTTTTGGGCAGGGTATCCTTTGTTCCAAGTAAATATATTACTTGCTTTACTAAGAATAAGTTAACCTCTTCTATTTATAAGAGATTTTTAAAAGTAATATTTTCCTATATGGAAAGTATTAAAACCAAGTTGCATTATCTTTACATTTCTGGGTGGTAAGTCAAGCCCTGCTTTCACCTTCTGCTTGATTTGTGATTAACACATACAGTGACAAATGGAAATTATCTGCTGTCCTGTCCTTTTATTTGTGAAAGCTTTTTCTGTTTCGGGCAGAATCTGTGTGTCCTTAACTAAAACCTTAAGGGCTGATAAATAAGATGGATTCACACTTTGTGGTTAAGTTACAGATCACTGAGCAAACTTTAGTGGTTTGGTTCATAATGTATCATAAACAATAGTTTACTTTTGGATTTCTGTAACTTACAAAGCCAGCACTACTGGAACAAAGTTTGTGGCTTATCCTAATTTCTTCATGAAGATGAAATTATCAGTAAGGATGCAGATATATATCCATACACCCATCTCTCCGGTTCACCCCTCACTGATAATCTGATCTTCATGAACAATTTGGGCTTGTGCTGCTCAGTTTTATATAACTTCTGTTGTTAGGCCCTTCCAGTCTCTACAAGGAATGGCATGAGAAATAAGCCTGCCATATGTTCACACAATCGCAGCCATAGTCTACATTGTGCTTGGCTGTTTACAAGGATGCCAGATGGCCAAGTATGTATTTGAAAACAGAGTGGAAAGGCCCATATTCATCTGTGCTGTGCTCTAGAAGCATGGTGTTCTGGATGAACCCCCGCTCAAAGAAAATGCATCTCACATACTTAACAACCTTCCCCAACTTGGGACCCTACAGGTGGGCTAGGAATATGAATTCCAGAATTTGTCACTAGTGTGGACAAAAGCTAGGGATTCTGGGAGATGCACTTTCAGTCTATTTGGAGAGCGCCATGTCGGAGAGTTTTGTGATTCAACAGAAGCAGCTTCAACAATTGTATATCCCACTTTTCTGCTCTAGATCTGCTGTTAGAAGTATCTTCCAGCTCCTATATGTAAGGATGTGAGCTGGTGGGTAGAAGAAACTGTGCAGGATGTGGCTATTTTTAATATCCAGACTAATAAAGCCTAGGATATGGTGTCTCTATTGTGTGGTGATCCAAAACTATTGTTATCCATCATTTGTAACCCACAGAAACAATAATTCTTAAATACGATTTTACTATTTCAGGTGGACAGAGCAGATGCTCAGCAGGAAATAAACAATTGGGAAGAGCCCTTGAAAGCTGCTTTAGACAATCATAGTAAGTACAAACCACTGCAGCAAGGGAATTCCAAGCAGCCATCTCTAGATTCTGGAAACTCTTCCTTGAATACTACAGAAATATGACTCTGCCCATTTCCTTCTGGCAAAGCACTGTCCCAAATGTATAGCAGCTGTGACCTGAAGATACTGAAATACTAATAAAATAAACTATTAATCATTGGGATATTCCCTTCTCTGTGGCCTGAATTAACTAAAGGTCTCCACCTTAAACTGTACCATATTTGCTCTAAACCAGAAGCAAAGATCAGATTGAACAAGATCATGGAACTGGAGAACTGAAAGAAACTTCTTAGGCCATTAGGTCCAACATCCTGTGGGCTTAGGAATCCATACATGTGGCTACTACACAAAATGTTTAGGGTACTCAGTAAAACAAAATGCTTCAATGGAGACAAGACAGAGAATAAAAGTTTAGTATGAAGATAGTGGTAACGATATGATTGAAAGTATTGAAGTTAGTTACTGGTTGCTAAACATTCTGATACTGCTTTAATGGGGTATGACAGAATGACTTTGGGCCAATGAAGCATGAGCTTGTCCATGTAGTCAGTAGAAGTCACAACTAACTTATGGACACTATTATTCTCTGGACAGACACCTTCACTATCCAGGCTGTCATCTCATCTCACCATTGGAGATCTCTTGCTACTTTATTACATAGCAAAGGTGGCCAGATGGTGGTTTTCATGGGAAACTCAGTTATCTTTAAAAAGAATAGAGATCAATTGTTTCCTCCCCCCCACCGTTCTTAAAAGATTCTGCACAAAGTAGTGATAATATCAAAACTTTTTATTCTCATGCTAAACCTCTAAACCTTTATTATTAAGATGCTCGGAAATGAGCTAAAACTATGCCAGCAAACACATCTTATTTCCTAAATGCACCATTGTTTATGTGTGCTTTCACTTTTTGGCTCTCTAACAATGTGTGGGTCGGCAGGCATGATGCCAGATAGAATAAGGCAATTCCTCTTTGGGTATCATAAGAAAACAAATATTTCTCAGTTTAGTATTTTAATTTTACTACAAGGAGGAAGGAAAATGCTTCTGGGATTTTTTTTTTACCCTGGTTATCAGTGTAGCTTGTAGGTACAAGGAAAATGGAAACAATCCATTTTTGGTGTCTGTATGAATTTGAAATGCTGGCCGATGTGTTTTTTCTTACAGTACAAGTGTGACATTTGCAATTTATGACTTGAACAGAGGATAAACTTGTAGTTTTAAGAACTTCTTTTTGGAAGTTGCAAAAATGATTGTTCTCCAGCTCTTTCTAGAACCTGCCAAGGGATCACGTTCGAGAGCCTTTCAAGCCAGCCTTTACCCTTCCCAGCAGGGAGACTATTCAGAACGTCAGCCCAGTAAAGGGAAACCATCCCTTTCCTCCCAACCCCTTGACACACACAAAGAAAGTGTTTTGAGCAGAAACTGTTGGTGTGTTGGGTTTGTTTGGGTATTTTGGAGAAAATTTTATTATCCAACAGTTAGGTTTACAAGTAGTACCCTAAAGATATAAAGAAAGGGGGGGGAGGAAATCAGAAGGCAAAATTACTCTTTAACAATTCAGCATTGCTTGGTACTATAAATCCATATGGCACGTAAACACCATACTGAGAACAGCACACAAAGCAGGACGTGGGAAGGTTCTTCAGGGGTTCTGTAGGTTTCCCCTCTATTATGAGGAGGGAGCAGGGGGAAAGTCCATTGGCCAGAGCCTCAGCAGCACTTCCCAGTCTAGGCATAGTGCGGCAAGGTTTGTAGATTTCACCACAAATGCTTGTATGTCCAGGCTGGAGGCCTCTCCCCAATTCTTCTCTTGCATGCCTGAGTCTCAGCTGAATGTGCTGGTAGCAATCACCCTGTGCTCTCCATGCTATGCCCTCTGACCTGCAAGGCAAGTGAAACCTCAGGACAACCTGGCTCTGCACCTGGAAGGCTACTTGTGAACACTGAGCACTCTGGGAACCTAGGAATGCAGCTGGCTGAAGGGTTGAGTCCATCCTCCAGCAGGTCTTCCGAAAGGCCTGCTTAATGTGTGGAGGAGAGCTTGCCAGCCCGATACACTTCAGGTGTAGCTTTATGCAGGCAGTGTTGTTGCTAAGTCAACGCGGTAACTCAACCTTTCCCTGTGTATCAAACCTAGTGCTAACATTTGTACTTCAGCAAATGCCTGCTAAATGCCGTTACGAGCCTAGACTTTTCCATCAGCCAGGCCTCAAGAGCAGGACTGAGCTGGAGATGATAGGCGGTTTACTCCGACATGTCTGGAGAACACTGGGTTGGAGAAACCTGACACAGATTTTCTCTCTCTCTTGTGCAGGATAGCAGACAGCCAAACCATTCATATGCTTGCATTGTTTACAAAGGTTTTAAAAGCTACTTAGAGATGAATAATACCACCCCACCCCCAACTCTGAAATGAGTTAATCTTCATTGTCCGGAGAAAAGGCAACATTCAGAAAGCTTTTCTCAATCATCAAAAGGACACCCTTGCATCGTGGGAACACAATGCAGCCTGGTTTTTGAGGGTTCGGTGAATAGATTTTTACACTCCAGCCAGGAGTTAAAGTAGGATGTAACACTGCAAAACAAACGGATATTCTTAGGTAAGTAGGAAAGGAAAGGAAAGGAAAGGAAAGGAAAGGAAAGGAAAGGAAAGGAAAGGAAAGGAAAGGAAAGGAAGGAAGGAAGGAAGGAGGAGGAGGGAGGAAGGAAGGAAGGAAGGAAGAGCCAATCCATTCACAGTCTTGAATAAATGAACGAGTGCTGCATGTTGTCAATCAACTGTGTGTAAAGAGATACAGAAAGTCTTTCCTTTGGGGACATACCCTCCATTATCTAGATTCAGAGTTTATCTGCATTCGGAGGATAATGGTCAATGTTCCCCTTTTTTCATGGCAGGGCTTCCTGAAGAAGAAAATTCAGCAGAACTTTGCTTACTTTTCATGATGAGCAAACGTGATCTGTTCACTTTTTCCTTTTAACAACAGCTAAGTAGCACAGCCCAGACAGGGGGAAAAAAATCACGATAGTAAGTGAAAATGAAAACGTTATTTTCTGACAAAAGTTAGGATAGCATTCTTCTACTCAATTAAAAATAGATTTTTGGCACTATATTTCCCACTGGAAGCTCCTTTGAAACTATAGTTGATGTAGCTATCTGGAAAACTACCATCAAAAAGACAAAAATAAACTGGGTCTTCCCCACATTACTATCCTTATTTCAATTGATCAGTTATTTCTGTACGACACAGCTCTGCTCAGATTAGACTATTTACGGGAAAAGTACAAAATCCCAAATTCCCAGTACAAATATTAGTAACAGAAGAAAAATGAAGGAGATAAAAAAGAGGAACAGCAACATCAAGAAAAAACAAGAATTTGGTCCAGAGTAAACAACATTTTTAAAGCCCCCATATCCTGACACATATGAATAAAATATTTCAGCCCACACAAACCCTTTGGGAAAAAAAATCTGGAATATGACACTTGCCAATTTTCAGGTGGCAATGGACCTCTTTGTTCTATAGAGAAAACAGTGTAGACTGCAAAGAGGCAAAGATACATATGTACATGCATTCAAGTGCAGACAAGATGCACATCAAGCCGCCTATTTGCACACAAGACATGAGTTCTTCCCAAGATTAGTTTCTCAGGCAAATGGATTGGTTGGTGCTCTCGGGACCCTGGCGTGGGGGTCTAAAACAACATCCATGGGCCTCAGTGATGCTTGCCAGGCAGTCATGCTGCAAGGGATCCAAGCCTACATAGAGAACCCACCATCAATTTAATATCTAGGCTATAAAGTTTTGACTTGCAAGAGGCACAGACATTAGGCCTGAGAAGGCTATTAATACTATGCAGACCAAGGGTGATTAAATATTTTATCTACATTTTTCTTTTGCTTTAGGAATAGCTCAGTTTCTTTTGAACTATCACCCTATATCAGGCACGTCCAACCTTTTAGCTTGCCTGGACTGCATTGAGTGAAGAGAATTGTCTTGGGCCGCATATAAAATATATAGTTAATGTATATAAATGACAAACTTCCTTTAGTTTTGGGGGCCACATTAGTAGCTGTCCAGGGCTACATGCAGTCTGCGGGGCTCCAGTTGGACACGCCTGCTCTAAATTGCCCACCTTCTGTGCAAAGCAAAACAAATGTAAACCCATACTCATACTAAGGTAATGTCTGTACACAAAAAGAAACTGTGTGTAAAGTTTTGGTGCTGTCAAAATAAATTAAAAAGTGGCTTCAGAGTAGATATGGGCATGCACACCATACTTCTTTAAAGTCCCTCCTTAAAGCAATTGCATCTTTGGTCTGGGCTTGTATGGTAACCAAGAAAATGTTTTAAGGAGTCATCAATAATATGCAGGAAGGTGCTTTAGAGTTGGTCTAAATGCCTCAAGTCAGCCATATTTTTCTAGTATTGTATGGCCACCATGCAAACCCAGAAAAGTGGCATGTGTGCCCACAGGTGTGGCAAACCCACAGGTGTGGCATTATGTGCCCTGCCAACTACGCATCACCGTTTTTCTTTCAGATTCACAAGTGATGCATATCTCTAGATGAATCATACTTCATGAATTGGGTGATTTGCTTGAAATTGTTCCACTGGCTTACTTCCTGGATATATGAGATGATGTGTGGGAAAGTTATTGGCAAGAAAAATACCATGACAGGAGGGAAACTTGTCTGTATGGAATGGACAAATAAATGAGGAGTGCACAGCCATTGCTTCTTCTACAATGTTACAGGGTTTTGCTTGCTATAAACCATTGTTGGAAAGGCCTTCTAGATGTATTGATTTGCAAGTTCTATCACCTGCTATCAGTGTGGCTAAACTGATGGGAATGGTCATTTAATAAGCTAGATAACATGTGAAAAAGGAAAGCTGAAGATGGGAGACCTTTGACAAACCACAAACTGAACAGCAGAGTGGGTAAGTGTTCAGGGTATAAATGTTTTTGCTCCCAATTATTAGAGGCTCACAGACATACACTTTTTGGATTGGCCTCAGTTCCTAAAGGATGAGGGATTGTGAAGAAAATAGAGCTTCAGAGTTGACATTCTGCATTATATTGTGAAAACTGCCCAATCAGCTGTACAGCTTTAAAGCTAACTTCCTCAACGTTGTCTCCAAAGACTTCAACAACTCGATCTTTCCAAGCTCTATCAAAGAGGTAATACTTGACAAGCACAGCCGTGCAAGTTCATTGTAGCAAAACAAAGGTCCCGTTTTGGATCTACGGGGTGAAACAGCACAAAGGTGAGTAATTTAGGAAGTAAGGCTGCTGGTCCTTACCCCATCGATCATTTTTTAAAAAATGGCACGTCAGAAAATACTCAATATGCATGGTGCTTGCAACGCAAAGTAAGCTTGTTCTGCTTAGCCTAAAGGCAGCCTCTCTCTCCTAAGCAGCCCTCTCCTTATCATGCTATCCCCCTCATTGGAGGGTATGGAAGCAAAAAAGATTTCCAAAGGATTGGGACAGCTTTACTGTTGAGAGGAATTGCATTTGAGAAATATGTGCACGCTTACCAAAGAAAATCACTGATGGCAAAGAAACTGGGACCCAGCCTTGACAGAGGACTGATTCACTAAGAACTAAGTCTTGATCCTCTATGAAGCCAAACATTTTAAAAAAATATTTTTAAGTAACAAAGGCGCTACTCAATGCTTTTCTCTGGTTTCCATGTCTAACTATCAAGAACTGCCTTTCCGGCTTTGAACTTGCCCAGTTAGTTACATTAGCAGGAAAAGTGCCATTCTCAGGCAGATGGGTGGGGGCCTTCTACTATAAGACTCCCAGAGAAAGCCATAAATGGAAAAAGAACATTGTGTTTGTCAGTTTTTCAACAATTAATTGATTTAAGTAAAAATGATTTTGAGTTTAATTGCGTGGGTTTTATTATGTTTAATATTCTGCAGTTTTAAACTGCAAGTCACCTCAAGTGCTTGAATATGGTAAACAGAAAGGTGGGGAATTAATTCAATTCTAAGTGGATAAATATATTTAAAATCAGAAAGGAGTTTACTTTGTTATTAAGGAAAGGGTAGCCCCAGTGATTTAGGAATTAGATGAAGTATGTTTGCACTGAAAATATGACGTTGGGCCATTCAACGTGCGCTCTAGGAAATATAAGGTTCCTTCCAAGTGGTGATGCTTAGAACTTGAGATTTGCATTTATGTGGCCCCAGATTTGGTTTCTTTGGATCAAAGTAAATGCAAAATATTACACACTTATGGTAAGCATTCCATCATGCTCCATTCTCTTTAGAAAAACATTTTCCCATCTGAATTACTTCTGGGGAGAGCCAGAAAGCTTAACCATTAGCAGCTGTGAAAAGCATGTTTCTGGTATGCTAAAAGATCCAATGTGTGTGTTAAGTGGATTTATATGTAATTGACAATGTTTAGTTCTGGTTCCTACTTTGCTGCATTCACAAAATGTTATGGAATCAAATAATGGCATCCTCCAGGTTACAGGAGGAAGAATCCAGACAACTATGCCTACTATTTTATTAATTACTACTGCCTTTTTCTTACTACCACCACTACCACCACCAACAACCATCTGCTAAGGAAGGAAATAAGAATTTCTGACAATAGCACTAGGAGATCTCCAACTGGAGCAGCCTACATGCACATGGATCTACTTATCTGGGTGAACCAGTTGTCACTGTCACAGGTCTTTCAGTGGTTCAGCAACAGGACCCAAAAAGATCCTGGGCTGGTGAAAACCACAGTGGTCTTTTTAAAACACGCTTCATTGAAATGGATAGCTTCTCCTGTTTGTGGATCCCAAACACTTAAAGATGGCCAACTCCATTTCCTTTGTATCTTGGATGACTTTGTTTCAGAGATCTCAGTGTGATCTCTTGTGTGATAATTTTAAAATGATGACAGTGGGCTAACAGGCTGTATCAGTTGGGCAGCAAAATCCCAAGGATTATCTCCATCCTATAGTAAATAGGTTGTTGAGAGCTTTGAATTTTGTCACTGTGAAGATTACACATCCAGCATGAAAATTGCACTCTGGCAGTGGGTATAAGCATTGCTCTCAGGAAGTTCTTCAGGTGTGTATGAAAACGCCTGTCGCTGGGCGGGGCTCAAATCTCTCCAGCCAAATTTATCAAGCTTATAATTCAGTACTTGGCCAACATTTTTAAACTATGCCACTTGAAGAGCAGTAGACAGAGGTGCCATAACGTCACAGTTTCAAAATATTAAAAAGGGATCATTCCCTCCCCCCTTGCCTGAGAAACTACATAATATTTGCATTTTCCAGCTACAATAAAAACCCAAGAAAATGACAAAACACTTTTCACTCCACAGCTGGGCCTCCACGAGAGCAGCAGCGCGGCCGTCGTACATTCTGTAGGAGTGCCCTGAACACACTGGGCTGCCTCTTGACCTCACCCTTGCGTGTGGCAACCTTGACAGAACTTGAGCGGGTACTTTGGGGAGTCATCACCATCTGCCGACCATGTTCTTCAATCTGCTTCTCCAGATGCTTCTGTATGGCCATTCCCAGCACTTCTACCTCCATGGAGGCTCCGTATACTTCCCATGTCATCCCCTTTTCATCCCAGCTGACCTCCCGTATTGGCTCTGATGTCTCTTCCTCTGCACCCTTAATGTACACTTCGGGATAGGACGATTGAGGGGATTTGGTTACTGGAGTCATAGGTCCCGTGGCCACTGATCTGGTTTCCACTGGGATGGACACTTGCATCTCCACATCCCTTTTGTGGGTTTCACTTCTGGACCAGGACTCTTCAGAGAAGAACTCCCTAAACCTCTCATATGAAATGGGAAAGCTGAAGAGCCATCAGGTGGATTAATAGGGCTGATGGCTACAGACACCAAAGACACCCGATTATCAACCTGAGTTCCAGCATCATGCTGGGGAGGTGAGACTTCCAATATGCAGGTCTGGGCAAGAAGTCCTACAGATGTCATCTCCTCATTGGCTGCATGGTCCTCACTTGTAGCTATGTTGATCATTTCCACTTTTTTTTCAGGAGCTTGGTCCTGACTTTTGCAGCTGGAGGTTGTTGGTTCCCTGTGCTCTGTCTTCTCTTCCATGGATTCAGCTGGGCTTAATTCTAATTCACCTGATGTGCCTTGATGCTTGACTTCATAAGAAATGCTGGTGACAAGGACATCTGGCACTTTATAGGAGCTTCCAGGCGGGTGAGTTTCTGCAACAGGGTACCTTGTTTCCTCAGTATCACTCAACGGATTCTTTGCTGCAACAGGCTTCTCTGATGTGGTTTCAGCTTTAGAGGGTTCCGGAATAGACTCCTTCAGAGCTTCTGACCCAAAGAGACTTCTGGAATCTTCTTTCCCATATTCCATAGCTTCAGAAACAACACTGCTGACGTGTGATTTATCTCCTTTAGAGGCAGTAGGCTGTCCTTGACTTGTGTTTTGCAGACATGCAGGAAGTGTTGAACCCATCTTGGAATGAACTGTTTTTATTTGGATACATTCCTCCTCAGCTTTACCTGTGGTGTGTTCAAGAAATGCAACGTGTTTCGAGGAGGTTGGTGTACTGGATAAGTCTTTGTTGGGTCCTTTGAGGCAGGGCTCTGTTGGGAGATGCCTACATGCTTCTCCAGCAACCGGGCTAACTTTTTTTCCCAGAGGGCTGCAGATGGTCACTGTGCTATTTGAGAACTCTTCCACGCTCTCATCCTGCTTACTGTTCTGCTTCCACTCGTGGCAAGCTGCTGCTTCTCCTTTTGCTTCTGGGGGAGTTACTCCAACACCTGTGTCTTTTAGAAGAGGGGGCTCAGCAGCAGCAACTAGATCTACAGAAGATTTTGGATCTGCAGCTTGAGCCTTCTCTTTCTGGTTTGGGTTGTCCACCATGGTGACTTTTTGGCTGCTGTCTTTGGGGCCGAGTTCATTTACACAGCAGTTCCTCATGGTGAAATCTCCACCTGCACAGCTGACGTTTTGGAGGCAGCTGTTTTTTCTACAACCACAAGGTGAGCTGCTGGTGGGCTTGTGAGCATCTTCTGAAACAGCTTCTTGGTTCAGCAACTGCAGGGCTTCTGTCTCCTTAGCACTGCCCATCTCTGGACAGGATTTCTGCCATGCTATTCTTTGTACCGCTCTTAGAAGGTTCCTGAAGGAGAGAGAAAGTGGAGAAGAAACAAGACAATTATCTAAGGTAATCTCAAACAAAAATGCAATCATCTGAAAGCTATCTGCCTTTGATGTCTTCTAGGTCAACGATTCCTCTGCATCATTCGAGAGAGTTTACGATGCTTGCTGCCTTAACAACCAATTGAGGGTTGAAATAAGACTTGGTATTTTTCAGTCTGGGATTTCCCACCACTGAATTCTAGTGAAGTACAGGTAGTCCTCAACTGATGACTGTAATGGGAGCATGGAACCTATGTGACCAACCCAATTTTCTTATCTTTTTTGCAGCAGTTGTAAAGCAAATGTAGTAGTCGTACAACAAATCAGTGGATTCCTATAGTTATTTTTTGCTTGAAACTGGCTGCTGCTGGAATTCCGGAACTGGGTTGTAAGTAGCCTTTGAATGGGAGGTCAGAACTTCACATGGTCACTAAGTGAGGACTATTGTAATTCCATCCCCGTCCCCCTCCTTCTTCCCATTCTTTACTTTCATAATGGTGTGTTTGGGCATTTAATTCTGTTCAAGCAATACTGAATTTCCTATGCAAATATTAAAATCTGTAAAAATTGACTAAATTGTATCCTTTTAATTTATAATCCAGTTCATTACTACTACTACTAATAATAATGTTGTCCTCTTTCAAGTACACCATCTTCTGCATCTCACTAATCTAGAAAAAAATGCAATAGATCAGTATTATTCCGACTTTAGAGAGGAAGACTGAGGCTGATAACCTTAAAGCTACATAAGGAATTAATGGCAGAGGCAGAATTTTCAATTTTGCCCCCATAAAGACAGACTTTAAGCTACAGCCATGGCTTACTGAAATTATAGAAATGTTCCTGCATTTTGATAAATATCTGATAGTGAGTTGCTCTTTTCATCCATAATTGCCTTCTTCCTGAATCTCTGAAGCTCTGGGGTATCCTAGTAATCTCCTGTTTTTTAAATACATTTTGAGACATGTTTTTTCTTTTTAATGTTGGGAGGTTGGAGCTTCCAAATCACCCTTCTCCTATCCTATCCATTTTCTGTGGTGCTTCTCTGGAGTCCTTTAAGCCCAAGACCCCAGCTTGAAAACTTTAACAAAAGGTGGGGGGAGGTGTTACTTTATATGGTAGGAATGTTTTCCTTGTGAGAATAATTATCTCTGTGTCTCTTTCAATCTGTCTGGTAAAGCTACTGACTCAGTTTAGAGATTAATTTTATGTATATATGTTATTCTTTTAATTACTTACAACTTTCTAGTTTTCTTTTAAGAAGAAAAACATATTAAACTTTTCACTCATTTTATGTACTTTTTTTGCATCTAAAATAATTCATTTCTTTTTTCTACAGAACATATTGACATAGATGGGTTCTTTGGGACATTTTTAATACGACAAAAAAGAAGACAAAGATGCATCACTTCTGCAGTGCGGCCTGAAGAACAATCTGGAGAGAACTGTAATGAAACAGTAGATCACATATTTTACTAGAAGCAACGAAGTGATTTCCCTAAACAGGGAAAGACAAATGAGGCAATCAATAAGACGTTTCTTTTTAAAGTTCCAGGTGGCTCTTTTGACAAAATAAACTATTATTCTACAAATAAACAAGGAATTCTGTGGCTCTAAACAAACTCATTTATTTCCAAACTATCCCACATTAAAACAATACCCCTCTTATGTTGGAGGCTGAATTATTCACACATACTTTATTATTTTGGTATCTAACATTATAGCACTAAAAGCCAAGAGACAGATTAAAATGGTTCCTTGTGGAAGTTGTTACTTTGTATAAAATACTATTCTCATCAGGGCTGTGAATAATTCCAAAATGGTCTGGAAGAAGAACTTTGGTCCTCGTATGACTGCAGAATTTCTTTGCCACTAATTAAACCCAGCCTCATTATGCAGCTCATACAAAATCCCCTCACCCCCCCCCCAAGATATTACGCCTTTAATTAATAGCAGGCAGGTTTTATACTCAGGTATAGCCCAAAGCACTTCTGAAAGATTTCTGAAACGTGCACAACCCTCCTTCTCATGCTGCAACTCATCACAATTCTCACAACGAAGAGCTTGTGTGCGCATGCGCGCGCACGTGCACACACACACAGCCAAAATGGAACTGCCTTAGCAGCGCAACCATGATTAGGTATACTGGCTTTCAGAATACCAAATCTTAATGGGCAGCATCGTAGACCTTGCTATATGTCATGTGCTAATGCCAGCCAAATGAGCCCCACCTCCTTTCTTTTGAGTATAAAAACTGTTAAGTTTGCATGAAGAGACAGACGCGGAGTGCTTCAAGCTCTTTTGTTTATTAGTGACTACAGCTCAGAACGGACCCGACTGGCTTTGCTGCAGCTGCTACTTATAGCCAGCAGCCGCAGCTGACAGCCAATCAGAGTGCAGGGTTTTCCCGCACTTTCTAAACCAATCATTTTCAACACTTTACAAGAACAATTCAAACTTAACCAATGATTTCAAACCTGCATACATAACACCCCTCCCCACTAGGTTCAGTCCATACTCAAACCCCAATCTATCTAATGTATTCTTTTAAATAGGTGGGGCTCTTACGTACGTTGAGACCTCGTGGTTCAGATGTTTTAAGGTTCTCACCTTGTGAGAGAGGAAATGTGTCTGCTGACATTTCCTTACTTGGACTTCTAGTAATGGTAGAACCTGTTTGGTTACTACAACCTGGTCTCTCCTCCCAATCCATCTCCAACCCAATGTCAGCACCTAAGTCAGGTAGTGATGTGCATTCTTCCATTTGTGAAAATGGTTGTTGGTACTGTGACAGGTTTTGGGATGGTTCCTGTCGTGTTAGCTCGTTACACATGGGGTTGATTCTTGCTTGCTGATTACTCTCATAAACCTCCCCTTCCCCCCTAGAAGAGGCAGTAGGTATGGGAACCAGAGAGGAGCAAGGGCGATGCTCCTGAGGTAATCTGGATCTTAACTGATCAATGTGCCTACTCCAGAGGACACCATCCTCTGTTTGTACCCTGTAAGACCTGGGGCCTGTGATTTGGGTTATCTCAGCAGGAATCCATAATGGTTCACCCACAAGGTTCTTAGCATAAACAGAATTACCCACAGTGAATGTGCAAATTTTGCTAGTGGAATCTATTGGTGCGTTGGGTGCGTAAGTGGGATGAAGGCAGTCAAGGGGAGACCTGAGTTTCCTACCCATCAACAATTCAGCTGGGGTTAAATTAGTTGAGGAGTTGGGAGTGATATGCTGGACACTGAGTAGTTTTCAACTTTCTCAGTGATGTCCCCTGGACCCAATTGCTGAAGTTTTTCCTTGGTAAATCGTACCATACGTTCAGCCCGGCCGTTAGCTGAAGGATGCCCAGGGGCTGTCAGGGCATGTCTGATACCCTGCTGTGCTAGATATGATTCAAAAAGGTTGGATGTAAATTGAGGACCATTGTCAGAAACAAGTACATCAGGTAACCAGTGAGTTACAAAAAGCTTTTTAAGCTGTTTGATGACAGCATCAGTTGTGGTGGATGCCATAGGGATGACCTCTAGCCATTTGGAATATGCATCTACTATAATAAGGAAGGTGTGCCCTCTGGTAGGGCCATCAAAATCAATGTGAATCCTGGACCATGGGCCCCTAGGACATTCCCATTCCTGTGAGAGGTGGGGCAGGCCTGACTACCTGACAGTTGGGACAAGATGCAACCCAGTTTTCAACCATTTTGTCAATACCTGGCCACCATACATAACTCCTGGCCAGTCCCTTCATTCTGACAATTCCCGGATGACCCTCATGTAACATTTCCAAAACCTCCTTTTGTAGTTTTGCAGGAATAACCACCCTGTTACCCCACAAAATACATCCTCTTAATACAGATAATTCAGTTTGCCTGGATTTAAAAGGTTGGGCAAGTTGAGGTAGATCTTGAAGTGGCCAACCTTTCTTAATCCAGCCTATAACAGGAGCCAATAAAGTGTCTTTGGCAGTCTCTCTGGCAATTTGAGCAGCATGTACTGGAAGCTTGGCAACAGTTTCTAGAAAAAAGGTGTGAGTCTCAGGAACAGGGTCCTCAATGTGTGAAGGAAGTGGGCAGCGACTCAAAGCATCTGCATGCCCAATGTCTTTACCAGGTCTGTGGATCAGCAGAGATTAACACATCATCAAAGTAAGGTACTACCCCTGGCAGTCCTTGGAGTATCCTTTCCATAAGGCTTTGGAAGATGCCTGGTGCCACGCTTACTCCAAATTGCAACCTTTTACATTTGAAAGCACCTCTATGAGTCACAATGGTTTGGGCCTTTGCAGTGGCATCATCAACTGTTAATCGTTGATATGCCTGGGCCAGATCCAATTTGGCAAAGACTGTACCCCTGCCAAGTGAATGTAGTAAATGATGCACCACTGGAACTGGATATGCTCTGTTGAAGCATGGTTCAATGTCCCCTTATAGTCTCCACAGATTCTCACTGACCCATCAGTCTTGACTGGCGTGACTATGGGTGTCTCCCACCTGGAGTGGTCAGTGGGCTCTAAAACTCCTTGAGCTCTTAGTTTATCTAATTGTGCATCAATTTTTTCCTTTAAGGCAAATGGGACCCTTCTGGGCTTTAAGCGAATTGGTGGCACCTTGGGATCTAGATTGAAAGTGATAGGGGTCCCCATATACTTGCCCAATCCTTCGCTGAAGACCTCTGGAAACTCAGACTTCAAGGCCTCATCCCATTCAGTGTTGCTCACGTGATTGATGCCAGTTACCTCGATGCTTAGTGGATTGAACCACTCAAGTCCCAGCAAGCTTGGGCGATCCTTGTCCACGATGGTCAGGGGCAAGCGTTTGGTGTGGCCTTTGAACTTCACATTGAATTCTCTTGTTCCAACTACTGGAATCTTGTTCCCTTGGTAGTCTTTAAGAGTCAGTGCTTGCTTCTTGAAATGCTTCTTCTGAATGTTTGGGAGTAGTCTGTGAATAGTGTCCCATGACACCATAGATAAATATGAGCCTGAGTCCACTTCCATTTGGCAAGGCCTTCCTTCAATTAGTACCTTGACATGCACTTTTCTGTTATTGATAGAAGAAGAATGACCAATAGTTACTGTCTGATGAGTTTCATTCTTCCCCTTTGCTTCTGTGCTGCGCCCCATTTTCTCACTGAGGTTGTTGGGCTTGAATTCTTTGTCAGGAAACTTTCTTCTGTTGGGTGGAGTTCTGGATGATTTACAGACTCTTGCTAGGTGTCCTCTTTTTTCACAACGGAGGCAGATGGTATCTAGGAACTTGCATTCAGTGCGGAGGTGGCTTCCCCCACAACCTCTGCAGTAGAAATCTTGCCTCTTTCTTCCCAGGTCTTTCTTTTTCCGCTCTATTCTGAGTCTATAAATTCCTTCCTCCACCTCACTACAGTCTGACTCAGAATCTATTTGCTCACAATGAGTTGTTGTGGACTTTTCCACATCAGGATGGCTTGTGGCCTTGTTAATTTTCTTCATGGCTGCTGCTGAGGACTTGGTAGCTTCTGCTGAAGAGGCCTCTTCTATTGCTTCCTTCAGCGTGATCTTAGGTCTTAGTAATAACTTGCTCTGTAACAACCCTGTCTTTAAGGCCCAGAACAAATCGATCGCACATGGCCTCTTCTAAATTGTTAAATTCACATGCACCCCCAATGTCTCTTAAACTTGCCACGAAGTCGTTTACATTTTCGCTTTCCCCTTGATCCCGACGGTAAAACTCATGTCTCTTAATGAGGCATGATACTTGTGGGGCGTAATGGGCTCTTAACAACTTTTCTAAGTCAGGCCATTCCATTACCTTCACGTCTGCAGCTCCCACCAATGCCTTCGCCATCTTGAAAACTGCCGGACCGCAGTGCGTGAAAAAGACTGCCCTCTTCCGCTTCTCGGAAATGTCGGCAAGATCATTTCCTTCCAGATACATTTGGAAATGATCTGCATACGTCTCCCAGTCTTCTGCCGTCGGATCAAACGGGCTGGGGGTGTTCAGCGCAGCCATCTCTCTCTTCTTCTGTTCCGTTGCCTTCTTCTTCAGGGAGATCCCATCCTCCGCCAGTGTTAAGTTTGCATGAAGAGACAGGCGGAGTGCTTCAAGCTCTTTGTTTATTAGTGACTACAGCTCAGAATGAACCCACTTTGGCTGGGCTGCGGCTGCTACTTATAGCCAGCAGCCGCAGTTGCCAGCCAATCAGAGTGCAGGGTTTTCCCGCACTTTTTAACCCAATCATTTCTTACATTTTACAAGAACAGTTCAAACTAAACCAATGACTTTAAACCTGCATACATAACAATTTCAAACCTGCATACATAACAAAAACATCTTTCACAAGAGAGGGAAATAGCACTCTGTTTTCCCTGAACTCAGTTTCCCTGTAACCCTTTTCCTCCTTGCCATTTCAAAACATTTCCTGAGCAGCTTCCTTCCCTCCCTTGGGCCCTTTCAAAAATCTGTTAGATCTGGAGTTTGCAACAAATTTGTGGGAGAATGAGATATGATATGGGAGGGGTGGAATGTTTTTTTTAAAACCATTGGTATAGACCACCTTAAACAACCTTTCTTTATTTTACTTTGAACCCCCTTTTCCCCAGGAGAACTTAGTTGATAAAAGAAAGTTCCTCCAGATAACAACCTGCAATCTGAAAATGAATGAATATTTTGAACCCAGAAGGGGCAGCCACATGCAATTATCTACAGGTTCTTCTAGCCATGGCCTAAATGCGGTGACACAACAGAACTTCACCTCACACCCAGATTCATCTGAAGTCAAAATCTGTTTAGGATTCTCCCAGAGTTTCCTTTCTAGCCTTTTCAATCTAGCAGTTCTCTACAGCCCAAAAATTTATCTCCAACTCAGTGAATAAACCTGTCTCCCCTTTCCCTTTGTGAACACAAACCTTATTTCCAAGAGGAGGGATCTAGCACATCTGAAGCACATGCCAGTCTTTCTTGCTTTTTCATGCCCTCCCTTAATTTGGTTGGGATGCAGTGCCAAGTTTATAGGGCTTCAATTGATGGCCATTCAGCAGGATGTCGTACATTATCTGAGATGTTACATCTCCACCTCTCACATAAGAGAATATATCTATTATGATTAGAATGAATTCTTCCATGCCAGAAATGCATGGTGTCAATAATCTGTTATCCCTTCAGTTAACGGTGACAAATGTCCACATATTTAAAACATTTATTTATTTATTTATTTATATTTGAACTTGTATGCCGCCCCATCTCCGAAGACTCGGGGCGGCTCACAACTAAAACATAGAACAATAAATATTTAAAAAGACATTAAACCAACAAGCCCAAATATGAAACACAACAATAAAATACATTAAAACATCCCTCCCCAAGGAAGGGTCACAGCCCGGTTGGTCAAACAACCAGGTCTTTAATTGGCGGAAGGTGCGGAGATCAGGGCCAGACGGAGCTCCAGAGGCAGTTGATTCCAGAGGTCGGGGCCGCAACAGAGAAGGCTCGTCGTCGGGAAGTACCAACCGGCATTGACTCGCCAATGGAACCCCGAGGAGTCCTTGCCTATGAGAGCACAGGGGGGCACTAGCTATTGGAAGAAGACGCTCCCTCAGATATTGGGGACCCATGTCGTGTAGGACTTTGAATGTCAAAACTAGAACCTTGAATCTCACCCGAGCTAATCGGCAACCAATGCAGGCCACGCGAGGGGGTAACATGAGAGAACCGGTAACTCCCATCACCATCCGCCGCATTCTGTACCAACTGCAATCTCGGATGGTATGCAAGGGCAGTCCTAGATAGAGAGCGTTGCAGTAGTCGAGTCTCGAGGTGACAAGGGCGTGAGTAACTGTGCGTAGGGCGTCCCGGTCCAGAAAAGGGCGAAGTTGTCAAACAAGACGGAGCTGGGCAAAGGCCCCTGGCGGCCCCCACCTGCTCCTCCAACCGAGCCGTACATCCAGGAGGACCCCCAGATTCCGTGCCCTATCCACAGGGGTAACACTCACCCCTATGGCCAAGGATAAACAATCCTGGCTGGGCCGAGACGCAAAGCCACTCAGTCTTGGCCGGGTTGAGTCGGAGCATGTTCCTACTCATCCAGATCCGTCGCATCCAAACACCGGGACATCAGGAGAGGGCATCACTGATCTGGCCAGGGTGGAAAGGTACAGCTGAGTATCGTCAGCGTACTGATGGAATTTCACCCCAAAACCACGGATGATCTCACCCAGCGGTTTCATGTAGATATTAAATAAGAGGGAAAGGACCGACCCCTGCGGGACTCCATAAGAGAGAGCCCTCGGGGTGACCGAACCTCCCACTAACACCGATGCGACGCCCGAGAGGTAGGAGAACCACTGAAGAACAGTGCCCCCACTCCCAACCCCGAGGCGACGCAAAGGATACCATGGTCGATGGTATCGAAAGCCGCTGAGAGGTCCAATAGGACCAGGACAGAGGAAAACCCCTGTCCCGGGCCCTCCAGAGATCATCCATCAGTCGACCAATGCCGTCTCCGTGCTGTAACCGGGTCGGAAGCCCGATTGGTACGGATCCAGGTAGTCCGCTTCATCCAGGAAAAGCGGAACCTGCTGAGCCACCACACTCTCAACAACCTTCGCCAAAAGCGAAGGTTGGAGACGGGACGAAAGTTGTCTAACACGGTCGGGTCCAAGGCAGGCTTCTTCAGGAGGGTCTCACCACCGCCTCCTTCAAGGCGGAGGAAAGACACCCTCCCTCAATGAAGCGTTGACAACTGCCCGGAGCCAACCGCAGGTGGCCTCCCTGGCGGCATAAGTCAGCCAGGAGGGACACGGGTCCAACAAACATGTGGTGGAACTCAGTCACCGCATAATCCTGTCCACTTCATCCTCGGAGACAGGATCAAACTCATCCCAGATAACAGTGGCCAGACTACCCACAACTCGTTCCTCCGACCACTGCAAATTAGAGGACAACCCGTCCCGAATGCGAGCGATCTTATCCGTCAGATATTGACCAAACTCCTCAGCCCTGCCCCGCAATGGGTCCGGCCCTCCCTCTAAACGAAGGAGGGAACGGGTAACCCGAAACAGGGCAGCTGGGCGGTTATCTGCGGACGCTATGGGAGTGGAGAGATAAGACCTATACTGCCACATCTGTTTATTTTTTATTTATTTTTCACATTTTTGAACTGCCCATTTCCTCGGAGAACAACTCTAGGCAGTGCATAATAAAATATTAAAATACGTTCTCCTTTTAAATAGATAGTACATATAAGCTTTCTCATGGAGTCAAAATTCTCCTGTGAGGACAAAAGCACTTTCTGCCAAGATTTCAGGACGTGCACATAAAATAATTTTGTTAACCAACTCCTAATCCAGACTTCCCCAATCTGAGGCCTTCAACATATGTTTTGTTTGATTATGGTAATTTTTCTTCCATTCATTTTATCAATGAATAAACAAGTAAACAATTTTTTAAAAAATCTATGAAAATAGCTCCTTGTTCCAACTTGGTTTGGACTACCCCAAGATATGGAACAATGGATGAAGAACAAACCAAAAGCAGAAGCAGGAACAATGGGTGCAAAATACAAGGATGCAGATTTTGATTGGACACCAGAGAAAATTCTTAATTGTAAGAACTGTTCAACAATGGAAGAGATTTCCTGGAAAGGGGATGGACTGTCCTTTGCTGGAGGTGTCAAATCTATTTGTCATGGATGCTGCCGTAATGGATTCCTCCATTGGTTAGACTGAACTAGATGATCTTTAAGATCCCTTCCAGCTCTTAACATTTTATGATTCTTATTGCTGGAATTACTTCAATTTAATAGCGTGAATGGTGATATAATCCAGATATATTTATGTTTTGTATTTATTTATTCACTTCATTTTTTTATTCAATCTCTATAGCCACACATCTTAAATGATTCCGAGTGGCTTACAATTCCAAAACTATAAAAACCGTAATAACATCCAAAATAAATATACACAGCAGCCAAGATAATTTGACTCTTTTACATAATTTGAATTCTTATGCAAAGGAACTGCACACATTCATTTAGTTTGCAATGCATTGTCCTAATCAGAAAAGATGAACAAGGAGTTATGCAGAATGTTGCAACTCCACTTCTTAACAACTGGAAATTTCAGTGAGCCCCCAGTTTCTGTAATATCACCAGACACCGCCCGTTTCTTCCAAAACTATCGTTCCAGTGAAACTGAATTCTCAAGGTATTGAACCTTCCACCCAGTATAAAATTTAATTTATGGACTAACTTAAGCAAGGAAGTACAATGTCAGATAGAAACCGAAGCAGGATATGCAGATATTTTTCTCTGAAATGTGCAGACACAGTAGGTGTGCAGCACAGTCCCTTCATTTCACGCTGCTAAAAACTTTTTTCCCCAGTATTTCATTATTTTTACTTTATCTAGAAGCAACATGGCTTTTCATGCAAGTTAGCATCCACAATGGAAAGTAAATTTAAGACCCAAAGAAGCCACCTATCATAGTCTGACAAAAGTTTCTGTGTGAAAGCAATTCTGCATTTCTCTGGCAGCTCAATATCACCCTCTGTTCTCTCACCTTAAACAATTTTTCAATTTTCTAAACCTGTACTTATGCAGCACAACAACTGACCCTACATTTGAACTGCCACCTGGTGAATCCGCTGGGCCCATTCTTCTAAAGAAAAAACAACAACACATAACATATTGTAGGTCCTGGTCTGAGGTGAAGTCTATATACTTTTAAGATTCCTTATAGAGATGAATCTTTTCAGTGTGCCAAGAGTTCAGCAAGCAAGCAAAGGGCATTAACTTTGCCTGGAAGCTACACAGAGCATCATGGTGCAGTGAGTCCAAACAAGAAAGAAAGGAACCATGGAAGCTTGAGGGAATTGTCGAAGATTTTAAGTGCAGTAGATAATGTTGAGTGGAAAGGAAACAAACATGCAAAGAAAAAAATGGGCAAAAATTTAAGGAAAGAGGAATGCATTGCCTGTCACCCTCTCTGCCTTGGTGAAAAAGATTGCTCTCCCCAAATAGAACCAGAGCAGCAGACTGACTGGTGTAACAATATCAAATCAGAGTAACTCAAAATCTCCTGAATCAATCAATCAAACAAACAAGCAAGCAATCCTCTTCTCCACCTTCTTCTTTCTCGGGCTTCTAAAAGAATGATGCTTCCATCCTCCATCTCATCTCCAAATGTGTATGTAGAGGCTGAAGCTTGTATAGTCCAAGACTCTGGGGGGTTGTAATAGAAGGGCTCAGCTGGAGCTTTTTATTGCATTTCATTACATCTCCCAAGTCTGCAATCTCACAAGAACTAACAAGCATTTTACCCCGGGTAAAAGGTCAGTGCTCTGAACCAGAAATCTATGACCAGGCCAGCCACAAAATTTGCTATTGGATGGAAAGGTAGCTGTGGTATATTCAAGGATCGGCACTGTGGCAAAGTCAGAGGAGCACCACAAGCTTCATGGTGATGTATTTATGGGCTAATGCTGCAAGTCTGAATGTACTGCTGTTTTCTGATCTCTACCACCTGCTAGGCAGACAAGACTCAGTAAAACTGGCAAAGGGAACTGAGGCTGAAATTCCCCAAAAAGTAATGCTTGCTTAGTGACTGCCTCGTCTCAAGGTCATTCACAATTATGACAGCTATGAAGAAGCAACTTTGTGACGAGTCTTAGCATTTGTATTCTTCTTAGGTCTGTAAATAAAGCAAAGGCAACTAAAGTAAGATTTGTAAGCACAGCTGCAGTGTCATTTTAATGACCAGGTTGCTGGCCCCAATTATGGTTACTAAATCAAGACTAAACTGTAGTCGAGTCTATGTTTCGAAAAGTCATTCAGTTCTAACACGAGCCCAATGAGGTCATTTAATTTTTGACTTAAACTCACGGATTATTTGAGAACAGAATTAAAAACTTCTTTTCCCTACTTTTATGCAAAGGGGCTCTAATTTACAATAAAAAACAAAGACCCTGTCCCAGCAGTGGGATCCTACCTGTTCCACTGGTGGCTGAGCGCTGTTACCAGTTCTGAGAGCTGCAACAGCACCAAGGGCCTTGGTAATTGCCTGCACTTAAGTTCCAGCTGCCTACAACTGCTGCAGGCTCGAATCCCACCAGGCTCAAGGTTGACTCAGCCTTCCATCCTCTCGGGGTAGGTAAATTGAGGACCCAAGATTGTTGGGGGCAATTAGCTGACTTGTAAAAATGCTGCTTAGTAATAAGCAGGCATATACAATGGAATGAAGGCTATTGCTGAGCACACTGGGTTGTATCCCAAAAATTGTAAGCTGCCCTGAGTCTTCGGAGAAGGGCAGCATATAAATGTAATTAAAAAAAAAACAGCACAAGGAACCAGGACCACAGCTAGTTCCTTCCGGCTTTTCCTTCTTCAGCAGCCTGATGAATTGAGGTAACCATTGGAAAGTAGTTAACAGACACTGATCTCGCAGCAAAGCTATGACAAAATGAAACAAATAAAATATTAAACAAGTTATGATGTTTATGTAGCTACATCTAAATTAAAGTAACCAAAAATCTTTACAATCCCTAAGGCATGTTTACAATCCCTAAGGCATGTTTGGAATTTGAAAGTTGAAAAAATCGACACGCCCTACTATGACATTATTATTATTATTATTATTATTATTATTATTATTATTATTATTATATTTGGATTTATATGCCGCCCCATCTCCGGGGAGGACTCGGGTGGCTCACACAAAGATATATATACAAAATAGATAAAAATATTATCCAATCCAAATGTGTAATAAAATACTAAAATCCCCCATTAAAATCCCCAATCCCTCTCAATCCAGGCCGGCCTGTAAAAACAGCCAGGTCTTTAGATTGCGGTGGAAGGAACGTAGGTCAGGGGCCAACTGCAGCAGGGGCAGCTGGTTCCACAGGGTGGGCACCCGCACAGAGAAGGACCTCCCCTGGGAGACCTCCAACCGACATTGTCTGGTCGACGGCGCCCCCAGGAAGGCCTGCCTGTGGGAGCGCACTGGGCGATTGGACCTCGATGCTGGTAGGAGGCGCCCACCTTTTCATCTCTCCCACTGCTTCATGAAGATGACTACTGCTCAATGTTTTCACAAGAGCCCATTGGGAAGATCCCTTCTGGGGCAGGGATGGGAAAACCTGATGCAGGCTAAATCTGTCCTGTTAAGACTTCTGAATCTGGCTCATGCAGGGAAAGGCCAGGTTCAGGCAAAGTCAGATATAGTGGAGCTGCTATTCTGAATGCCCTGAGGTGGAGCTGTGTCTATGTAAGTGAGAAAGATGTATATGCGAGAGAAATAGGTACCTGTTGTAGCCATCACTTCAGTGCAACGTCAGAACTGATGCTGCCTACTTTTGCTACAAACATGTCACTGTAAGCATGAGTTTCTTGTTTCTTGCCAAGAGGTGATTTTTGTTCTTGGGCTGAAAAAAGTCTAGCTGGGCAACGTTCAAAAGTAGCAATATCAGAACAATTCTGAGACAACCCATTCCTAATAGCCAAGTCCTACTGACATAATCCAACCCATGTTTATTCAGAGGTAAGTGCCACTGAGTTCAATACAGCTTCCACCCTGTTGAGGTTATTGTTATTTTTTGTTAAATACTGGCATGGAAAACATGCAGAACAGTGTTTCTAACCACTGTACCACAGCGGCTGTATGTTTTGGTCTACGTGCTCTGGGAAGAATAGGGTGGGCTGCACGCTTTGCTCTCTGGATCATGGGAGCAAAAGGGAAAAAGGGAAAGGGACTCAGAATGGAGCAGTCAGCAACTTTCTGATGCACCGCGCAACTGCATGGCTTTTTCTTCCTGCAGCCCCATTTTTAACATAATATTTCTTTTGCCAGCTGCTTTTGTGTGGATGTGATCCCATTCTGTTAGTGTGCAAATAAAAAGAATCCTGAACCTCTTGCATAATTCTGATGGCTGGCAAAAAGATGTCAAGTTTTAACTCTTCTTAGACAAACATTGGTCAAAAAGCGTCTTCACCTGGATAAACATCAGATATAGCTTGCATGGCTAGAGAATTATGGGATATGCATTTCCATTCCCAAGTCCAGCATTCTGGAGGATGCACAGATTGGGTAATGTTGACTTAACATATGTTAAATGCAGATAAGGAGATGGCATGTACAATCTGAGCAAAATGTAAATTCATTTCTGTCCATCTGCAATTAAATCTGCTTCCATAAACTGAAGCCACAAGATCACAACAAGAGAGAATTTATAAACAGTGGGTTTTCAGGCAGAGTGCAATTTGTCCCCCACTAGCTGAGTGGGAGTTCAACTGGATTTGCCAGCATCATTTGGGAACCACTAACCAGGGAATTAACAGCCATGTATATCTTCTATTTAGGTAGTAATTGGGGCAAAGTTGGGTGCTGCTTCCTTTGAAGGGAGACCCAACAAGATTACAGAGCTCAAAGAGATTCTCTATAACAATAAAAATGTCACAAAACCTGAGATCTCAGCCAGCAGCAACCTGGGCAGAATGAGTTCAAAACCATACAGCAATGTCATTTTCATCCCCAGCCTTATTTAAAGATGCCAGATAAGGCATTTATGCCCTGCCCTATTTATACATGTATATCCTATTGATTACAATGATGTCAGTATGAAACTGCAATTTAATTTAATTTTAGAAGATAGCTTTCCATAAATAGTCTTTATCAGGACCACAGACAGACAGATGATAGAGTGGTATCATTTGCCATCAAAAAAAGAAATAAAATGGGAGCCCTGCTAGAAACGCCAAGCTCTATGTGTATGCATAAACCCAACGGATGCCTCAAATTGCAATTCATATCTTGCCTTTTCCCCCCTTTGGCATTTTAAGAGACTACTAACCTACATTTTCAGAGCTGTAAAAATGAAGTCCTCACTTTCCCTAAATCAGTATGAACAATCTGTGAACCTATAAAGGAGAAAAATTGCAACTCATGATTGAAATGAAGAGTTGCTGGTTTTTCCTTGAGCTCGGTTGTTTTCTTGCAGATTTTTCTTACGGTGCACTGATGATATTCCCTAATTTGGGTATGAAGGAGAATGGCAAGGAATGATGGAGAAAGGGGTCTCTTGCTTGCATGGAATTTCTTATCTCCCATGGAGAACAAGTGAATTGTTAAATGGAAATAAGTTTACACATAAATCAATCCAACTTACTTCGGCTAGGCTTACTCACAGGTAGAGGTGACTGCAGCTCTAGGCTGAGCTACATTATAGGCTTGTTGAATAAGAAGTAATCCTACCAAAGATAATCACTAAGGCTTTTAAAACAAAAGTTATAAGAGATCAGAAAGAGTTGATCCTTATCCCAACTACTAAAACAAATCAAATAATACTGGTGAACAATACCATTAATCTGAAAACCATAGCAAACCATTTTATTTTCATTCAATTCCTCCCCTCCCCAAAAAAACTTGTGACAGCTTTCTGAATTTCTACCACCCTCATCAAAAACCCGCTATTAACTTAACTGTTAAGCTATTAACTTGCTGGATATCACCAGATGGGAGGTAAATCAGCACCTCAGCTTAAATGTCCCCTATGCTAAACCAACACTATCTAAACAGTCTACCTACAGACAACCTACAATTATAACATGTAGGCAAGGACAAAAGGTTTGTGGTACTCCACAAGTGCTATGGTCAAGCTGCCCTTGCTGGTAACTGGCACCACAATGACCATTTTAAAAGGTAAACAGATATTAATATGTGGCATTCTTGGAATAATGGATCATAGTCAAAAGCAGCTGCTTCTGCGATAGTATTTGATGGGCAAGTTGAACAATGTGTCAAACAACCCTAGTTTCTAAATATGCCAATTCATTTAAAAATGACCCAGCATTCATCTATTACTTATGCTAAAGCCCAAGCAGACAAGGCAACATCCACACAACTAGCAGCTTTATGAATGGTGGTTTCTTAAAAGGAAAGAACTGGAGAAAGAATTCTGATGTGGATCAGACATCCTGGGAGAGCAAGGTTGTTTTCTTAAAAGCTTCCATTTTATGCCTTACTCAAATTTGCCCTTGAGACTTGCTACTAAAAGTTAACGGAAAATATCTCCACCTCGAGCATCCAGTGCTCTACATGAATTTTTCCCCCTTTCTGCCTTGTGTCAGCATCCTTTAAGATACCTCAATAGGCAAATAAATAAATTTTAAAACTGGACAAGTTGATATCAGAGTAGTAGGAGGTTTGGGGAAAGAGAAACAACTCATAACCATTTGTCATAGCACAAACAAATAATCAGGATATACAGCAAAGAAAGGCAGGATCGGCTGGATTGGACTGGATAATGGTGGGTTATACCAACATTAGACACTTGGTGGCGCAGCGGTTAGAGTGCAGAACTGCAGGCTACTTCTGCGGACAGTCGGCTGCCTGCAATTTGGCAAATCGAATCACACCAGGCTCAAGGTTGACACAGCCTTCCATCCTTCCGAGGTGGGTAAAATGAGGACCCAGATTGTTGGGGGCTATACGCTGACTCTGTAAACTACTTAGAGAGGGCTGTAAAGCGGTATATAAGTCTAAGTGCTATTGCTATTACAGAGCATCAAAATTCGTACTTGCCTCACTATTTAACGCAGAAAAAAGTAAAACTAAATATTTAACGATATCATTTTCAATTACGATGAAAATGCTTTCAGCCAGCTGTATTTCTAGACAGTGTATTTCTGGACAGATAGACCCTAGAGTTATGATAAAACAGAGCCTGCCCATCACAGTTGTAATTCACAACAATCATAAATAGGGTCAGCCACTTGACTGATCTTTTTTTGTAGCAGTTATTAAGTGAATGCCATGGTCTTTAAGCAAACCAAAGGTTCCCTATGGGCTGGTTGTTCCAAAACCAAACATAAATGCCAGTTTTAGACACAACTGTTGTAAAACTCAGCCACATGAATGTGGGAGGCTACACATGGCTGTAAATGTTGCCGAGCCCTTCAAGTACGATCATGTGATCCCAAGAATGGGGGAGAGTGTCGGGACTTCGAATCTGGGTTATAAGTACTCAAGGGAGGTCTGTCATAACTTCAAACAGTCACTAAGAGACCAGTTATAAATCAAGGATTAGCTGTAATATAGAAAATGTTCAAATGGTTCGCATAGTATAAATGTTGTTTAAATATCATTTAGGATCCCCTTCCCTATGTATTATTCTGTCTCTAGTATGTCAGGCTAGGGTCTTAGACAAATTGTGAGACAAGGACTGGCATCTTTACGAGAATATTATACCAAAAACATCTTGAGGAATTAAAACGGAGAAGGCTTTTCTAGGGTTACACATACATTCTTGTGTTCCTCTTTATGGAATGGAAAGTGTGTGACAGACTGATTCTGTTTAATTGTACTGTTAAATGTGTTGTTATTTCCATTGAAAAGATATGACAGTGAGGGGAGCTGTAAGGAATGCCACATGAAAAGAAAGTAGAATGCAATAATACAGTCAAAGGTAGTTCTGATTGCTTCTAATCTATCTGTTTGCAGGTTTTTTTTAATAGTTTACCATCCATTTGATATGTTATGGTTTATGAGCTTTATTTTCCTGCAAATGTTAAATGTTTGGATTAATAAGATTATCCCACCAGCCTTTGTCAGAACCAAAGAATCTTTATTTAATCCGAGCGCCACTGAGCACTATTGCTGGTTCATTTGGGCATGCACATACCACATACAGTATGTGTACTGTTTATCAGATGAGCTATACTAAGTGAGTAATGTGTGCATAGGGATTGCTGGGCATTTCTACAGGTAGTCCTTGACTTACAACAGTTCATTTAGTGACAGTTCAAAGTTACAACGGCACTGAAAAAAGTGCCTTATGACCATTTTCACAGTTACAAACTTTGCAGCATTTCCATGATCATGTGATCAAAATTCAGGTGATTGGCAACTGATTCATACTTATGATGGCTGCTGTGTCGCAGGGTCATGTGATCCCCTTTTGCGACCTTCTGACAAGCAAAAATCAATGGGGAAGCTGGATTCACTTAACAACCAGGTTGCTAACTTGTCAACTGCAGTGATTCACTTAACCACTGTGGCAAGAAATGTCATATAAACACTCAAGTAATTCTCACTTGACAACAGAAATTTTGGGCTCAGTTGTGGTCGTAATTCGAGAATTACCTGTACTACGCACCTAGCAGTGTATGTGTGTGTGCCCTAGCAGTTTGAAAGCATGCTAATGCAAGTAGATGAATAGGTATCACTTCAGTGGGAAGGGAACAGCATTCCAGGCACCTTTGGCTGGCCACATGACCATGGAAATTGTCTTTGGCCAATGCTGGCTCTGATGGCCAAGAAGAGATGAGCACCATCCCCAAGTCAGACACGAGACTGGACACAGCCTCTGTTAGTATTTTAAGGCAGACAGAAAGGACTTCAAAGCAAAAACTACCAAGAAAGTCGCTTTTTTTCATAGCTCCCAAATATTGTACCCAAATATTGTACAAGAATACATGATATTGAAATATTGTTCATATGACACATTTCTCAGTGACTAATAACCATTCATCAACTTTCTAGGTTTGTAAACTCACTGGATGGTAACTGAAATCAGGGTGAATTTAGATAAAATACTCAACTACAACAAAGCCTCCTAATTTGTGGTTTGGTGTGTGCTGTGCAAACTCCACTGTCTTTTCTCTGCATCTCCCAGTTACCAGCAATCCCAGCCTAGCTAAATAAAACAAAGCCCTGCTCTGGTTGAAACCTAAGAAAGAGGCTGGCAATGCTTCTCATTATCCCTGCAAACAGAATCAGATGCATGAGGCAAAAATGTCAGAAACAGCTTGGAAAGAGAAAGCTTTAATGTGGCCGACAGGTATCAGTTTCTTCCCTCTTTCAAAATATTTGAACAATTGCCCAAAATTTGTTTTAGAAACATTATTTTCTTGTAATGTAATGATCTATAGTCGATTTCCAATGGTTTGTTGTGCTATCTTGAGAGGAAATCTCACTGAATTCAATACAGAAAACTGCACTGAAGATCATGTAAGAAGCACCACCACCTGATGGCCACATAGGAAAGTTTTACAAAAGTCATTTTTTTTATTTTTCAGTGCAGGCTACAGATATGCAGATTGTAGGAGACAATCATCCATGAAGTTTGTGAGCTTGTTCTGCTACGTATCTTGTTCCGATTCAAATAGTACAATCTGCAACATTTCCTTCCTTGAAAAAAATGAATAACATTTGCACCATTTTCCTCTTTTGTTTGTTGGGTGAATAAACAGAGAGAGCCAAGCAAATCCAGCAAGTGAGAGGAGGAGGAGGAGGAGAGAAGAAGAAAAGCTAGAAGGGGAAGAGACTGCTGACAAGACTGCTAACTGCTGCTAACTACACCCTGTGGAACTTTTTGCCTGTTGTATGTGACTGGAGCATTGCTTGGTGAGGCAGCTACAAAGAACTTCTAAGGAAAGTCCTCCAGAGAGCAAACTCACTGAATAAGTGAATCTGGTAAGGAAATTCATGAGAGGAGTTAAGAGGAAGACACCATTTGTTTGTTGTACATGGAGGAACAAAGGGATTGGGAAACTGCTTTAATGAGCTCCTGAGGATGTTCTGTGCATGCTTTCATCTCTGAAGAGAAGAATAACTTGTCTACCTGCTACAACTTTAAGCTGACAGTCCTGGGAGAGAAAATAAGGATGATGGGCTACACAGAGAGAGAGGGAGGGAGGGAGGGAGGGAGGGAGGGAGGGAGGGAGAGAGAGAGAGAGAGAGAGAGAGAGAAATGGATATATAGCAGTCAAAACCTGGCTTTTCCGGCAGGCATGGGGCTGTTGATCTCGCGACTGAGATCTAGCGAGATCCAACCCTTCGGTTGTTTGTTGTTTTTTAAATTGCTTTAAAAATTTTTAATGTAATTCTTTTGTGTTTTTTTGCTGTGAGCCGCCCGGAGTCCTTTCGGAGTTGGGCGGCATACAAGTTTAATTAATTAATTAATTAATTAAATAAATAAATATATGGTAATTAACACAGTAAACCTCATTTCCTTCCAGCATTGAAAATGTTACCTAGTTTGGGTAATGAAATGTCTGCACGAAAACAACCAAGCTCAGAGAGCATCAAAGATTCCACAGTTCAACCTGAGCTACATATATTCTTGTCTATTGGTACATCCGACTTACCAGAAAACACTTGGAGAGGGACAACAGTACAAAGTAGCCTCCCAGAAGACAAGGCAAAAGCCAAGTGGACAGCATAGTGAGAGGGAGAAATGTGACACAAAGACCCAAGCCTGTCAAGGGAAACTCCTCTACACTGAAGCTTCAGAATGTATATTCTTAGCCTCCCTCTGTTTTTCAACCCTTGGATTTACAGCAACCGCCATTAATTCAAGGAAAGGGGGAAAGACTCTACAGCAGTGAATCCCAACCTTTTGGGCACTAGGGACCAGTTTCATGTGCTGCCTGCTTTCTGCAGATGGGGCTTCACTTGTTTGCTCAGCCCGGTTTTTGGCATGCCACAGACAGGTGCCGATCCATGGACTGGGGTTAGGGACCTGTGCTCTACAGCCTCTACAAATGGAAGAATTTCTGCCTCTGCCCTGAGGAAAAAGAAGCAACATCGATGGGATCACCACACTCAGGACTGCTGAGACTGTGATGCAACATCTAGAAGGAATAATTCTCACACCTCCAACTAAAAATATGGATCTCCTATGTAGACAAAGCTTTCATCATAACAAAAAAAATATATTGAAGAGGGAGACCGATGAGACGGGGAAACAGAAATTTATAAGTGAAGAAGGAAACAAAAACACACTACCTTTCCTGCATACCCTCATTAGTAGAAGAAATGATGGCAAATCTAAGACCAAGTTCATAAAAAAAAAACTCCTCAAACTAACCAAGTGCCTCACTATCAGTACCAAGAGAAAGGGTTTTTTTTTAAATTATTCAAGGACATTGCATTAACCTGTGTCAAAAACTTGGAATAACTTGGAATGTCAAAAATAGGAAACAAACTACCTATACAACATCTTTCTAGGTAACAGATACCCATGCTTTATCAAAAAGTTCCTGGCTACATGACCTACCCCAAAACTAATACAACCAATGAAAAGGAAAATGCTCCTGTAAGGTGACCAACTTTTTTTACAATGAGAAGGACACAAATAAATTGAAGAAAAAAAACAAAGCCACTTGCGTGTGGTGCACTCTTGCGCACGGTGCACTCTCTCAAAACAATTCTAATGTGTGGAGCGCATGCGTCTCATAATCGCGTCTCCCGCACTGTACCGAGCCTTGACAAATTGTCACATCAAATACAAATACGTCACATCACACACAACCGACTGGATCGGCATCGATCAAATACGGAGATTTACAGAATAGTCGCATATACAGGTGTAGGTCTTTTCGAGGACATGTAGGACAACACTTTTCGAGGGAGGACAGAACTTACAAAAGGAGGACTGTCCCCCCTAAAGGAGGACGGTTGGTCACCTTACTGCACAGTATATCAAAAACATCTCCAAGACAATCAACAAACTACTACAACCCCTCGCTATCAACACAAATCAACAAAACAAACACAAACCAACAAAATCCCTCCAAACTACTTTCAGCAAATATTGAGCAAAGGTTCAGTAACCAAAGGAAACAAAAGCAGAAGTCATCTACAACAGGGGTCCCCAATCTCTGGTCCATGGAACCTGATGCCCAAAAGATTTTTTTTTTAAATTCATATTTATATGCCGCCCTTCTCCGGAGACTCAGGGCGGCTTACAATTTTTGGGATACAACCCAATGCGCTCAGCAATAGCCTTCATTCCATTGTATATGCCTGCTTATTACTAAGCAGCATTTTTACAAAGTCAGCTTATTGCCCCCAACAATCTTGGGTCCTCGATTTACCTACCCCAAGAGGATGGAAGGCTGAGTCAACCTTGAGCCTGGTGGGATTCAAGCCTGCACTAATGGCAGGCAGCTGGAATTAAGTGCTAGGCATTTAACAGCCTGCACCACCAAGGCTCTTGCTAGATTGTGGGGCGCTGATCCACAACATACATACTGTATAATGTAAAGACCATAGCAGGCACTACATAGGACAGACAAATAGAACACTGACAGATCACATATCCACAAATACCTAGTGGCAGTCAAAAGGCCTGATGAGAACTCCTTAATATCAAAATGCATGGATGTGTTCAAGTCAAATCCTAAAATGCTACAGAATTCCTGGATGGGTGAAAGGTTTCCCCTGTCCAGTTGAGTCCAGGTAATGAGAGCTCACACCAACGTGTGGCTCTCGGGTCTTGAACTCGGGCTGACAAGTTCAGTGTCTTTAACTGCTGAGCCACCATGTCCCCCTTCCTGGACACGAATATAGAATGGACAAAGTATTTCAGTTCTGGAAGAATGTAAGGATATTTGGCAATAATTTACCCAGAATTTATTCTTTAACCTGTCTGATACAACAAAAATGTTGTAAAAAAAGTCTTAAAGAAAGACCCAAAGGTGCATTTTTTCAGGAGGCAACTGGACTTTCTTGTTCCCTACCATCCAGTCAGAACTGAAAAAGTTTTTGGATGAGAAGGGAAAAGTCTTCAAAAGAAAAACAAGGAAGTCCAGCTGCCTCCTTTGGGGCAACCATGACCTGGATGACTGAGAATTGTCTACATCACCATCAGTGTTTGCAGTTATGCAAACAATAAATACAAATAAAAAAATATTCTTCCAATCTATAAACAATCTTTAGAACCTCATCATGCAAACTTAACTGAGAAAAATTCCATTGAGATCTACTAGAAATAGCAAATTATTTTTTTAATTTTAATCTCTTCAGATGATGTCCTACAAATCAATCTCTTACCATCTTCTCTTCATCTCCTGTCAATTTTAATACCATAACATCACTTTCTTTAAAAGTACAACAAAATTCTCTTCTTCCCACATCATAGCTATAAACAAATCTTTAAAACATTATAATTCAGCTCTAGTCAAGAAAAAACCATTAAAAGCTGTTAGAAAAAAGAGGATTATATACAGTTTAATCTTGGCTGAATAAGAAAACTTTTTAAAGCTTTGTTTTAGTTTTAAAGGTCTTGATTATTCCTTTTAGACAATGTCCCAAAAGCTGATTTCTTCTCTGTTTTCCTTTTCTCAGCATTTCTTTCATAGGTATAACATACCTATGTTTTTTTCAAAATCCAAAGTAAGAAAATTGTCCAAGTCCCTTTTCTGACTTAAAATCCAAGCTACTCTTTTAATGTATTATTTGTACATTTATTATTTGTACATCCATTTTAACTAATAAAACCTCAGACAGTTTCATTTGTAGATACTATGCAACATTTTTGTCTATAGCATTCTTGTATATTGTTGATTTTAAGTCCATTTTCAAAATAGCCTGATTTTCTGTTAAACCCTCTGCTATCTCTTTTCATGTCTATGGAGATTCTCTACCAGACTATTAAGCATATAATCTGTGAGTATTTCAAAAAGAAACGCATTGCTTAACAGGAACAGCATGACTTGATCAAAACTAAGTTGTGTCAAATCAACCTGATCTCTTCTTTTATAGAGTGACCAATTTAATTGTCCAAGGGAATATGGTTGATAATGTATGCACACGCATCTTTTCTCTGACCAGGCCACAGTTGTAACTGAGGTCTGCCGGCAGCAGTCAGAAGGAAAGCACTGTGCCTGATAGCAAACTATGAATTAGTTAAACTGACAACTGATTCCCTTTATCCATGAAAAAAACCCTTTAGGGCACCCAGTGTCTTCTTTTCCAGCTATTATTTTAAAGAGGACGGCAGTAGATCTGGCTGTTAAATCACCTCTGGTCTATCCCTTGAGTGTAGTAGATGAAACCAGGTCAATCAGACTAAAGTGTTTCTTCCTGAATGATTTTATCTATAGCTAAAAGGTATTCATAGTAAGATTTAAATAATTTACCAGTTTTCCAAACAGATATAAACATAAACAGACAGATTTCCCTAGAACAGCAACAACAAAAATGAAGACAGGTAAGGGATATATATATATGCAGAAATATATCTGATCCAAGCTGAGAACAAATGCAAATCAATTGCTGCTCCCTGTGGCACATCCATGGCTCAGAATGCAATTCCTTTCTCATTACTTATATTTATCTACAATTCTTTGGGCAGTCAGCAGTGTACGCTTTCAATGCTCAGCTGCTCACACACAGAGAACTATGAACAGTGATTCAATGCTTATAGCAAACAGGTTGCTGCCTTCATGACCAGAAGCTACCATCTAGGTAATCTGCCCAGAAGCTTTCATTTATCACTGCGTGTTTATCCTTTCAAGTATCTGTTGAATGACAGAGAACAGCAAGCTGCAGCTTCTATGAGTAGCAAATGGTTGAGCTGACACTAAAGCTATATCAGCACCAGCCATTAGCAGTTGGCTTCAGAAGAAAAACTGAACTATGACTCTGCGAATCAACTCCAAGGCAAAAGCCACAGTGTACCTAGAATCAGGCCAGAGGCAGATATTGCAATCTGGAACCTCTTGATGGTTTGAATTGCAACCTCTTGAGGATGCAGTCATCTTGGCCACAGACTGGAAATCCTTGAGGTTGTTTACAACCTCTAGAAAGTACTAAGTTGCCTAGCCTTAAATTAGGGTATAAAAGGAAATATCATTCAAGGCCTCTAAACAGATTATGGATTATTATTTGTTGTCAACCACTCCTCCTCTCCCACACTTGTTTGCCTCAACCAGCCTAAAGCTTCCTATCTATTTGATATCACAATAACAAAACCTTTATTAGGGCTAAGCCATGATCAAGACCAAGGGGAAAAAGATTATCTGGAGCATATGGATGTCTCATCTGTTGGCACCTTCATAAATGAAATGTGCCTTTTCCTGGACTTGCATAGCAACAATCACACATGTCCATGAAAAACTTTTTTTTTAAAGTAATTGCTGGCAAGTATGACTTGAGTACCCCCATGTGTTTTGAATTACGTTTTTTCTTCTCAATTGTTACATAGCTCAAATTTTGCTCCTTTATTAGGATTGAAGTCAATGAACTCTTTGGACTGCTTTCTGACATTAAAGCTGCTGGTACATTTTCCACCCTCCAGAGTTTAAACTTAGTGTCTTTTCTTCCCACCCTTTCCACTGCTTAATAGAAGCCCTCCTTTATTCTTTGGATGGTCAATGGAAGGTTCTCAGAATTCCTGCCCTGGGAAATTCCAGCTCCTCAGTAGCTCTCACCCCTGTGGTCCTGAGTTGTTGCTGAACAACTTTCTATATCCCTTACCATTGGTCATGCTGGCTAAGGCTGTTGAGAGTTGTAGATCAGTCACACTGGTAGGGTCATAGCCTACTCCTTATTATTTGTTCAGTGTTCAACCTCTCATCACATCAACAACAAAGTTTCTCCACAAAGTTTTCACATTTCCTTAAGAAACAGGCCCAGTCACACATCTGATATTAAAGTCTGACTTCAAGGAAGATTTGAACTTCAGCCAAGCAATGTTGTGCATGTGTTTGCTTCTGAAAGGATGCCAGCTGGGAGGGCTCCCTTAGCAAGTCAGCTCCATAGACCACAAAAAAGTCATTTGCTACCATTAACCCACAGTCTCTTCCCAATTCTTATGCAATCCCAGTAAAGCTGCTTTGCACATCTGCAGCAATTAAAATATGCCTTGTGTTATTTAGCTATAACCATTTCACAGGAGGACATTGACTGAAAGCAAAAGCACTTACTGCACAAGTTTAATTTCAAATTTTACTTGTTGCACGAAATCCTCAAGGGGAGTAGACGAAGGTTTATATGAGGTACTTCATCCCAAAGGAAGGTACAGTAATGGTTTAATGCCATATTGTGTTGAGTGGACCAAGCTGGCTTGGAATTCTTAAACTTATTTATCACATTTTTACACTGCTCATTACACCTAAGTGACTCTGGGCAGTTTACAACAACATATGTTCCCAGTGCATAGGCAGGGCATCTGTTACGGTGGGATGATCTAAGTCAATGGTCGCCAACTGGTGGGCCAGGGACCACTGGTGGTCCATGAGAAAATTTTGGTGGTCTGCAGAGAAATGTCCCCCCGAAAGCACTCCCCCCAAAGCAATTAATCCAGGCTGTGCGGGAACAGAAGGCTGAGCTACCCACATGGCCTGCCCACCCACTGGCCCCCACCCTTCGGCCAAGCGCAAACCTTACCTTGAGTAGAGTAGAGCCACACAAGCTGGAACTGGAAGGTAAGACCAATGGCGGGGGAGGGAAATGCGCTCCAGGGTGGCTTGCTGACGTTGGTGGGAAAGTCGGTCCCATATTCCAGAGCTGCAATAGTCACAAGACTGGCCCTTTGATCATCCCAGAGCAGCAGCTCCTCCAGTCCATGGCAGGCCGGTGCACCCAGGTGGAGGAGCAGCTGCTCCAGGATGACCAAAGGGCCAGTCCTGTGACTACTGCAACTTTGGAATATGGGACCGACTTTCCCACCAACGTCAGCAAGCCACCATCAGTCAAAATTCATATTAGTAGTCCGCGGGATTTAAAAGTATGAGTTTGGTGGTCCCTGAGGTCCAAAAGATTGGCAACCCCTGATCTAAGTGGCAGCAACGTTTCAGAACCCCAAAGAGCAATTTTCCTTTTCTTGAGGTTCTGGGGACTGAACCTGATATTTCTTTGCAGGCAAAAGATAAGCTTTTTCTTTTAGCTACCCTAGCTTCAATTCTCCATCTACAACAGAGCGTTTGTCAAGATTTTACTGAACAATTTCCAGCATCATACTACCCTACTACCACTGGCCACACTATCAGGCAATTCAGTATTATTCTTTTCTCTTTGATCTATGGTAATAATCATAATAAGCTAATAATGTTTTTCTAAGAAATTCTCAGATAAAAACCCACAAATAAAATATATTATTTTACCCTCTTTCTGAAGTGATAGCACCCACTATGGCATGCTTAATAACTGTAGCCTTTATGATTTCAAACCTGTAGATTTACATTCAGATTTCCGATCCACATTTCACATCCACATTTCCGATCCACATTTCACATCCTCTCTTCTTTCATGCGCCCTTGTTTACCCCACATTCACACACTTGCAAAGCAAAGGATCCCCCAAGCCCCAAACCGACAGTCAGAAAAGCAAAACCTGGCTAGCAAAAGGAATTCAAGGGAAGAGAACAGTCAAGTCAAATCCCTGCCGGGCAGATGTCAGCCCGAGAGCTAAGAAGCCAGACAGACAATCGCTTACTCGTGGTGTGCGGACCTGGCAAGGCAAGCGGGGCTTCGGAGCAAAGCTGTCGCCGCTTGGAAAGAGGAGCTTTTCACGACGGCTTGTGCGGTATGAAGGCAAACATGATTCACTGGGCAGGGGAAAGAGGGCGAAGAGCCCGGCGCGGCGGTGATGGAATGATCGGCGGGGTATCAGTCGCCTCGGAAACCGAACGGGCGACCCGGAGGGAAATCGATGAATGGAACCCACACCACCCAAGAAGAGACCAAAAATACACCCGTTGGATCGAAGCAGCCTGTCGGCAGGGTGTGCACAAACCTATTCTCCAACTACCTGTGTGTAGTATAGACACCCAACGAGGGCAGCCTCGCACACCGAGGGGGAAGAAAACCTAACGTAATGTATCCAGCCCACGCGAATGATTTTACCCGCGGTCGGGGCGCGGGCAAAAACACACCGCGGAATTAAACACACAAAGCCGAAATACGCGTCTACACCTACCGACCTCAAGGTAACTCGCGGTTCCAACACGCGTCCTTAAGCGCGTACCATGGGCAACGGAACCAATGCAAATCCCACTCCCCCCCCCGCATACATACACGCATGACCGTAAGTAGACGACCAGGCTGCCGCGCATATCCAACTATTTTAACCGGAGGCGAGGCGAGGCGGGGTGGGAGGTGGAGGGTGGTTGGGGCTTCAACCAATCCGATTACGCTCCTGTCAGCCGCACGCACGGAGCTTCTAACACACAACAGCGGAGAGAATCCACCCGTTCCCTGATCAGACCGACAGATGCCCACGCCATATTCCGGGCCACCTTCTCGAGATAACCTGTAGGAGTGAGAATCGAGAGCAAGGACCCGCGTTTCCCCCTCCTCCATGCCCCGTGGCAGGACCGGTCTCCGAACAAAGCCAGCTCAGCTACAAATCGCACGTGTGTTCCTTCCACTACGGCCGCCTCTCTCCCCACCACCGTCTCCCCCCCGCCCCGGTGGGCAGAGCGCGTTAGGCGCTTCCAAGTCCATCGCGCACCTGCCTGGGAGCCGGAGGAGAGCTTCTTCTCTCCTGGGGGGGTCAATCAGACGTGGCGTCTGATTGAGGTGGGTTTGTTGTTGTTGTTGTTGTTTTACTTGCCGGAATGTCGAGCTGACCCAGGTGCGGCAGGATGGTTCTTCTTGCCTCGCAACTACCGTTCCAGGCGCTGCTGGCGACGAGAGTGTGAGGCTGGAAGCATGCGTGGAAGAGTCAGGCATTTGGTATCTGGGAGGGAGGGGAAGGAAAGCGAGAGGGAGGGAGGCAGGGAGGGTGGGAGAGAGACAGCTCAGGCACTTGAACATGGAGATGCATTACTCCCGCATGAGGAGGAGCAGGAGAGCCTGGCTCCTTCCGCAGATCCCCAGGAGCCTCTAGGAGGCTAAGGCAACGGAGCCCCTCTCTGCTTGCTATGAATGCCATTAGCCCAATAAAGCAGGCCAGGTGGCAGGCCTGAAAAATGGATTTCCCTTCTCCCCCTCCTCTTTCCCCCTGGGTCTCTGAGGAAAAAACACGGATTTTCAGATAGAAGAAGGGGAGATCTCTCCTAGTCATCGGAAGGCAACTCGGTCTTTTGTGACAAAATAAAACGCACAAGCCTTTCTTTCTTTTAAAATGTGAGTCTTCCGTCCGAAGTGGTTCCTGCTTTGGGAGCAGAGCCCCAGATGAAACGCTAAAGGAGCAGAAGAGCAAAGACAGGTCAATGCGTTTGGAGTGATGCACGCTGCGAGAGACTGCAAGAGCAGTCACCATGGACTCTGAGAAAGCAGGAATCTTAGCTGAACCCAAAGGCTGAACAGCTTGTTTTGGGAAAGAAGTGCTTAGAATTTTACTGAAAAACTTAAAATGGTTTTGTGGCTTAGTTTCAATATAATTGAGGGTTTTTTTTCTCTCCCCCATTTTTTTTTATAATGGAATTCTGTGAATGCTATTAGTTTTTGTGGAAGACATAATAAAAATGATTGACTATGACATTTTGAAAACATAGAGAAGAAGAAAACTACCCTTCCTGGACATCCTGATTAGCTGAGACCACAATGGCAAACTAGAAACACAAGTTTACAGAAAAACACCCATACTAACCAGGTGCTCCTCTACCAAAGCAACAATCCAACCTCCCACAGGAGAAGCTGCGTAAGGACTTTATTTAGATGAGCCCAAACCTAGTGCAGCAACCCAGAACAGCAGAAAAAGGAAATTGAGCATCTGTACTACATATTTCAACAAAATGGATATCCGACTTATCAAAAAGTCCCTGACCACTCAACCCAATACAGCACAACCAACACAAACCTAAAAAGAATTATACTGCCATACAGTATAATCCAGAAACCACCAACAGACTACTAGAACCACATAAACCAACTAAAGCTCTTCAAAGCATCCTAAGAAGACCAAGACTCAACAACCCCAGAAGAAAAAATAGGAGTCATCTATAACATATATCTTTTAGAAAATGACAAACAGAGATGATGTCTCTGTCTCTATTGACATCCATCCATCCATCTTTTTGTGTACTGCACTGTACACTAGTTTTTACACTGAATAACATTTGAAGATAACTTTTTCATTTGGAACTGTCCTTTTAGCCATTCCTTACTAATTACAGTGAAATTCTTACCAGTCAGATTCTAGAGATGGATCATTCCCCACTCAAAATAAATTTCTCATGCCTTGTAAAAAAACTAATTGATAGTTGTGAGTCTAGAAAATTATTTCTATTTTTTAGAGTTGTCCTTTTTATTAGTCTATAATATAAAATACAAAAACAAATAATAGGAAAAATAGGGGAGGGAAAAGGGAAAACTGTAGAAAAGAAGGGAAAAAGAAAGAAAAGGCGTTGACTTCCAACTCCCTTTGGTGCAGTAGAATAAGATAACATCAAACCTCAACTTTTCACTTTTGCATAATAGTATAAATTAGCCATTTCTTGAACAACAAACCTATCTAATCAGTGAAACCCAAAGTCAAAGTTTCATTTTTCCCCCCACCTCAAGCACAAAGTTCAGAAGGGGTTTTCAAGGAGAAACAAAATTATGTTTTTTCTTTCTTTCTAAAACTCTGAGACCCTGTTATTCCACAGCCAGTAGCATTGGTCTCTATCCAGATAACCAGCTGGTGTCCCAACCCTCAGTCCATGGATCAGCACTAGTCCACGACATGCCAGAAAGAAAAGAAGCCCCATCTGTGGGATGTAGGCAGCCTGAGGAGCCACGCCCCTTCTGGTCCATTGAAAATGCTCTCCCCACAGAACCGGTCCCTGGGGCCCAAAAGGTTGGCGGCTACTGCAGTAGAGGATGCTTATTCGACAACAGAATGGATACATTCAGTGCTTTTGAACAGCTAAATCAGCTCAACCTACACTTGTACAAATACTTATACTAGAAAATCCTCAGATGATATTGAGTTGAAGGTGTTTGCTATGGAGGAGTATCAGAGTATCATCAACAGCCAAAAATGATTACTGAAACTAAGGATGGATGATTACTTTTACCACCGGCATTTTACACATTGGATTATTTTTGCTTATGAAATAAACAAGCATCAAAAACTGGTGTATTTGTTCATTCAGGTTTCATTTATAAATTGATCAGACCCAAATGAAAGTTTTATTTATTAATGTAAATAATCTTTATAATAGTTTATAAATATATCATTTATAAATAAAATAAACTTTATAATATAAATTAAAATTATATCCTGTTGTAGTCATACAAAGACTCTCTTCAGCTCCAGTGAAAAACAAATAGTAATAGATGTGAAAAATATAAAAAGCTATTGCACAGTTAAAAATGCACAACAAAACTGGAGAAGGCTGAGGAATGGCCATGAAAGACAGGAGGAAGTATTCCAAAGGCAACAATCAGGTAAAAGAGACCTAAGCCCAGGCCAAGAATGTAACCATGAGTAAATGTCTTAAATAAGACCCTCCCTAGTTCATGTGAAGGTAAAGGAAGGGAGCACACTCTCAGGCTGTAATTCTATGTGGGAATGACCTTGAAGGATGCTGGGAAGAGTTGCTGTCTAGATGATACCAGATGAGAAGGATGAAGCTGCAGATGCTTAATGGGCAGAATAAGAAACTTAGGAAGGACCTGTCCTAATTGATCTGGCTATTAAAAGTGTTGCTGGGAGATATCTACTTTCAGACTTGCAAGATTCCATCAATATAGCTTCACAATAAAGTAGAATTATCTCAACTAGTCATGTCTCCTGTCTGGTTTACCTGGACACAGACTTGCAAGATTGTACCATATTAATGTAGCTTCACAATAAAAATAATACTGACTTACATGGCATTGGTGTCCTTATCTGGTCTTCCATGAAGGGCTGTCCCATAGGGTTATTTTCCAGATGGCATTTGATATCAGCCTCCAAATGCCCTCCAAAAAAGCTTCAATTTTGGAAACTCTGGAAAAGTGACCTGAGTTAGGACTAAATATATTTCTTGTGGGAGACCTTCTAGAGGGCCAACTTGATAACAGAGAAATGCCTCAGGGCCTTATCCACTCTCCCCATCTCCCACCCCCATTTTCCAATTTCCTAGAACCAGCTGCTTCTCTTATAACTTTCAGTGGCAAAAATATTCAGTAATTCGGAAACACAAAAGGAGGTACAAACCAAGTTTTCTTTATACCAGTTTCTCAGGGAGTTGTGGATACATAAAAAAACAGTAAATCTATTCTTGATGTGTGCACTAATTAAAATTGAAATAGATAAATGTAATGCATTGCTACTGAAAAATGTTTAAAAATCAGATGTGCAGAATCTCCTTTGCTGCCAAGTAATCAGAATATAGAATACACGCTCTGCCTATTGCTCTCATTACCAGCTGATTTAGGACTAATTCAAAATTCTGATTTTGACCTTTAAAACTCTGCATACATGTTTAGCAGCCAGATTATCTGAAGGACCATCTTGGTCTGTATGAAGCATTTATATTTTTGAGATATCTTCCTGAAGATGATTTTTTAAAATCCAGATTTAAGAACTTTGCCTTTATTACACTCTTCAGGAAAGATATGTTGGGCCATGGAGATTAAACAAGTGTTTGTTTTTTATAATGTCAATAAGATTGATTTTTAGACTACATATACTTTTGCCTTCACAGTCCATTTTTTCCCAGTAGGAAAAAATTCCAATGAAAAGCCAAGAACCACTGTTCAGTAGCAACCCTGGGATAAGCCACACATACTGCACTTTGAATAGTGATCCTTTATGATTTTCCTCCTTCAATTTCTCCTCCCAATATTCGTTAGTATTTGCCATCCTCTGCCCTGCTTAGATTAGTAATATTATCTTGGAAAAATAAAATCCACAAAGTGCAAATCCACCCACGCTCTGAATCTACAATTGATGCCACCCACTCTGCCAATTCCATTAGAGAACCAACATGTTCTGTAGCCATAAAGATAGAGAGAGAGAAAGAGAGAGAGACTGGGTTCTTTGAAAGGAGAGGAGGCAGATGTAGCAGCAGCCATTGTGTTTTGTTCTGTACGTGTACACCTCCCATTTCTTTCATGACCCTCTTTTTCCGCGAAACAAAAAGGAGCCTCTTCTAGAATATCTGTCAATGAGGAGAACATGCAGGATTCATTTTAATGGCAGCCGAGTGCACCGGGGAAGGAAAACCCTCCCTCATGGACCAGTGGGAGTGCTGCCTCGGCTTCCTAGCTCAGGCATCATGTAGCAGCATCTATAAAGTCACAGTGATAAAGCAACTACTTAACATGTCTGCAGCACCATCTCCCTGGTCCGTCATTCTTCACTCTCCCTGCTTTAGCTCAACAGGCAGTATGTAGCAAGTCAGCACTGTTCTTGCCTGCGTTTCTGAAGAGTTACTTTGGCTTTAAGACAAGATAATAGATTCAAGATCAGAGCAAATTGTTATTGCTTATTGTTTGGGAATAGCTGCTAAAAGGCCAAACATGAGTTTGATCTTTAGTCAGTAATTATTATTGTCAGGTATAAACTGTTGTCCTATTAAAAGGTCCACTATCCCTCAGTTTAATTAGCTTATATTTGAGGCTTCCCTTAACAGATACTTCAAATGTGATATTGTGCTGAAATTAAAGTGTGAGAGAAGATGCAATAGAAACCAGACAAGTAAAACTTCAATGCATTTCAACAACCTCATTGAACTGTGAAATATAAACGGATGCTTACTTGTAGTCACAGACCAGGGTTCATTGCAGCAAAGTAACTTTTTTTACCTTTTTTTTTTACCTTTTTACCTCTTAGCTATACTTTTGGAGAAAGGATTCATTTCTCCTGCTTTCTTTGAAGCCAGTTTCAGTTGGTATTAATTGTGCAGTCGTGGTGGTATGTGTTAATCTTGTCGAGCTGTCCCCTCCCTGCAATCACATGATAGCGATTTGCAATTTTTTTACTAGTTTCTGGAGGATTTTTCAGTGGTGGGATTCAAATAATTCAGCAACCGGTTCTCTACCCTAATGATTTCTTCCAACAACCAGTTCACCAAACTGCTCAGAAAGTTAACAACCGGTTCTCCCGAACTGGTGCAAACTGGCTGAATCCCACCACTGGGATTTTTGGCAGTTTCCAGCAAAATCTGTCCTTTTGGGATAATAGGCTTGCAGTTATCACAAATTACTGCAGGAATAATTCCATGATCCGGCTTTTTAATATATACATATATATATAGTTTTGGGGGATGTTTATGATTTATTATATATATATATATGTGTGTGTGTGTGTGTGTGTGTGTATAGTTTTTTTAACTTTTAAATTGAATGTCACTGGAAGTCAGGTGGCCTATAAACTACAGTATATAAGTAAGCAAACAAATATAAAGTAATCTAAGAATGGGACAAAGTAGAATGATTCACTTAGAACAGCCTGCTTCTTGGGATGTGGGACTATAACTCCCAGAATTTTGTCTATCCACTTTGGCCTCTGATGACAGAGGTTAACTGCAAAGTTTCATGGTTGAATCACCTTTTCTACTTTTTACCAGTGTAGAAAGTTAGCACCCACCTCTCTCCTAGAAGAATGAAATATTTTGAGAAATATTTAAAAAGGCAGAATAAAATATTTCCCCTAAAAGAGAAATAAAAATCTTAAGGGAGACAGAAACTCAGAACCCCAGCTCTTTGACCACAAGCAGTTACTAAGCTGAGGCCAGCTTTTAGAAATGCAGATTTGGTAACCCATTACTCCCTGCAGCAAGGTCTGAACAGAGGTACAGTTAGCCCTCAGGGACAATAGGAATTGCCCAACAAACCCCCTCATTGCATCAGTCCAAACGTCAACCAAACTTGGCTCAGCCAAACTCCTAGGATTTGTACATGGCTCCCTGGGAGTCTGACAACAGCCAATAGAATACATGTTCTGGAACAGGAACAGGAAGTTCAAGTGCAAAGTCCAAGAGAAGGTATAAATACCCCCACTCTCAACTCCATGTGGTCAGCTGCACCAGAACTACAAACATGAGGTTTTGTTCATCAATAAATGGACTCTCTTTCCAATCAGCCTCCAGCCTCCATTTTGTCTCCAGTGCCTTTCTCCCAGCTTGGAACTGAACCAGATGGATATTTCTTCCAACGCCGATCACCCTTTCATTAATATTTAAAATAATCACGTATTCTGTGTGTTACTCCACATTTCTCAGGAAAAACACCATCTGCAATAAAATCACATCTCAACTTTGCCCATATCTTCAGCCAAGGTATTGCAAAGGAGTTTGGACTGAATAAATATGACAGACTCGCCATCAAGCTGTGAAAAATAAAGGAATCAAGATGCCCTATGAAAAAAAGGATCAAGAATCTGGATAAAGACTATTACTACAAACATCTGGGCAATCCTTCAAACTGACAACACCAAGCACACTGAAGTCAAGAAGAAAGTTAGCAGTGAATACATCATAAGATCTTGAAGTCTAAACTCAGTGGAGGAAATGTCATCAAGGGATTTAACACCCAGGCAATTCTAGTTATTCCACTGCTGGAATAGAGGACTTGATTCAAACAGAACTAGAAGCCCTGGATAGGGAGAAGAAAAATAATGACAATGAATCATACCTTTCATCCAAACAACAATGTTGACCAGACTCTACTTACACCCAAGGAAATATGTGGGTGTGGAATATCGCAAGTACACCAGACAATTGAAGAAGGAAAAGAGAATTTGAAGATTATCTGAAAGACAGTGAAGAAGATGCCTGAAGCTAGTGTACCAGGAAGCCTTACTGAGAATTGGAGAGACCAAACTGGCCTACAAGAAAGACCAAATGAAGAACATAATGGAGGCATGACAATGCAAAGTATTACATGGGCAGTACATTAAACAAAATACCAGGTGAAGCGGGTAACAGTTAGGACCTGGCAAGGGCTAAGAGGAGGAAAATTGAAGAAAGAGAAAGAGGAACTAATTCTGGCTGCACAAAACCAAGCCTTAAGAATAAATGCATACAAAGCCAGAAAGCTAATGGCGCTTCCACAAAGAAGCTGAAGAAGCAACTAGTTTCCACCTAGCTGCTGCAGAAGATCACACAGATTGACCTCAAACAATCATATGACAAAGTAGCCACAATGGTACACTGGAATATCTGCAAGAAATACCGTTTGACTGCAAGCAAATACTGGTGGGATCATAAACTAAACAAAGTAATAGAAAATGAAGGAGCTAAAGTGCTCTGGGACTATACAGTAGAATGCAAACTCCCATTTTATTCCCAGGAGGCTGGCTAAATTGCCAGTGCGTTGTACCCTGCTTTATTTAGAGAAAGGGAAAATGCCATTTGGTTCCTGTACCAAATATCAAACATTTCGAGCTAGCCCCAGTCTCTCAAGATCACAAATCTATTTTTCTCATAGTTTGAAGATGTATTCAAATAGATTATAAGATAACTGAGCAAGGTAATTATGTATCATCTTTGTTGTACATAGCTCCAGTAATTAATGTGCCAATCAGAGTTACACTAAAATTAAGAGCCCATATATGGGTCAAGATCAGATATTGCAACATAAAGAAACCATATCACAAAATGTTATGAGATGTAATGGTGATATTATACTTCAAAAAGAAAAAGGAAATTAGCTTAGGCAGTGTGCTTGAAATAGAAGACCATTACTTTGACTCTCTTAGTGAAATGAATAAATTATGGTATAGAAATAAATTAGTAGTGATGTTCAGGTTCTGAATTATATTGATATAAAATGGCATCCATGCTAGAAGAAAGCCATTATTTCTAGCTTACAACACCTTCCACTAAAATGCTATCATATTTAATTATACTTCTTGGAAGCATTCAATGCCATCATTGCCATACAATACAACAGTATGGTAACTTGGCTATAGGAAACCCCACTGTCTATTCACTGAGAAAATCACAGAATCAGAAAGCATTGGGTCATGTTTGCAACTGGCCATGCTAGCAATGAATTGAGATCCAACACAATGTCAACAATGATGTTATTGTCAGGGTTCCAGCAAACACACCCAACAACATCAAAACTCCAAGGCAGGCATATTCCTCAAAGCATAGATTTATTAGGCATGTCATTTTGGCACATCTGGGGAAAATCCAACTCTAAAGGACCTGAGGTTTGCCCCACCCAAATCAAACCCCTTTCCCCCAGGTCACACAACTGTCACATGGTCCAACCAGGTCACAACCACCATCCTGGCTGGCTTTGGTCCACGCCTCTCCCACACCTGGTAGAACATCCTTGGCTCTCATAGGAAAGAATATTGTTTTGGCTACACATCCCCGGTTATCTCCATTTCTCCCCTCATGTTCCCACAGCTCCAACCGGTCTTGCTGTGGCAGCCCTGAAGATGCTTCCAAAACGGCTTCAGCCCAAAATGGCTTCAGGGCTGACAGCTGTGCTATATACATTTTTATCTATCCAATAGAGGTAACTAGTTCTGATTACATATGGGACCACCTTCCTCCAGTTACATCCACCCATCCCATCAGGTCCAGCAGAAGAGACTATAGGTGAATACAGAAAATAGCTGAGTTAGTTAACTAAGGTGTGCAGGAAGCACCCTGCAAGAATAATGGGAGAATTAACTATCCTGATATCAATTGGGAGACAAATTCTGCACCTAGCAGGAAATCAAACTGGTTTCTGACCAATCTAGCAGACAACTTCATCTCCTAAAAGGAAGCAAAGATGGATTCATAACTGAGTGATAAACCATACTCAATGTGTGACCCTTAATGCAACTATATCTATATGGAGAGGTACTCTAAGGTTCTGTCTGAGGCCCAGTACTCTTCAAAATCTTCATGAAGGATTTAGATGAGGAGATAGAAGGAGAACTCATCAAATTTGCAGATGACATCAAGTTAGGAGGACTAGCCAATACTTTTAAAGATAGTCTCAAGAACCAGATGGCTCACAAGACTTGAACACTGGGTCCTCTCCAACAAAATGCAATTCAGTGGTGACAAAAGTTAGTTTTTTACACTTAGGCAAGAAAAACCAAATTCACAGGTACAGAATAGTTGGTACCTGGCTTAACAGTAACTGTAAGAGGATCTATGGGTCCTAGTGGACAACCATTTAAGTATGAGTCAGCAGTGTGCTGCAGCTGCCAAAAAAAGCCAATGTATTTAGAATAGAATAGAATAGTCTGAGTGCCAAAAAGCCAATGTATTTAGAATAGAATAGAATAGAATTCTTTATTGGCCAAGTGTGATTGGACACACAAAGAATTTGTCTTGGTGCAAATGCTCTCAGTATGCATAAAACAAAAGATACATTCATCAAGAGTCAAGAATCATAAGGTACAACACTTAATAATAGTCATAGGGTACAATAAGCAATCAAATCATACTAGGAAACAGTCAATATAAACCGCAAGGATACAAGTGACAAAGTTACAGTCATACAGTCACAAGTGGGAGGGGATGGGTGATAAGGAGTGATGAGAAGGTTAATAGTAATAGTAGTGCAGACTTTGTAAATAATTGGACAGTGTTGAGGGAATTATTTGTTTAGCAGAGTGATGGCATTTGGGAAAAAACTGTCCTTGTGTCTAGTTGTTCTGGTGTGCAGGGCTCTATAGTGTCATTTTGAGGGTAGGAGTTGAAACAGTTTATGTCCGGGTCTATAAATATTTTCACAGCCCTCTTTTTGGCTCGTGCAGTGTACAGGTCCTCAGTGGAAGGCAGGTTGGTAGTATTTGTTTTTTTCTGAAGTCCTAATTATCCTCTGAAGTCTGTGTCTGTCCTGTTGGGTTGCAGAACCAAACGAGACAGTTATAGAGGTGCAGATGACAGACTCAATAATTCCTCTGTAGAACTGTATCAGCAGTTCCTTGGGCAGTTTGAGCTTTCTGAGTTGGCGTGAAAGAACATTCTTTGTTATGCTTCTTTGATGACGTTTTTGATGTTAGGTGTCCATTTTAGGTCTTGTGATATGATAGAACCTAGAAATTTGAAGGTCTCTACTGTTGATACTGTGTTGTCTAGTATCGTAAGAGGTGGTAGTATAGGAAGGTTTCTCCTAAAGTCTACCACCATTTCTACAGTTTTGAGTGTGTTCAGTTCCAGATTGTTCAGGTTACACACCACGAGGCAAGTTGTACAATCTTCCGTCTGTATGCGGATTCATCATTTTCTCGAATGAGACCAATCACTGTTGTATCATCTGCAAACTTCAGTATTTTAACGGATGGATCATTTGAGATGCAGTCATTGGTATATAGGGAGAAGAGAAGTGGAGAAAGCACACAGCCTTGTGGAGGGCCTGTGCTAATTGTACAGATATCAGATGTGATTCTGCCTAGCTTCACCTGCTGCTTCCTGTCTGTTAGGAAGCTTATGATCCACTTACAAGTGTGTTCAGGTACCTCTAGCTGGTTTAGTTTAGTTAGAAGAATGTCTGGAATGATGGTATTGAATGCTGAACTGAAGTCTACAAAGAAGACAGTTGCCTAGGTATTTGGAGATTCAAGGTGTTGTAGGATGTACTGCATTGTCATTGTCAATCAATTTGCTCGGTATGCAAACTGCATGGGATCTAACAGCGGATCCATTATGGTTTTCAGGTGGGACAGCACTAGCCTTTCAAAGATTTTCATAACTACAGATGTTAGAGCAACTGGTCTGTAGTCATTCAGTTCCCTGATGGAGGGCTTCTTTGGCACTGGGATGATAGTAGAGTATTTGAAGCAAGAAGGAACATAGCACATCTCTAGTGATTTATTGAAGATTTGGGTGAAGATGGGGGCCAATTGGTCAGCACAGATTTTTAAGCAAGAAGGAGTTAACTTGTCTGGCCCTGGTGTTTTCCCTGGCTTTTGTCTGTGAAATAGATCTTGGACTTCTTTTTCTGTGATCACCAGAGGTTGTGAACCCAATGGGTTGGTGTCAGTTGTAGGAGGCTTGGCTGTTGTTGGTGTGTTTGAGATGGGGATTGTGGAGATAGGTGGCTATAGTTTCCTTTCAAACCTGCAGTAAAACACATTCAGGTCATCTGCTAGTTGTTGATTTCCTTCTGCCTGGGAAGAAAGTTTGTTGTAGCCAGTGATGTTTTTAAGAGTTTTCCACATGTTTGCTGGTTCATTTGTTGAGAATTTTATCATTCTTCCAATTTTTGGCAAATACAATTCTAGCTGCTGTTAAAACATTTACAATCAAATATTTCAACTTATTGTAGATATCTGGTATAATTCCCAATAAAAATATTTCTGGTTTCAAGTCTATGTGTTGTTGTATCATTTTTTCCAACCATATGTGGATTTTAGTCCAATATCTTTTTGCATCCGAACAAGTCCACCACATATGGTAATATGATCCAGGTATCTGATGACATTTCCAACATTTATCCGATTTATTCTTAAATATTCTTGCAATTCTCATTGGGGGTAAGTGCCACCTGTAAAACATCTTATACAAATTTTCTTTATAAGCAGTTGACATTGTCATTTTATAATTCTGGGACCATAATTTTTCCCATTTCTCTAGATCAATCCCATATCCAAAATTTTCCCCAAGCAATCATTGTTTCTTTAACTTGTTCCTCTTCCATTTTAATTTCTAAAAATATCCATAGTTTTTAATCACCTTTTCATCAGTACCCATCAATATTTTGTCTAGCCCAATCTGCTTGTTATAAATACCTTCTACTTTAATATCCTTATCAAATCTAGATTGTACTTGCAAATATGAAAACCAATTCATTTTTATACCTTGTTCTTCCAACGCTTGCATAGATTTAAGTTCACCCCTTTCATTCAATATCTCACCATATCTAACTGTTTGTTCCTTGTTATATATTACTGGATATGAAAACATTCCAATCAGTGCAATCAAGGCAGGCCTGAAGTTTCAGCTTTACCTCATCAAATTTATAGGTTGCATCAACACAGAAATAGTATCAAGATCATGTGAAATATTAATACCACAGCATACTGTTTTAGTAAGACCACACTTGGAATGCTGCAATCAATTTTGGTCCCCACAATACAAAAAAGACAAGACTCTAGAAGGAGTGCAGAGAATAGCAACAAGATGTTTAGAGGGCTGGAGGATAAAATGTATGGGGAACAGTTTCAGGAACTGGGTATGTCTTCTAATATTTGAGGGGCTATCACAAAAAGAGTGGGACTGTTATGTATGTAGGTTTGAATGTTATTGGTTTATTTGAACTGTTCTTGTAAAATGTTAAATGGTATTGGTTTAAATAGTGCGGGAAGAAACCCTGCACTCCCATTGGCTGGCAACTACGGCTGCTGGCTATAAGAAGCAGCCGTAGCCCAGCCAACTCGGGTCCATTCGAGCTGTAGTCACTGAATAAACTCTCTTACTGAAGCTCTTCGCGTTTGACTCTTCATGCAAACTTAACAGGGACAACTTATTCTCCAAAGCATACAAAGGCGAGACAAGAAGTAACGGATGGAAACTTATCAAAGAGAGAGTCAACCTAGAAGAAATTTCCTGACAGTGAAAACAATTAATTGGTAGAACAGGTTGCCTTCAGAAATTTGGGTGCACTATCACTGGAGATTTTAAAGAAGAGATTGGACAGCCACTTGTCCAGAATGGTATAGGGTCCCTTGCTAGGGCATTGGGTTGGACTAGAACCGTGATGGCGAACCTATGGCATGTATGCCACAGGTGGCACGCAGAGCCATTTCTGCCGGCATGCGAGCTGCAGGCAAACTTACCTCACTGGGCATGTGCACACCTCACAGCTGATTTTTGGCCTGTTTGAGGCCTTTTTCGGCCTCCAAAAGGCTTGAGGAAGGCTTCTGCAGGCTTTGCAGGCCAAAAACTAGCCCCGTTTTGTCACTTCCTGTTTTTCTGAAAATACCGGAAGTGACGAAGCGGAGCTAGTTTTCAGCCTGCAAAAGCCTTCCTCAAGCCTTTGGGAGACTGAAAAAGGCCTCAAACCGGCCGAAAATCAGCTGTGAGGCGCAGTGCAGGTAAGGGGGCGTCGGGGTGGGTGGGTAGGTGGGGATTACGCATGCATGCATACGGGGCGTGGGTGGGCATGCATTGCCTTCTGGATGCTGGCATACGAGTGTGAGCGTGCAAGCGCATGTACAATTTTTGGCACAGGAGCCCAAAAAGGCTAGTCACCACTGGACTAGAACATCTCTAAGGTTTCTTACAATTCTATTATTCTGTTATAGACATGTTACAGATCCCATTTATTAAGAAGTGTCATCTGGTGGGATCCAGGAGAGGCTTTTGTGCTCCAGCACGTCCTTTTAGAACATCATCAATACAGGCCCTGACCCTGATTGTTTTGTGAAGTCTGCTAGATGGTTGTATGGACCGATGCATGTATTGTACTTTCTCAATGATAATGTTTTATGATTTTAATTTGGCTTTATTTTTTCTAATTTTATTAGTATTCTGATTATTGTTTTGTGATTGTTTTAATTATGTGAGCTGTGCAGAGTCACAAATGTGAAATGTATGGCTATACAAATTGAATTAAAAATAAATAAATTCCACTTCTTCAAAATCCAATTATTTCAGCCATAGAACATCACAGAGAAAACCAGTATCTACACAATTCTGATCTTTGCAGGTACAGACATGTCAGAAGCTATCTGCTACCTTACTATATTGTTCAGTTCTAAGACTGGATGCTGTACCTGCTGTTGTTAGTTTGGTTTTTTATAGTTATATTTTTTCACTGTACTCCTTGACTTTTATTACTAGAGCAGACAAATAATTTGTAATTTCAGCTATTACAATAGTGTCATCAACATATTGCAGGTTATCAATGTTTCTTTTTCTCCAGTTTTATAACCACACCCATTTTCTTACAATGTAGCTTCCCTTAGTATATATACTCAACATCTAGGTTGAATAAGTAAGGAGATTGTATACACCTTTGTCTCAATCCCTTGCCAACCTGGAGCCAGTTTGTCTGAACTGTGGCTCCTGTCCAAAGCACAGATTTCAAATAAGGATAGTAAGAGATTCTTAAATTCCCATTTTCCTAAAGACATTCCAGTTTGACATTGTCAAAACAATTGAGGTTTATACACAATAGAGTGCATACCGAGTTTTTGTCTATTGGCATCATTTAGCATACCAATCTGAGGTTGGAACTTCGTTCTGAATTAATAGTCTGGAAAACTATTCATGTCAGTTTCATCTTCAATGTCTTTACAAGTGTTGTAATACTGCCCCTTGCTTCTTCTAATAGCTGTCTGAAATTCATTGTTAAGTTTCTTTCTGAGATCTTGTGTTTCTTGACTGGCTTCTCTTGGCAGTATACACCATTAACATTCAATTTGCTTTCTTTTCTTTGGGGTTATTGGCAATCTCCTTTCAGATTAATCGTTAATAATTTATCTGATTTCATTCCACAGTTCTTCTGCTTTCCTATCATTGAGGTTCAGGATTTTATAGCAATTTCTGGTCTTCTTGAAAATGGTGGATATATGTTCAGAATTGTACTGTGGATACCAGTTAGCTTTGTTCCTCTGTTTTAATTAGATTTGGAACTTGTATATGAGCAATTTTTGATCTGTTTCACAAGCAATCCCTGGATACACCTTTGCTCTTATAACTGCTTGCATGTTGTGTTACTTCAGACTGAATTCGACTGCAAAATGTGTCAACTTCTTTTTTTTGCTTGAAGATTTGGGGCAAAAATCTTTGTTGTTGTCACTAAAATGATAATCTGTTTCCAACTCTTTCCTATATTATTGCTTTCCAGTTTTAGCTAGGCAGCTGGAATGACCTTCACACTTTGGGTGATGCCTACTTGGCATACTTCTTCTTCATTCCTGCTAAAATGAAGTAGCTTAGTGAGGTGGGGGATGTTCTTTAGTATAGCAGCAAACAAAAATTACAAGAAGAGGGCAAATGAGATAGTACTCTGAGTACTTAAAGAAAGTGAATATATTGGTGCATTCTGGCACTTGGAAGAGACTAATGCTGGGTGGATGCCCTATAATTTGCTTGATGCCACCTGTGTGTTGTGCTATGACTCATATGTGAATCACATCCCAGTGGCTAATTCATACCATCAAAATAATTGTTTCTTTCTGGGTAGGAGGAAAAGAGGCCAGTAAGCATAGCAAGAGGGGAGAAACCAGGATGGCCTTACCCTGAATAATATGCTCAGGACAAAAATGCTACTTTACACATCCTTCTTCACCCCACTCTCCAGGTTCTCCCTAAGCCCTCACAGTCATTCCTGCAATAGCATAAAATTGATAGTTGTTGAGGGAATGGGAGAAGAGACCTGCATCTTCCTCTACTCAACCAATGACAGAATGTAGAAATTGGTGACTGGCCAGCACACCTGCCTCTATTGCCTCTGTCCTTGCCTTAAAATTAAGAGAGAAAAGCAGCCAATTTGGCTGGCAAAAATCCATAGATCATTTGGAGGTCACTATAGATAGTATACTGCTTTACAACTGAGGGGAAAGCAGAAAAGCCATCAAGACAATGAACATGGACTGTTCTCCAGCTCCATGGAGCTCACTATGCAAATAACAAAATGGAAGGGTTGCAATGTTAAGTTTTGGGAGGCTGAGCTGAAAGAAAATTGGCTTGAACACCTACTAAGGGGCAATCAGTTCTAGGATGGGAACTCAAAGGCATAGTAATGTGGAAGCAGCATCAATGCCCTATGTAAAAACAATAATATGATGCAGTTTTAATGAGGAAAGAAAATGATGCTGGCTCAGACATTTCATCACTGACATTCACAGAGCAGTACTACTATACACAGTATTATGTTGAGAAATGGCAACATGAAGTCCAAGATTTAAAACACCTACTGCTTCCTCTGCTTTTGCAATGCAAATGCAAGGCCTACAATATCCAGAATGCATTGCACATGGCTCTCTGCTTTCTACTCTGCATGAAAAAATTCAAGATAATATTCCATAACTCTCCTCAGGCATACATTCTCTTGTTCAAATGTGTGTGCCAAATATTTTTTTCCTGATTTGCATATTAAGTATTCTTCAATTTGGGCAACTGATTGTGACTACAAGCTTTATTCATACTGATCTTTTCTTTGGTCGGAATGCATGTAACCAGTATTGCCTTGCTTAAAGTTCTGCAATAGCTTAATCATGCAGGCAAGAGTCTTCTTTCTCTTATGTTGTTCATCAGTGTTTCGACCAGCTGATCAGTCAGAAGTTGGGAAAAAAAATTCTCATTGTTCTCTGCCCTCCTTACAATCATTTATTTTTATTTTTTAAAAAATATTTTTACTATATAAAGAAAGAGCAACAGTTTGGTTGTCTATATAAACAGTGTGTCATCTGGTTGCAGTTAATTTGAGCATCATCATCATCATAATGTTCATTAAAGGTTATTTACCTTTCAGAGATCGAGTGTGCATTTGTAATGCCCTCTGAACAAAGTTAAATTGATCTGGGGGATGCTGGAATGTGTGTGTTAATGCTGAAAACTGCTGCTTTTCCTTTAGGAATGCTCTGTCTGGAAGACTTCTTCTGCCCTTTTGTTACGGAGATTGTTGGGTCAGTGCTCATTGTCAGAAAAGATTACTGCTGAATATGTCGTAATGGTCCCTTTGGCAATTCTCTTCACCAGAGAGAACCTGATCTGTTCCGCAGCATTGCTTAAAAGACAGTGATGTTTATTCATTAACCCATATGTCTGTTTGGTCTTGTTGGACTAGCTCATTATGTTTTCCAGATCTTATCAAAAAAATCCAGAAAGGAAAGTGTAATTAGTTTTAGTAGCACTTCATGATATGCAATTTAAATCCTTGAGAGAACCATTTCATTTGGCCCTGCTTTTAGTCAACGGCAGCTTTTCTTTTTCTTCTTTCTATCTTTCTTTCCTTTTCTTTCTCTTTCTCTCCCCCACTCCCTCCTCCCCCCTTTCCTTCTCTCTCTCTTTCTTGTATATGTGACCCATCTCAGTGTTAAGTGATTCTGGGCAGATTACAATGTCATAAAACATAATATAAAATAACTAGAGCATTAAAAATATTAAAAACATTAAACATTAAAATATTAGAAGATTTCACTTACATTTTCCATTTATATATCGGTCCATTTTTATCCAATTTTTGAAAATTAATTTTAAGTGGGTTCTCTAATCCACTAACCACCTCATGTGTAGGACATTTTCATCAAGGCCCCAAGCTATTTGGCAGAACCAGGTTTTCAGAGCCTTTTGAAAGGCCAGAAGGGTAAGGGCAGATGTCATCTTGATGGGCATGGCGTTCCATAGGGCAGGAGCCACAGCAAAAAAAAAGTTACTTCTGGAGCCGCCAACTGAAATTCCTTGTCCAACAGGGTCCAGGCATGCCTTTTCTGCTGAAGTGAGTGGTTGGGATGGGACTGTTCCTCAGGTTAACATGGAGCCATGCCATAAAGGGCTTTAAAGGTGATAACCAACACCTTGAAGCAAACCATCAACAAATGCAGTTAATGCAGCAGTGTGCTATATGGGTCACTCTAGAGGCCCCTATGACTATCTGCTGCTATGTTCTGTACCAGCTGTATCTTCCAAATACTCTTCAAGGGTAGCCCCACGCAGAACACATTGCAGTGGTCCAAATGCAAGATGACTAGGCATAAGTGACTGAGCACAGGGTCTCATGGTGTAGGAACAAGTACAACTGGTGCACAACATGAAATTTTCCAAAGGCTCTTTTAGCCACAATTGCCACCTGCTTTCAAACAGGAGTCATGAGCCTAGGAGACCCCCCCAGGTTGTGCATAGAATCTGTCCAGGATAGTACAAGCCCTTCCAGAACTCAAAATACTGTATTGAATTCCAGGATCCCAATGCTCCATGTAGACATAGCCACTTGAGGTGTCAGCTGAAGCTTGTTCTCTCCCATTCAGGCACCTCTCCCCCAAACTTCAGGCACCACAAGAACACAGTGACAACTTCACTTGTATCACCTGGGATGAAGATACAAGTTGATGATACTTCATCCCATTGTGTTGAATGATCTCACTCAGTGGCTTCATGTAGAGATTAAAAAGCAGCAAAGAGAATACTGAACCCTGCGGTACACCACAAAATACTGCATCTCTCACTCCCTATCAAGACTGATTGGGACCGGCCTTGAAGAAAGGAGCCAAGAGAAGACAAAATTGCATTGCTCAGCCTCAAACTGCACAGCCAGACCAAAAAAATATCATATTCGATAGTATTGAAGGCTGACGAAAAGGATCAAGAAGAACAAGGATTCCACTCTCACCAGAGATCATGGACAAGTGTGACCAATGCTGTCTCCGTCCCATAATCAGGCCTGAAACCTGAGTGGAAAGGCTCCAGACAATCCATTTCAACCAGGACCCTCTGAAGATACCATGCAAACATCTTTTTCACTACCTTCCCTATAAAGGGGAGGTGAGAATCTGGATGAAATTTGTCCATGCGGGTGGGAACTAAGTGTTCTATCCTTTATAATTACTGACTGACTGTATAACGGCAGACAGACAACTCTACAAAGGCGTCCATACAAATTTTTTATTGGTTCATCAGGTATCCTCATATATAACTCATGGTTATCGAGATTCATCTCAATGTCCAAATCTTTGCATAGCTGAATTCATAGTGTAAAATAATAGTGATCTTTCATCCCATAACGAAGGATCAAGAGGGTGAGGCATCAGCATGCTGCTGGGGTCCAGGCAAGAGTGAAGGAACCTCCCCCAACCCAACCAAGGGTCAATTCAGTGACCAATCAGGATTACAGATGTGACCACATGACATGAACTACATTTCTTAGGATGCATTAACTACATTTACCATGAGGCATTCCCTTAAGGGGACAGCTCCCAATTCTAACTTAACTAACTCAATTCCCATTACCTACATACTGTCCGGACAGCACACTAAGGAATGTGTTTTCCTTTAACTGGAAGAAAGGAAGATAGATAAGGGAGAAAAATGTTTTCAAAGAGGTCCATTAAAAAAACCCAATAATAACGTTCCTTCATGTTCTTAGAGTCCAGCTCAGAGATGGAGAATACCACCTAGAAATTTCTGCAAGATACCTTTCCTGGGTTTCTGATTTTAACTAGCATTTTTATCATCCTAAAGAAATCTGTAGATGGGGTTGGAGAATAAGATTAGTAATGATGGAAAAAATGGAAATGAAAAGAACACCTTGCTCCCCAGCCTGGCTATGCATTTGCTTTATTGCTTTAGTAATGCTTGCCTTTTTTTTGTTTTCATGATTGCATTTTTTGTGAGGGAGCTCTAGACTTGCTGTATCAATACGCCATGACTATTCTCAGTGTCACTCTAATCTCCAGGGAAACTAATTGCTTGGCTCATTCAATGAATGAGAGAGAGCCTCTTCATTAGGGTGCTGAGGCTCACTCCTTTCTGCCCTATCTAAAAGGAAAGGAAAGACTGACTGGGGCCTTCTTTAGGGCTGTGGCTTTTTTCTGGTAGCTTTTTCTGTGGGCATACAAATAGGATATTGGCTAGTTCTACCAGCAGGAACTGGTTGAGTATCATCTGCTGTTAACTGCTCTGAAAGCTCCTGTAGTAATGGGGAAGGAAAGAAGGCTGGTGGATTTGCCATAGTAAAGAAAGAAATGCTTACAAAAAAACCTTCACCTCTTGACTTTTCCTTTGTTGCTTGTGGATACATCAATAGGAGTAAGAACAGTTGGAGCTGCTAGATGGAGGCAAAAAAGTGAGAGGAAATACTCCCAGTAGACATGATAAAAGACATGGGCTGTAAAAGTTCCAGGAGGAAGCACCATTACAGACACAGTAAATCCTTCCTCACTCCCTGTGAGCCTCAGGAGAATGACTATGTTATTCCAAGTTTAATTACAGGCCTAAACAGAGCTCACTTACCTAACAGCAAAGCACCACAAATACGACAGGGTCCAGTTCCTATCTCAAACAGTTTTAGTTGCAATGGGAACGTTGCATTCTCCATGATCCATAGCTGATAGTTAAACCACATGGTGGAAATGTATTACCAATTGAGTAGCTGGATGATTTAAAAAAATTGGATGTGAAAGCAGGACGACCACTTCTGAAGTGAATTAAACATCTAAACTAGAACCCAGGTTTTTAGGATTGCTAGGCTAGTATGACTCTTGCACATTGGAGCCTATACTTATGAGCTCACAAGTTTTATACACATGGAATTTGATTTGACTTCCCCAGTTCAAACATCTCTCTTTCTCTTTCTGCTTATCAATCTACCAATTTATCTGGCTGACAAGCCAGCTTCTGAAGGACAAGTTAAAGATGAGAATTACGTTTGAAGGATATTCGCATTTCATGTAAGGTTTTCAAAATCTGTGAGGTAATATGAATTGTCACTTAAAGGGGTTTTAGGATATTTCATAATTGCTTTGATGGCTCTATGGAGAGAAGGATGGGCTAAAATGGAAAGAAACTTATTCTTGTCATCTTCAAACAGCAAAGACATACAATTGTTATAGACAGTTAGGGTTACAATGGGTATAAATGCTTATCCTGCATGGGGGAGATAGTCTGGGATAGGCTCTGAGATAGGCTGATGTTATACAATCACAGAGAAACAAAGGGAGATCTGAACAGTTTGCTTGACAGAGCTAGTGATTGCTTCCAATGATATGCCAGACTTGAACAAATCATGACTCTAAGAAGCTCCGGTATCTCCTAGCTGAGTGTTTTGTTACAGTGTCTTTCACAATTCCATCCTCCCCCGCCGCTCCCCTCTCCCCACCCACGCTCCCCCTTCTATGCAGATTATAAGGGGGCCCTATATGAGGAGGGGAGAAGGGAGGTGCAATGCTTCCAGAGCCTGGTGAATCTGCCTTAGCCAATCACCATCGATTGTGCACCTGGTTGCCAGGCAACACAGAAGATGCAAAGACAGAAAATGCTCCTACCAGTAAACAGTGAGGAAGGAAGGCTGGGATGTGGAGAGGGAGGAGAGATAAGAGTGCTAAATATAGAAATGGAATAAAAATAAAGTTTATTAAATGCCACACTATTCTAATGCTTTAAAAGCCAACGTAGGTTATAGGTGACAAGAAGCACTAATTTGTTCAGGACAGATATATGTGGCAATATTAAAGTGGAAACTCTCATGAAAGAAGCAGCTTAACAGTTTTCACGAGGCTGAATCTTTTACTTTTTTTCTGCTCTCAATGGGCCATAGCTTTTGGAATTAAACCATGTATAAAGACACGTATCTTGTGAGTATGGTGCTTATACTTTATTAAGTTCAATTTTTAGTGTCCAAAAAATGACCACTTTCTCAGATTAGCTATTGCCAATCCAACCAGCCAAAATCTGTCTCCTCTAACAAGGCTGAAGTCAGTTACCTATTCCCCAGTCCTAGTTCCTTATTCATGTGAAAATTTGAAAATCCATAATCATAAAGCTTATACAATGACAAAACTTAAAATTAAGTATTCTGTCTTTGAAATTACAGTACTCTGCCCTTCAAGAGAAACAATACTTCCTTTTTCATGACCCTGTAATCCTTTAATTTGGGGTAGAGTCAGAGCAACTGGATGGAACCTGAGCATTTACTGGATGGATGCCCTTCCTGATGCCAGGTGGAGTTCAAGGGAAATATTTTATTAAAACAATAACAAAAATAAATGTTATTTTAATTGCAAGCTGCCTGACTCTACAGCAACTCTGGATATCTTAGAATTAAAAAATTAAAAAGAAAAGAAAAAGAATACAAATGACTGAGCCAAAAACCAGAGAGATTCAGAAATCATCTTAACACAAGGCCTGAGGGAATTAAAAATTTGCAGAAATTCAAATGGACATGAACAAATGGACATGACCTCTCATCCCCCTCCCCATCTACGCCAATTGAAAACAACAATGGAGAAAGGAAACCCATCCAAAAACAGTGCCTGTACTCCCAACCTTCAAAACCAATTCAATCTTGTCTGACAGTATTGAAAGCTGCTAAGCAATCAATGATTTGCCTGAATGGTATAGGGCCGTGATGGCGAACCTATGGCACGTGTGCCAGAAGCGGCATGCAGAACTATCTCTCCAGGCATGGCAGCCATCACCCATTGCTCTTCCGGGTTCTGGCATTCATTTGCACACTGGCCAGCTGGTCTTTGCAGGGGAGGGAGTGCTGGAAACCAGAAGAGCAGCTTCCCAGCATGCATGCATGCGCCGGAAAGCTGAGCTTCCAGTTTCTGGCACGCATGCACTGGCCAGCTGGTCTTCATTCCAGAAACCTGAAGACCAAGTGGTCTTCTCTTCCAGTTTCTGGCACTGCGCCCTCCCCTGCGCGTGCACACTCATTTTTGGCATTCAGTGCCAAAAGGTTCGCCAACACTGGTATAGGGGTTCCTGCTTGAGCAAAGGGTTAGACTAGAAGACCTCCAAGGTCCCTTTCAACTGTTGTTCCATTATTCTGTTCTGTTAAGGAGCACCAGGATAGACACACCATCTCCATCCTGGCTCCATCACAGTTATCAACAAGCACAACTGTTGCTGCCTCTATACCAGACCCTGTCTGAAACCTGACTGAGACAGATTTAGAGAATCTGTTTCTTTCAGGGTCCTCTGAAGCTGAAACTTGACTGCCTTCTCCACCACCTTCTCTTGAAAGTGAAGGTTGGAGACTTAATGGAAATTAACCAGGATTGTTGGGTCAAACAACCGTTTCTTGAGGACAGGATAGACTAGGATCTTTTTCTTCAAAGCTGAGGGCAAACTACAGCTTTCTTCTTCACTCCCTCCCACAGAAAAGAGACATCACACAGAACCAGCTGTCGATAGCCAGATAACCTTAACATCCTGGATGGGCCTGTATTTTACAAATAGGTAGCCAAATTCACAGGCTGGAGAATCTTGTTCAGTCCCTCAGGAGTCACATAGTCAAACTAGCTCCAGATTACCTCACAAGGCTGTGCCTTGGGCACCTAATTTCGACCTGTTCAGTCAGGGTCTGATTTGATCTAAGCAACTTTATCTGCCAAATAGCAAGAACATTCCTTCCAGTGGCCAACAGAAAGTTCTGTAATCCCTCCAGTTATGACTGGGTCACCTTAAACACGAGTGCCAAGTGGCTACTGGCAAACACAATAAAGGCAAAGAAATACTGTAATTTTGCTGCCTTGTCACCGTGATGTAAACCCTAATTTAAAAAAATCTCCTTCAGCTGAGCAGAACCCCAATTTCCTATTCAGTGCAGGTCAACATTAAAGAGTACCATTATCACACTTAATGCATAGCTGTCTAGCATCTCCATAAATCCCTCCAAGCATGGTCTTTAGCCACCCATAAGGGCAGTGTATTTCACAATCCAATTTCTGTAATATAAAAAGCAAGAAACAGTATATTTATTGCCAGCAATGAGGGTGAAGTAGAGAAAGAAAGGAGGGAGAAATTTGCTATTAATTCCCTATCTCATTTACTGTTCTTACATTGTGAGACTTTACCTTGCTAATTCTTAATTTTCCTCCCTACTCACGAATGGATCTTAGCAACAAGACAATGAAGCCATCTCCTTCCTTCCGTACGTTTCATAGCCATGGAGTGATGCCAAAAGTCCACATCTTTCCACAAGATGGCTGAGTCTCAAGATTATAACCATTGCTATTATGGTGCTACAACTGGCAACAGCAGCAAAGAAGATGTTTTTGTTGTGATCTATCAAAGACTACACTAAAATTACCTAAATATATCCTTCAGCTTAGTTCTCCTTAAATCATAGTGTGCATATTAATTACATTTCAATTAGCTTGATATTCCCTTCAACAAGAAAATATTATGATCCTTGTAGAGACTGAAAAGAATTACCTTTAATTTCCTTGCACAAACTTTTGTGATGCTAAATATCAGAACCGAAAGGGAGGTGGTACATATACTATGTTGAAAAATGTTTTTAAGTCAATCCTATGATTGGCTAATGTTTAGAGGATCTTGTTAATCTGTCTATATATTTAAATTGTACAAAGATGCTGAGCCCAGTCTGTTCTTCAAACCAAAATCTTTTATTGTACAAGCAGCTTAATTCAAATAAATTTACAGAAAGACTTTTACCAGTTTCTTGTGCCTTCTTTAAGTTTCTCTTCTCTCAGGTCTTACTTGGTTTCTCTGTCTACCTATGTAGTTAGGTTTTCTCAGTCCTTTAGATTAAGAATAAACCCTAAAGAAACTTAGACCTCTTTAAGTAAGAGCTTAAAACTGTTTCAAGGCTTTTCCCTCTCTCTCTGTCTCCTTTTCCCTTTTGGCAAGAGGTTCCTCCACCTCAAGCTTCTGAGGTACTCAAGCTGAGCATAAAACAATATTAGCAAGAGCAGGCAAGGAGAGCAATGCACCCCAGTAGAAAGTTTCTCTTCAGAAACTTCTCCTCAGATAGATCTACTCAGAGAGAGATGCTGCTGCCCCTTATATACCAAGGGGCGTGGCTTGTGATGCCACATCAGGGTATTTGCTGTTACCCTGTCATTGGTGGGTTTGGTTTGCCTCCAAATCCCCACAAGTTGTAAACTGCATAGCAACACCAGAAAGTTCCATTTTCTGACATACTAACAATATATCCAGTGAACAAGAGCACAGTATCAATCACAAGTATAAAAGACTGTTGCTAAGATAAATTTAGCCATGATCATTTTCTCTTGACTATAGAATGAATTGTTGTATAGTACTAGATGAACAAACAACAAGCAAAGCACCGGTGTACTTGTATTTTCATTTCTAGGAGAAATAAATTCCCAGTGACTGAAAACATTGGTTTTTAGGATGCTCATAGAAACTATATAGATTTGTTTAAGAATATATAGATTTGCTTAAGAAAAAAATTAGTTTTCCAATAGTCAACAAGTGCAAGAAATCAAAAAGTGAAGGTTAACAAATTAGTGTCTGGTTGTCATCTTACTAATTGGAGCAATGATTGTATGATAAACCATTCCAAATTCATTGCTCTTCAGTTTCCTTCCTGGTCATTTAAGCTCTACTCAAAAAGAGTTTCATGAGTTTAAATAAAACTCATTTGAGTTGGGATCAGGGAGCAACAGTTGCCTCGATCCTACAGTCTCCATGACAACTATGTGTTACAAAACAAGGTGGTGAAATAGTAAACTGTCACATACCTCCTGGAGTTGGAAATAGCATCAGATGAAAGATGGGGGCAAGGGTGGGGAGCAGATAGGGCTCTCAGCCCATCATCTTCATCATTCCTGCAGGGAAGTATATCCATTGTATAATTAGTGGCAATGAAGAATATAAAGAGGCATAAAGAGAAACTGCTAAATAAGAAATCAACCTTTTAAAACTCTTCTACAAATTATGAAACCTGTGAAATGTGACGCCATTTCAAAATTAATTTTTGAGTGAGTGTTCGGGTAAATGTGAGCATCCTCCAATCCCAAATATTTTGATCTGTATAAGCATACTTTCATTAAGAGCAAACTTTGAAGCATGCAAAGTTCATGCTTTTCTGGACAGTGGTCACCTTGGGTTTTTATGACTGGCCCCAACTGACCACTTAAATGGCAAAATTATGAAGTAACAAGCTAATCACACATAACAATCCATGCGGGCTATGATGGGGGTGTCCCATGTTACACCCCTCCTGCGCGACCTGCATTGGTTGCTGGTTGCCTTCCGGGTGAGATTCAAGGTATTGGTAACAACATACAAAGTTCTACATGGCTTGGGTCCGGGGTACTTGCGGGAGCGTCTCCTGCTGGCATCATGCTCCAATCACCCGGTACGCTCCCACAGGCAGGGCCTCCTTGGGGTACCGTCGGCCAGACATTGTCGGTTGGCGGTGCCTAGGGGTAGGGCCTTCTCTGTGGGAGCACCCACCCTATGGAACCAGCTCCCCTTGGGCCTTCGTTTGGCCTCTGATCTCCGCTTCTTCCGCCGTGACCTGAAGACCTGGCTCTTTCAACAGGCCAGTCTGGACTGACCAAGTGGGGGAGGGTTGTTTTAGAGTTATTTTAATTAATTTTAATCTTAATTATTTTATCACTATTAGGCTTGTAATTGTTTAATTGTTTTTAATGTAAATTTTTGTATTGAGTTTTATATTGTTAGTCGCCCTGAGTCCTTAGGGAGAGAGGGCGGCATACAAGTCTAAATAAATAAATAAATAAATAAATAAATAATAATCCAGAGGAGGAAAGCTGAACCGCTTGCATTCATTATCAGCTGGTTTCATAATCCCCTATGTTTGTCTTTTGCTCTAACTGCTCATGCCAGCAATTTTGCCACTGCAGACCAAATCAGGCATCTACCAAATGATGGGTTATGCATATTATTCTTGAGAGTAAGGAAAATAAAGATGGAAATTAGATTAGGTGTTTTCCTTCTGTTTTCCAGAGTGGCAAAGAGAGAGGGGGAGGGAGGGAGAGAGAGAATATTTAATCATGTACTTCCTCACCTACGGACTGATATAATCTAGAGCAAACAAGCCTAGTTTCATACTGCTGTTGAAGCATTGCTTTTTAGTAATTAGCTGGGAATTAAATCTAATCAGAAGCTCCCCAAATAAATAGTACTGGTCAATAATGCTATTTAATTTAATGTCTTTCCATTTGGTCACAATCTTTCTATCATTGTTTACTCAGACATAAATACCTTTCAGGAAACTCTTGGCTCGCCTGACAAATATCTTTCATATGCCTTTATGATGTCAGCCCCTATATCTGGAAGCCAAGGGATTGTGATGATGGATTCTTTTACATTTGTTTCTTTTCCATTTTCCCCCCATCAAATAATCTCTCCTTGAAGCATACTCTTTTGAAGCAGCCAAAACCCTTGCATTTTCTGCAGTGAGGGGTTATCCTTCAGGACAATGTATGAGGCAAAGCAGCTTTAATTGAAGGTGGTTTTCCTCACTGAACCAGCATGGGGTCTATATTAGCAGCTGGTCCATCCTCCTTTCCAGGGAACAGAAGTTAGATTGGCAGGATAACAATAGGAGAAAGGGATGAGTAAGATGTTTCTGATTGCCTGGAAACACATGCTCCCGAAGCCTGTGTCAAAGAAAGCTGTAGTTTAGACAGAATTTCATCCGCCACCCCACCCCAAGCTCTCTCCGTTCACACATCTTGAAAGAAGTAGGGAAATATATGTCCCCACCTCCACCCCTCCTCATAGTTTGAAGATACCTGCCCAGGATCACACACAGTGCAATGGTTATACAGATTTTGCCCATATGTCTTGTTCTAATTTACCCACAACTGCTGGGGTTCCAACCCCAAACATTCAAACATAGCAGTGAAAATCAAGTGTAAAAAAAAATTATTGAGCTGTGTAAAAATGTTCTCAGTCTAAAGAAAAATCTACAAGTGCAATCTTTGCTCTCGGGCATACTCGCTTATGTCCTTTCTTTCTTTCAAACAATTGTAGAAAGTCAGCACCCACTCACCCTCCTAGAGAATGAAATATTTTGGGGAATATTAAAAAGGCAGGGCAGAATATTTTCCCTAAAGGAGAAATGGGAAAAAAATCTTAAGGGAAGTAGAAACTAGCACCAGTCTCCCTGCCCCAAGCAGACACTGAGGAGGCCAGCTTTTAGAAATGCAGATTTGGTAATCCATTCAGAAAGACTGGGTCAGGCACAAACTTCAGATAAGCAATTAGGCAAGACAAGATTAGCTCAGACAAAAACCTAGGATTTGTGTTTCCCTTTTGCCTATAGAGCCAGCCATGACCCCTAGATGACTCCATAAAAATAAAAAAGTAAGATAACTTAATTTCCACAATGCAGAGAATAGCCAAAGCAGAGTGGCTCAGTAAAAAGTATCATTCTGCATCTTCCACGATTAAATTTAATGCATAGTATTGTGCCACATGCTTAACATTCCTCCACTGTTTTATCGAGCCCTACTTTCATTGCATTTCATGCTCATTCTATGTGGTTTTGATTTTGATGTAAGCTATTTTGGGTCTGCTTTGTAGAGAAAGAAAAACTGTTTCCTTTTGAAATTTTCCTTGTTCTGCATGAGACCTGGGAAGATCTACAGCTATTTGGAGGATAGCAAGCATACTGTTGCTGAAGTGCCCTGAAGCACTTCTCTGACATTATCTTTGTTATCTTTTCAGTGCCAGGTCGAAATCTTTTTATTTGTATAAGTCTTTCATCTGCTGCTATTATGCTCTATTTTATTAGTTCTTGGTTATGTATATGTGTGCAATATTGTTTATGTACATACAGACAGATAACAGATAATCAGAGTTGGAAGGGACCTTGTAGGTCATCTAATCCAATCCGCCACCAAACGGGAGACCCTACACCATTTCTGACAAATGGCAGTCCAATCTCTTCTTGAAAGTCTCAAGTGATGGCGCTCCCACAACTTCCGAGGGCAAGGTGTTCCATTGGTTGATTGTTTTCACTGTCAGAAAGTTTCTCCTTATTTCCAGGTTGAATCTCTCCTTGTTCAGTTTCCATCCATTATTCCTTGTCTGGCCTTCAGGCGCTTTAGAAAATAGCTTGACCCCTTCCTCCCTGTGGCAGTCCCTCAAATATTGGAAGACTGCTATCATGTCTCCCCTGATCCTTCTCTTTACTAGACTAGCCAAGCCCAGTTCCTGCAACCGTTATTGTATGTTTTAGCCTCCAGTTCCCTAATCATCCTGGTTGCTCTTCTCTGTACTTTTTCTAGAGTCTCAACATCTTTTTTATAATGTGGTGAACAAAACTGGATGCAGTACTCTAGGTGTGGTCTTACTAAGGCTTTATAGGTGGTATTAGTACTTCCCTTGATCTTGATTGTATCCCTCTGCTAATACAACTTAGGATTGCATTAGCTTTTTTGGCTGCTGCTGCACACTGCTGGCTCATATTTAGCTGGTTGTCCACTAAGATTCCAAGATCCCTCTCACAGTTACTGCTATTGAGCCTGGTTTCACCCAGTCTATATGTGTACTTTTGGTTTTTCTTGCCTAAGTATAGGACTTTACTTTTCTCTACATTGAATTTCATTTTGTTAGATATGGCCCAGTGTTCTAGTCTGTCAAGATCCATCTGGATCTTGAGCCTATCTTTTTCTATTCATGCTTTGAATTGAAAGATATTTTTAACACCTTCTTTTGTTAATGTGGTTCAGAGAGATCAGTAGTCTCCAACCTTTCCAGTTTTGTGGACTAATGGGGAACAGGCGGGGGGGAGGGGACGGTTCTATGTAAGAAGCAGGTGAGCATGTGCACACAACTCTGTTTGAATGAGTGGTTGGCATGCATGTAGCTCCATTGCGTGTAGGTGCCTGCACCTGCTGCTTGTATAAATGGATCTCTACGTGCATGCACTTGCCTGCCAGTTCTGCAGCCTGGTTCTGAACAGCCCATGACCCAGTAGTGGGCTGCAGCCTGGGCTTTGGGGACCACTGAAATAGATAACTGTTAGCATTCTGAAAACTTTTGTGATTGGAGAGAGAGAGAGAGACAAATAGTCAGATACATTTTTTAATAAAAAAATCCCTGCAATATCAAGTCCTGCTTATTTACAAGTATCAAGTTTTGAGGAATTGCTAAAGCACACAATGGCTAGATTCCTCCATGATGCTAACAATTTTTTTTAAACTACAGTTTTCTATATAAGACATAATAGGTTGGTTGATGGGAAGCAAGGTGCAAAAAGATATTCCTGCTGTTTGAGATAAGATTTTATGCAAACTTTTGCCAGTAAAATAGAGACTGGATAGCCATTTATCTCAAATGGTATTGTGTGTCCTGTTTGAGCAGAGTTTTGGACTACAAGACCTTTGAGGTCCCTTTCAACATAACAGAAAACTTAAGTAAAGAGGAGGTACTGCATTGAAAGGAAAAATAGCAATAGCACTTAGACGTATATACTGCTTTACAGTGCTTTACAGCCCCCTCTAAGCGGTTTACAGAGTCAGCCTATTGCCCTCAACAATTTGGATCCTCATTTTATCCACCTCAGAAGGATGGAAGGCTGAGTCAACCTTGAGCCTAGTGAGATTTGAACTGCCAAATTGCAGGCAGCCAGCAGTCAGCAGAAGTAGCCTGCAGTACTCCACTCTCACCACTGTGCCACCTGAAATTATTTTTTTAGGGGTGTGTGTATTTATGTGTGTGTTTCCTAGCATTTTAAACCAAACACAGGGACTTGACAATTGTATACTGTATACAATTGTATAGTATAAGTGTATACTATTCTACATAGAGGAATGGAGTATAAGTGTATACTATTCTACAGAGAAGAATGGAGGCAACACTTATTTTTCAGATAAAGCGTTCCTTCTGAAGGACTGTAAACCCTTCCTTTAATTATATGTAAATGGAAGATTGCCATTTGTTAAAGGGAAAAACATTCCATCTTGTCATTGGTAAAAATAACATTTGCTTATTATGTCCAATCAATGAATCAATGAATCAATCATCCATCATAATTATTCTGTCAATAACCAGCAATATTTAAAAGAACAAAACAAACAAAATCAGAGTGAAGGAAATAAATGCAATAATATACTAATAGCTAAGCCCAAACATGATTTGTGAACTCCTAAGAAAATTTCCTTGCTACAGGGAGTTGTGATCTCCCTCATGCAAACAGTCCAAGACATGCTCATTTTCTAATCTAGAAAGCACTTTCTGCATCTGGAACACATGTGAGGAAACCTTTTAAAAAGAGAGATGAGAAACAAACAGGAAATAGAAGAGATCATGGCAAAAGTAATCTATGGGAGTGCATATGCTATGCCTGATTTGCTTGACGGGCTGCATAGTGTTGGTGTGGGGATTGTTCTCTTGTAGAAAAGCCCAAAGATATCAGAAGCTATATTTCCCCACCCTTCCTTTTCACAGATGACTTGCTTGCTTTATCTGCAAGAATGCTGTGCCAATTCATGCAGCCAGCCATGCAGAAAGGCCAAGCTTTAAAACAGATGTGATGCTGACAGATGGCAAAGTCTTGATTTCAAGAAGGAGGAATGGCTGAACTAATGAAGGATAATTTTGTACATACACACGTTTGTTTGTTTGTACATACACATGCATATTTATTTCTTATAATTAATGACAAGTAAACTAAAATTAAGTCCTGCCATTAAAAGTGTGTTTGAAAGAAGTAAACACCTCCATTGTATTCCCCAGTCCTTTGATTTCCTGACTCTATCCATACCAGCATTGCTTTAACTGTTTAAATCAATTGTTCTATGTCACTTTATGAGTTGCTCTATGAGAAGATGGGTGGTTCCTAAATACATTAGAAACCAGCAGATGATTTTAGGCACTGCTAAGGATGCTATAAGCTTGCAAAAATATTGAACCCCTAATCTGATCTAGACTCTAATCAAACCAAATAAATAAGATGTTATGGATTCCCCAAGCTGTAATTCCTTTGATATCATCACCTGAGCAAAAACATGGCTTGCAGCTTGCTTAATTACAGTTTATTCATAGATACCAGTAACAAAGATACATACCGGTAGATGCCCAGAATACTTTTCCCTTTCAAGAAAAGAACACAGAAAATTAGTAAGGAATATTAAACTAAATAAATGAAAAGCAGATAAAGGCAAAAGAAGAAAACATTACAGTTAATAGCGATTTACATCAGTATCATTCACCATACTTTTTTTATCCTTGAGACCTATTCTTGTTTCTTCTGTACTCATCCTTGCTTCATAGATTATCTCTCACTCTTTAACATTCTCACCCATCTTTTTAAGGATCTCACTGATACCATTCAAACAACACATTCTCCATCTTACTTTTCTTCTCAATCCAGTCATTCATTCATTCACTCATTCTTATATTTGTTTTCTTATTCAATTTTCATTCATTCTCTTTCCTTGACAAAATCATTTCAATGTACTAGTCTTTCATTTTTATATGCAATCCACTTTCATTCAGCATCCATTTATTTCTGAGTATCTTTTCTTGTTTTACCCATGCATATATCTTAAGTATCCCATTCACATTCCATTCAACAAATTTTTATATTTCTCTTGATATTTCCAACTCTCACAAACTGGTCAGAAGCATTTTTGGACATGGTATGTTTACTTCTTTTAACTAACATTCATTCCTTTCAATAGTCATGCCATCCACTATCTTTCTGCTAGTATTTATTTTAAATATTTATTTTAAACATTCTCCATCCATTTCCCCATCTTTGGTAAACATTCTACCATACATTCACCTACTTCCTCTAGTTTTTCATCATTTATGTATAACTTAAAACTATTAATTCCATTTCTCCAATCAAACACAATACCTTGGTTTTGTTAACACTAATTATAAATATTCATTATATTAACACCCACTACAAATAATTTAGTTTCACTGTCAACAGCACATCAACTACACATAAATTTATATTCAGTCACATCCCCTATTAACATCCATCATAAAATCTCTACCATAAAATGCTTAGCAAAATCATTTGCAAAGCATTTCATTTATTCTCACACAAGAATTTCATTTACTTCAATCATATGTCATTTTAATAAGATTGGCTGAGCATAAGCCATGACTGCAAAAACAACAACAAAAATGCTAATTTATACAAGTTGCTAAACAAAAAATTGAAGCCAAATATAGTAAGACACATTTTGGCTCAGCACCCTATGACAATAAGGACAGTGTTAGTTAATATGATAGCCAATAGCAGCACACAAGGACATAGAAAGCCTTTATACTCAAACCTGGTTCTTTTTAATTTAGCCAATTTATTTCATTGAGTGTAAAATTCCCTAGTTTTCCTGCCTTGTGTTAAAGCACCAGAATGTTTTGACTGCGTATCCTCTGGTTCTTTTTATTTTCATCTGTTTTTTTGCAATTCCTGACCACATCAACTATACGGCCCTTTTGATCCTTAATTGCTGGAACATGCATAGTTTGTCCCAGAAAAATGGGTCTAGGATCTGGCAAAATTTTTCATCCATGCACAGAAGAGAATAGAAAATACATTAAAAAGTGTGATTATTTTGTAATCCCTTTATAATAATCTGATAAGAAGAGCCGTACTGAGAATTAATCACATGAGCCTTAAAATATAGCACATCGGGAGAGTTCCTATTCTGTTCAAGTTTGTCACCTGTCCCATGAGGACTATTTTATCCATTTAAAAAGCAATTACTGCTTTCTAAACTCTGACAAGGAATTCTCTGAACAATGACAATTCTGGCACACTTTGACTTGTTTCCTAAAGACAATAAACTTTGGGATAAATAACAAAGACTGCGTCTTAATGGTTATTTCTATTTAAAGAGATAGTATTGATCTTGTTGGTGGACACCTGTTAAAAGCAAAATACATAATATAATTTGGTCTCTCTTCTGACTTCTGAGAAATTTGAGTTTGGATATAGCCAAGCAAATAATTAGGCAATAGTTTAAAGATAGTGTTACAAAATGAATGTATCACAAAGATGCGCAAATATTAAGGGAAATAAAGGCTAATACCTGTAAAATATATTGTCATAGAATAAAAAAGGGACATGAGAAGACAAAATATTATATTGCCAATACATTAAACAGTAACAACAAAACAGATACTAAAAAACCTGGCAACAGCTAACAGCAGGAAAGAGACAGAGGGGTTAACTCTGGCTGCACAAGACCAAGCTTTAAAAATAAATGCATACAAAGCCACAATTGAGAAGACAGCAACAACAGCAAATGCCGCCTCTGCAAAGAAGTTGAAGAAATAGAGGAGCACCTGTTTAGCAGCTGCAAGAAGATCACACAGACTGACTACAAACAACGACATTACAAAGTAGCATCTACAAGAAATGCCACTTGCCTGAAAGCAAGAACTGATGGGACCACAATGAAGTAAGCCGGAGTGCTCTTGGAATTTAGAATGCAAGCAAATATATCCCATGTCCTAATCCAGACTTGATAAAACAGACAAAAAAAATCTGGATAGTGGACATGGCAGTACCTGGAGGCAGCAGAAGAGAAGAGAAAGACCTGGAGAAGATAACAAAGTACCAAGACCTGCAAATAGAAATAGAACAACTGTGTCGAAAGGAAGCAACAGTAACACTAATAGTTATAGGTGCCTTGGGTATAATCCCAATGTAACTGGAGCACCACTTGAACACCTTTGGCATTGATAAATTCACCTTCAGTCAATTGCAAAAGGCAGCTTTACTCAGAACAGCTTGATACCTTTAACACTATAAAACATCAACATCTGCCTATGCTATGCTAGGTTCTTGGGAAAGTCTCAATAGGTGGATAAAAATGCTAAATCCAGTCTGAATAACAGGTTGACTGTGCAACGAACCATAATAATAATCTTTCCTTCTTGGGTTGCGTGGTTGCCAGTTATTCTATTTCTCACAGCTTTCTTCATCATACTGATATCAGGCCACAGATGTTTGCAAAACACTAGGAGAAAGACAAGCTGTGCAACCAATAGACTATAAATGATGAAGTCTTTGTTGAGAACAGAATGCCTTGCAGAGCGGGTGCATTGTCTAACAAACAAAGCTTGCGTTAATACTGCTGAAAGCTGCTCATCCATCAAGAAATTGGTGGACATAAAAACCCACTATAAGTACTGCACTTGCAAATGGGACAAAGTGCTTTGTCCATCTACTTGGAAGGATAGATATTGCCAGAGGCTACATTAATGCTTTTGTATCTGAATAAATATAACAAGAAATTAGTTTAGTGTTTAAATTTGAAATTAGTACATACAAGTTAGTGTTTTAAGTAGTTTTGCATTTTTTTTACTTCAGGAAGGCACTGTAAATCTTACTTTTCAAATAGTTTGTATGTAGCTGATAAACACTGGCTGACCTATTTTTATTTTTATAATGGTTTTGTAATAGAAAAAGTATGATTTTCATTTTAGTTATATGCTAATGCTATTTATTCAAAATCTTCTGAATAGGTGATATAAAGTTCATTTAATATATAAAATTAATTCTTACCAATCAAGCAGTTTCATTATATGATACACCATTGAAATAATATATCAAAGCCATATTTTAAAAAATGAAACTGCAGTAATGAACATAGGTAATTCCTCACAATCAATATATGAAGAGGGTAAATGTTCTGTCAATTAATCCTAAAATGATTCAAAATAAAAACTCTCATTTCCTTTTTCTTTTTTTAAAAAATAGGAAAATGTGATTTAACAGATGATATCTTTAGGATCAACTGACTTGGAAAGTTTCTGAGAAAAGTTTTCAGTACTATATATTCTCAAACAGTAACCAGAATAAGTATGAACAAAATAAACTCTAGCAACATTCTAGTTTGCCTAGGACTCTAACACAAGGAGTTCAATTTTTAACTCCAATTTTGAGATTTCCACCATTGATCATTTTTTTATTTTATCTTATTGTCCTTGATTTCTCCTTAGTGAATCCCGCCCATTTCTCCTCCTCTTTATTTTTCAGATTATATGAAATATTCCAGGCACAATTTGGATTGAAAGTGTGCAAGTTATAATAATTATCACTGGTTTCACACATTATACTAAACCATGATTTGTTTCATATGGCACAATTAGCTGACTTACCGGTAATATATCAAGCTAAATCATAAATAGCTAATAAATCATGATTTAATTCACAAAACAAACAAAACAAATAAATGAAATCAAAACTGGGATTAGTACAATATACTAAATGTTTCACAATTAAAAAATAGTTTTATCCAGAAATGCCTGTCTTTATGAAATTGAACACAAAAGTTGAATGAGAATTCCCACGCCATTCCAGCAACAATAGTACCTCTTTAAATTTAAAAAAAAAAGCAGAGGGCTATATGGTCCCTGAAAAGTTATCTAGTTTAGTACATACCTTGAAAACAGTCTCACCCTAGAATTTTGTCATGTTATCCACACTTCAACAAAGTATTAGAGGATGAGTAAAACTGGAATTTGATATGGAGAGCAGTCTATGCCAATGTTTGATTGAGTGGAATGGAAAAGTTGCTAATTTGGAGAGAGAAACTAATAACTTTAATAAATTCAATTACTGTAATAAGGGGCCTATCAAAACATGAAACCAAAATGTTTAAATTCTCTACATGTAGTAAGTTAACCTTTATTCTATCATAAAAAAAAGTTGTGTAATTCTTTTAACAGGAATGCAGTTCAAATAATTGAAATACTAAGCCACTTGCAATTTTATACATCTGAGAAGTAAAACAGTATCATCTATATATTTAAATAAAAATAAGATCTCATTGGGTTCAGTGTGCTCAACTCTGGAACTTTGTGTATAGGATTGCATTTTCTCATTAAGACTAATGACAAATAACAAAAAAACCTTCATGTTTGATATCAACCATTTTCACTTAAGTACACAGCATCACATAACTATTTACAGCTTAAGATAATTTTTAATCAATAATATTTTAATTTAATCCTTTTTTCCTACATGTTTTCAAGCTTTAAAATGTTTATATTCCAATCCTATTGCTATTAACTTTGAAAAAAGTCTATTGACTCAATGGAATTGTTTCTAAGGAAGACTATAAACTGAAAGGTAAATTTAAAAGACACATTTATTTAATCAATTTATATAGCTGCCTATCTGAAGAAATCACTTCAGATGGCAATTTGTATGATTCTATCATTATAAAAATTATATTTATATTATGCAATATATAATTTGTATTACATATTATAATTATAATATAAATTATGCTTTTATAGAGGCATAATTTGCATAATATATGTTGACCTTATTTAAATATATCTTTTATATCATTTGTGTAACTGACATACATAGTACAAATTACCAAAAATAAGGCAAATTTAATGAGAGGCTGTGTTTTTAGATACCTCAATACAGACTGCCTGGCTGCAACGTGTCAAATATTTAGAGAGGTTATTTAGACTGAGTATACTATACTGTACTCATTGGATTCAATGACTGAAAAATAGGGCTCCGTTAAATATGTCTAATACATTATATAGACGTTTTGATAGCTTCTATTGCACATCTTTTTACATCTACATCCTGCGTTCCACAACATCCACATATAAATGGATACTTTGCAATTCGTTTTTACTTTCTCAGTTCTTCCTTTTTGAAGATCTTATCCACGCCATTCATCGCAACTTTTTCATTTCTTTTTTTTAAATGGTGGCTAGGGAATTCTGGGAGTTGAAGTCCATATATCTTTAATATGCCAAGTTTAAAAAGCGTCGTGCTAGATCTACTGTCTATTGCCTTCTATTCTCCATTAGACATACAGTTTACATTCTTCCTCTTCTCTTGCTTTTATCCCCGCAACCAAGGCGTATTCCCGCCCTTTTTTTCCATTGGATGGTCCCCTGTCCAATCAAAATCTCACCGTTCGATATGCCTGTCAAATTTAGCTGCTTCGTTTCGCCTCACCTTTTGTTCTGCGTGCCAGAGCTGAGTAAAGTTCGCGCTGGTTCTGCCCTAATTAAAAAAAAAAAGGCAGCGCCCTCCGCTCTTCGCGCGTCCAATGCGGTGGTGGCTGAAGGCGTGGGGTCGATGGCGAGAAACGGCTTTTTGGCCGGAGTATTCGTGGCAGCCCCAGCGTTCGACAGGGCTTCGGAACTACCAGGCCTCGTTTCCATGGGAACAGTATCCCTCCTTAAGGGGCGGGGACATTCCAGGCAGAAGTCGCGGGAAACCGCTCGTGCCCTGCCGTTGGAATCACGCAAAGGAGGCTGAGGGAGAACTTAGCTTCCTGAGCATAGTCGAAAGCTACTGCGACCGGGCGGAGCGTGTGGTTGAAAAAGAGCTCGTAAAGCGGCTTCGCACCCCCAAGGACGAGAATGAGCGAATGCTGTGGGTTCGCGGGGTCCTGGACGCAATCCGAAGCTGCGGCCATGTCCTGGAGGTGGCCTTCCCCATTCGTAGAGACAATGGCTGTTGGGAGTTGATCAAGGGCTGTCGTGCCCAACACAGCCAGCACCGTCTGCCATGCAAAGGAGGTGAGCCTGAAGAGCGCCTCCTTGCCTGTACTGTAAATTTAAGCAAACAATAAAAACCGTTAATGTACCTTCACAGCAAATGTAGATATTGAAAAGCAATAATTGGCCTTGTAGATATTAAAACTTATTGAGTAAATATGCATAGGATTGCAGTTATTGGTTGACTGGACTCCGATCTGATTGACTGAACTGTGATTTGCATATTGGTCTGTATATGATACTTTACACCACACTATCATTATGGGTTGGCATAATAAATTTAAAACATAATGGACTAGTTTATGGTTCATTCTTGTGCAAATCTAGGCATTGAATGAGCAGATGAAAGACTTCAGATACAAATCCCAAAATAAACTGGTGTTTAATATATGAATTGATTACACCTTTAGAATTTGTTAAAAGTAAACATAGCCATCTGGCTAGCCAAACAAAAGTAGGACTGCAAAAACAGATTGCTTAACACCTGACAATCTGTACTGCATGACTTAGTGAACCTGCGTTTTAAGGAAAGAAGTTTATAAACAAATGTTAGAAATAGTTGCAGGATGACACAAAAGTAGATATCTGGTTATTTTAAGATCTGTCAAGTTATAGGTGACAATCCCTGCTGTTTAAGGGAGGCTAGTGTTCAGAGTTGTTAAGCAGTATACAACACATGTGGTTGTGGTAAACTACTTGCTTTCTAGCAAAATACAGCTGGTAGATGGTGGGTTGTACAAATCCAGATTATCTCCAAGCAAGTTTTTATCATTTGATAAGCAGCAAAGAAAAGGTTGACTAACTTTTTACTATTGTCTAGTGGTCCAGATTTTTGCATCTGAGATCTGGTAGATCTAAATACAAACAGTGGATTTTTGTGGTATTAAAAATAGAACTCCTTTGAAAAATGCCATGCACTTTGCTGCTTTCCATTCATTAATGCTGCCATCTAGCTTAATAAAATGTTACTGCTGTCTGCTCAACTAATTTTTTTCTTTTTTGACCATAAGTATTATTTAGAGGGTTTTTTAAAACTAATATTAAAAATAGATTTTTAAAATATGGTCCTAAAATTATGAATTGTTTTATAAAAGTTGACAGTTATTTTTTTAAAATGTAAACATTTGGAAGTCATGAAAAACCTTTAGGTATTTTACAGGAAATTGGAAAATATATAACAGTCTTTCCAATTATGTGTCACGTGCTTGCCCCGCCCCCACCCTGTTTAGCAAAGGGGAAAAAAGTCCTAATATATCATGTGATGCCGCCGTGACGATGTGAGTTTGACACCCCTGGTCTAAAGCAATGACAAATATACCCAATCATAGTTTGGCTTGTAAAATGTTTACCATGATATGAGTATACTTTTCACAACTGGCTAATAGAGTTTTCTATAGATAAAGTGTAATTCAAGATGAGTTCATCTTTCTTTTCCCCAATTATCTACCAGCATGTAACTTTTGCTCTCATTAACAAAATATGGAAATTAAGAAACAAAATGCATCAGGTTAACATAACTTTAGACAGGGAACTTTGTATGATGGAGGCTGGTGCAAATACAGGATCCATGTAAAAGCCTCATAAAAGAGTCTACAGACAAATTGTCTAGCATTCTCAAACATGTATTACTAGAGCTCACGAAAATAGTAAAGTGTGGTTGCAATGGATATACATGTTCAATATACATTTATATATATTTGTTTTCTTCCTCCAGGGATTCGATATAGCAAATCGGTTAGTGCTGATGAAGTAAAAGCTTTGGCTGCTTTGATGACATACAAGTGTGCAGTGGTAGGTAAGTTAGCACTATATGAGTAAATATTAAGGATAGGCAGAGCAGACTTGGAAGACAGTATGTTGAAAATTTCTTAGTGATGAGATTCACAGAAATTATTGTGTATACTACTGTCTTCTGCTTTCAAAAAAATAATGCATTGGCTCCTCAAAAATGGTTATTCGATCTAACTAGATAATAAAAGATTCTTCAGGGAAGTGGCAAATCAGCCAGGGAGACCATGGATCCTTTGGATGAAGGAGTCAAAGAGAATGCTAAAAGGAGAAGACTAAATTCTAGAGAAGCTGAATGTGTATTGAGATTCTCAATCATTCAGGTCATGGCTGTCCCAAAAATACTTCTTCCAAAAGGCAACTAGACTTCCTTGGTTTTTTTTCTTTGAAAATGTCTCGCTTCACATCCAAGAAGCTTCTTCAGCTTCAGTTCATTACTGAAGAAGCTTCTTAGATAAGAAGCAAAACATTTTCAAAGAAAAAAACAAGAAAGTCCCATTGCAAAGCCCCTTTTTCTCCCGTTTTGGAAAAAGCACCTTTTGGATAGAGAAGCTACACAAATTCTTTGCTTCCTTCTTCACAGGAGAAAAGTTGGGCGGTTTCCTGAGCTTGAGCTTCTGTTCTGTTTTAGCCATGTAATGATGACAAAAGAAGCAACATGGTAGGCCATATTGACAGGTTGACCATCAACAAATCACTGGACGCTGATGACATTTACCCAAGAGTTGAGCTTAATGTGGAGATTGTAGACCTAACTAAAATATGTAACCTATCTATACTTGTACTTGGTAGTTGAGGATTGGCCAATGTAACTCAATTTTTAGAAAGGGCTCACAGGAAGATCCAGAAAATTATAGATCTATAGCTTAACATCATTTCCAGGAAGATAGAGGAAACTGGTATTAGATAAATGATCAAACATTTGGAGAGGCCTTGCTCAGGGATATTTAGCATGCTTCCCTAAAGGAAAATCCTGTTTAAATTATCTACTATTAGTTTTTTGAGGGTGTTAACAACATGTATAAGATAAGCCAATAGATAGCATCTACTTAGATTTTTTTAAAAAATCTTGATAGCCAAGGAATAAAAGACCAGATTCTTTTGTGGATAAGCAATTGACTAAAAAAATAGAAAAAGGAGTAAATGCTTATTTCTCACAATGGCGGTATGTAGTGCCCTCCCTGATTCTGTCTTGGGGCCAATACATACTTTTAACATATTTATGAGTGACCTGGAATAGAATAGAATAGAATAGAATAGAATAGAATAGAATAGAATAGAATTCTTTATTGGCCAAGTGTGATTGGACACACAAGGAGTTTGTCTTGGTGTAATTGCTGTCAGTGTTCATAAAAGAAAAGATACATTCATCAAGCATCAAGAATCATAAGGTACAACACTTAATAATAGTCATAGGGCACAGTAAGCAGTCAAATCATACTAGGAAACATTCAATATAAATCGTAAGGATATAAGTGACAAAGTTACAGTCATACAGTCACAAGTGGGAGGGGATGGGTGATAAGGAGTGATGAGAAGATTAATAGTAATAGTAATGCAGACTTTGTAAATAGTTGGACAGTGTTGAGGAAATTGTTTGTTTAGCAGAGTGATGGTGTTCAGGGAAAAACTGTCCTTGTGTCTAGTTGTTCTGGTGTGCAGTGCTCTATAGCGTCATTTTGAGGGTAGGAGTTGAAACAGTTTATGTCCGGGATGTGAGGGGGCCTATAAATATTTTCACAGCCCTCTTTTTGGCTCGTGCAGTGTACAGGTCCTCAGTGGAAGGCAGGTTGGTAGTATTTGTTTTTTCTGCAGTCCTAATTATCCTCTGAAGTCTGTGTCTGTCCTGTTGGGTTGCAGAACCAAACCAGACAGTTATAGAGGTGCAGATTACAGACTCAATAATTCCTCTGTAGAACTGTATCAGCAGTTCCTTGGGCAGTTTGAGCTTTCTGAGTTGGCGCAGAAAGAACATTCTTTGTTGTGCTTCTTTGATGATGTTTTTGATGTTAGGTGTCCATTTTAGGTCTTGTGATATGATAGAACTTAGAAATTTGAAGGTCTCTACTGTTGATACTGTGTTGTCTAGTATTGTAAGAGGTGGTAGTATGGGAGGGGTTCTAAAGTCTACCACCATTTCTACGGTTTTGGGTGTGTTCAGTTCCAGATTGTTCTGGTTTCACCACAAGGCAAGTTAGACAACTTCCTGTCTATATGTGGATTCGTCGTTTTCTCAAATGAGAGCAATCACTGTTGTATCATCTGCAAACTTCAGTATTTTAACAGATGGATCATTTGAAATGCAGTCATTGGTATATAGGGAGAAGAGAAGTGGAGAAAGCACAAAGCCTTGGGGGGCTGGTGTAATCTGGTATAACTTGTGGAATAGCTAACTTGGCTAGTAATACTAAATACTCTAGGTGGTTAAAAACAGTAAGAGCCCCAGAGGGCTGTTTGCACATTTGAGAATTGGGTGTCAAAATGTCAGATGTCTTTCAATGTGAGCAAGTATAAAGCAATGCACATTGGTGCCAAAATTCCCAATTATCATACCAATAGAATCGGAGCTAGCAGTGATCAGTGAAGATATATTGCAGTAATAGTGCTAATGAAGGGGTTAACGCTGTTTCTGTGTAAAAAAAAGGCAATGGCATGTTAGAAATAGTAAGCAGTACTAAAAAAGAGAGATGCTGATATCATGTCTTTATATAAATCAATGGTACAAATTGTACCTGGCAAATGAACAGAGCAGAATAGAATAGAATAGAATTTATTGGCCAAGTGTGATTGGACACACAAGGAATTTGTCTCTGGTGCATAAGCTCTCTGTACATATACACAACAAAATGATAGGTCATAGATCATAAATCATAGTTACAATCATGGTGTCATTCTGGTCATTGCATCTCAGAGAGGATATAGAGGAGGCTGAGATGGTTCAGAATAAGATAACATGGCTCTGTGGCCTTGTGTGGGAATACACACTTGTTCACAGCTGTCAAGGTCCCAGACTGGTGCCCTGAGAGTTCTGCCTTTGACTTTTAACTAATTTTAATAGTATTTAATTATCCTTATCTCCTTCTAAAATTTTAAAAATTTATATACTGTTTTTATTTTTTACTATTTTATTGTACATTGCCCAAAGTCCATCTTTGAGGGAGATAGGCAGTTCAAAAATAAATAAAGAAATAATAAATAAACTTAAGATGATCAAGAGGCTGGAACAGCTAGCCTATAAAAAAAGGTTGCAACATTTTAGTCTAGAAAAGGATGACATAAAAAGGGACATGATTGAGATGTCAAAATTATGCATGATATAAATAAACTGGACAAAGAGAAATTACTTCACTTTTTTCCAAAGTTTCCAACCTTGCCTTTTTAAATGATTGGAGTACAGTTATAGTATTTTTTGGGATAAGCTGGATTAATCTGGACCTTCTCAGTTGATTCAGATTCAGGCTTGAGTGTGATCACATGATCAAAATTCAGATGTTTGGCAACTGGCTTATATTTATGATGGTTGCAGTGTCTGAGGTTCATTTCTGACAAGCAAAGTCAATGGGGAAGCCAAATTCACATAACTTAACTACTGCAGTGATTCACTTAACATTTCTGGCAAGAAAATTTGTAAAAGGAGGCAGAATTCACTTAACAACTGTTTTACTTAGCAACAGAAATTTTAGGCTCAATTGTGATTATAAATTGAGGACTACCTGTATTTACAATATACCAACTAGAGATTAACATTTACCTGACTATGGATCTCAGAATAATTAAGTAAAGTCAAATCTGGTTAGTATTTGGGTGAGAAACTACCAAAAAGTTCCAGAGCTGTGGTTTATATTATTGGAAAAAAAATCCTGGAAGAAAGCAAAAGTAAATCACTTCCATACTGCCTCAGTGAAACTACACAGATATTACCATGAAATCACTAGTTGTTACTTAAAGAACATGTCACATTTTTAAGTAGAATTTTTATGTGAATTTAAGCAAAATTCTAAATCACTGTCTTGAATCCCTTTAGCCTAGTTTATCTTGGATTTCTTGTAAGTTACAGTGTTCTTGATGATCATCACTTAGGCTTCAAAATACATTTTTATCAGCATTTTATGTGAATATAATCTTTGTTTAACTTCAGAGAAAACTTAAATTGACACCTCAAAGTATTTGTGTAAAAGAAGTTTGTTGAATAGGCCAAATGTTCATACAGAACACTATATCCTAAACTAAAATTTACAAACTAATGATCAGGATTACATATAATAATCCAAAATCAAACCAATCACCTTATGCAGTGGTGGGATTCAATTTTTTTATTACCGGTCCTGGGGGCATGGCTTGGTGGGTGTGGAGGGGAAGGATACTATAAAATCTCCAGTCAGAGGTGGGATTTGCCGGTTCTCCAAACTACTCAAAATTTCTGCTACAGGTTCTCCAGAACTGGTCAGGACCTGCTGAATACCACCTCTGACCTTATGGCTTTGTGTAAACCAGGACTGTATGTGTATCCAGTAAGACAAGAGAGTTTAACAATGTTATGATGTGACAGAATTGGTAGGTTTTAGAATTGACATTTGCTCTTGGTTTTCACTGGGTTTCTAAAGTACAGTAGATACAGCCCTATAATACTGGGGAGGAGGTGGGATTTCTTCTCTTGTTCCTGATGATTTTATCCTAGTTTTAGAAATATTTTTGCTTTAAAAAGCCCATATATTTTCTAAGCAGCAGAGCTTTCATTCTTTGGTAGGCTTTTTATGATATATTCATCATGAATGTATTTAACATGTTTAAATATTTTACTGGCTATTTTCTGAGAAAGGAACAACTTTGAATTATAAGGCAATACTCAACAGTTCTTAAAAATTGCTCTCTTATTACATTTCTGTGGCTGGATAAGGAATGAAAATATGCTAATTTGTTGGTAATGGTTTATTTCAGATGTTCCTTTTGGTGGGTCAAAGGCTGGTGTGACTATCGAGCCCAAGAATTATTCAGTAAGTATAGGTTCTTCCTCTGGAATGAAAAAAAACAGGACATGATTCATTCAAAAAAATATTTCAAATAACTTTACTAAGAATAACAACATATACAAACTACAAAAATATAAAAAAGAAAAAGACAATAAAGAAAAAATGTAAAAAGGAAAAAAAGAAGCAAGTTACCTCTTCAGCCCAGCCAATGGAAACCATCTCAATAGCTTATCACCAACTCTTTAATACAACATATTCTATCTTCACCCCATGACTTATCTCTTAACTAGAAAACAAAATTTAAAAGCCTTGTCATTCATTCTTTGTCATCAAAAGTCCAGAAAGGGAAACCAATTGTATCTAATTATCTATTTCAACCTTAATCAAATAAAGTTTAACTGAGTTTTAGGACCTTAAAAGTCTGCTTCATGAGTATAAGCTTGATGGGTATCCCTCAATTTCCAGAACTTCAACTCAAAAGCCATTTGCAAAGCACCAGTCTGCTCAAGAAGAGCAGCTGTCTGGGACTATGTGGGTTATCTCAATGATCTCTCCGCTCCTGAAGTTTGCCAAATTTCCTTGTCCTGCCAGCAGGACATGAGCTTGCCATGCCCCCACCCCAAGGTCTCATGACCTACTGTATTTTTGAGGATGAATTTGTATGTTGCAGAATTTGAATATTAATTAGTCTCTATAAAAAAGAAAAACCTAAGAACAACTGACTCCTTTAGAATCTTATTTATTTATCAACAAATTTATATAACTGCCAATCTCACCAAAGGTGACTCTGTGTGACAACAGAAATTAATATGAACAATAAATAAAAACAAAAATATGTACAATATAAAACCCTTATTAATAAAATATTATTAGCAAAATAATAATAAAGCAAAAATACACATCACAAGAGAGGATACAAATGGCCCACCTTTACATGGAGCCATCTGAGCATGTCACTTTGGAGCCCCAGATCTGACTTGAGGGCTTTTTTGGAATACAAAAGGGAAGATGCTAATTCCAGAGAGAAGAATGTTTCATAAAGTGGGTGCCATGACAGCAAAGGCCTGTCTCCCTGAGATGCACCAAATAATAGTCCCTGGCCAATGGTACCTACAACATGCCTACTCTGCCAGATTGAATGGGGTGGACTGGTGTAACCATGGAGAGGTGGTCCCTTAGAGATAATGCAGTCCCATGTCATGAAGGGCTTTAAAGTGTAAAACCAGTACCTTGAATTGGACCCAGAAACAAACTGGCAACCATTGCAGAACACAGACAGAATTGTAACACATGCTGGTCTAGGAGTTTGCATAACTGCCCATGCCACTGCATTTTATACCACTGAAGCTTGTGGATACTCTTCAAGGGCAGTCACATATAGAGATCATTACAGTAATCCAATCTGGATGTGACCAGGGCATGAATTACTGTAAATAGGACCTGCCAATCCAGATATGAATACGATTGGCACACCAGATGCAGCTGTGCAAAGGCCGTCCTAGGCATAACTGCCATCTGCCCCTTAACCTGGAATCATTAGCCTAGGAGGATGATTGTTGGGGAGGGGTAGTGCAATCCCATCCAGCACCAAAGATGATAAAGATCTGGAACCAGTGGGCCCCACTACCCAAAGCCACTCAGTCTTACTAGGACTCAACTGAAACCTGTTCCCCATCCAGACTCTCATGGCCTCTAGACACTGGGATAAGATATTCATGGCATCACTTAAATATTCAGGGGTAGAGAGATATGATTTCCTCATATCATGGCAATGAATGAGCATCTCGGAGAAAACACTAAACCCTGTGGCAACCCACATAGTAGGGACCAAGGGTGGGGTCTCTTTCCCAACCAATACCAATGGAATGGAATGGAAGGAAAGAGGCAAACCAACACAATAGTATGCTCCCCATCCTGATCTTTTGAGCTGGATTTATATTATTTCTTTACAATAGATGAAAGGAATTTTAAAAGAATTACCTGTTAAGGCAAAGTACTGATGCTGAAAGATTTTTGTCTTGTCAGGATGCAGTTTATTCCTGAAAGAAAATGTAATGTAGACATTATAGGTTTTTGTCACAATTACCCTTTTGTAATCCCTGATAGAGCCTATAATAATAACTGAATGTTGATATTCTTATACAGGAAAATGAACTGGAGCAAATAACAAGAAAATTCACATTGGAGTTAGCCAAGAAAGGTTTTATAGGCAAGTTCATTTCTATTAAAAAAAGTTTTTGTTTCACAAGCTGCCCAAATATAAGAGGTTAAGAGATTATCCTCTAATCCGTTGTCCTCTTATTATGTTGAACAACAGTACCCAACACCATCTGACCGAGTTTCAGATAGTTATAAAAACAATGGTTAGAATAATGTCTGCCATCTCTTATGGATATCTGGCAACCAGATTGGTTTGAATTGAATTCACATTAAAATCTGATAATAATATTCTTCCATTATCATATAATTTTGACAAGGATAGAAAAAATCACATTTTGCAGAATTGTACTCCTTGTTAATATCGATTTGTCATTATTAAGGAAAAACTGCTATTTTCCAGCATTGTTGCCTAATTTAAAGAGCCTTAACAAGATGCCCTCAAGAGCAGCATGGTGGCCTTGAGGTGAAGATGCTCACCTCCCACTTGGAAGGTTGAGAGTTCAATCATAGCAGTAGGAGATGTTTATCAGGGAGCAAGAGAAAATACCTGCTGTTAACTCTTAGTAGGCATCAGGAACGGCATCTAACCAGTAAACACTCAGCTCCACTCAGTTGCCCTGACTCCACTCTGAATAAAGGGATTACAGGGTCAGAAAAAGAAAAAGAAAAAAGAAGATGCCCTCAGCTCCTTTCCCTAATCTAGTGGCTTTATTGCTCTGTTTTGTTGGTCATCTTGTCTTAAACATTTGAGGAGGTTAACTTGAAAATATATGCATATCTTGTTTTTAAAGAAGTCTATTTTTTCAAGTCATATGACCTTTTTCTTCCTGCTTACTATTTTTCTTCTTTCTATTCTGGTGCAGAGTGTACTTTAAATTGCACCTCTCTTTATCTTTGGTTCTATAATGATTATCACAGTGATGGGCATATCTGGAGTGATTTTTTTTAATAAAGAAAAAGTTTTGCACATCTAGGTCTTAGGATTTGGGATCAAGATCTGTGCCCACTAGTTCTGTTTTATTGCAATACTGCACTGCTTAATAACTAAAATGTAAATTTCAGCTCTCTGTGAAACATTTACTGATCAAAGTAGAAATGTGACTGAATAAGATTTTAGTGGGATAAGGATGGACTTTAAATATTCTATTTATCTCTAATTCTTCTCAGTTAAAAAGAACAAGTGTGCAGTCCTACAGCCTTTTGCCTAGAAATATATTCATTTGAGCTGACTGGAATTTCTGACATGCTCATTTCTTTCTTTAGATTTATGCAGATAATACAATTTAGACTATTTTATACAAATTTTGTTCGTCCATTTCATATGTTCAATTTTCCTTTCCCAACCTTTATTAAAAATAATAAAACTGCCATCCATTATTTATTGAACTCAGTGCTATAGTATTGAATAAACATACATAGGGTTGCATAGAAAATGCATAAATCAAACATATGTCCAGTTTTATTATGCATTTGTACATGCACACATATGCACAATTGATTGATTGATGTATTCTGGCAACATTTTGATTTGTGCTAGAAGAGACCAGACAAAAAAACTGACTGCTCTGACTTTTTTTTTTATATGAGCAGGTCCTGGAATTGATGTAGCTGCTCCTGATATAAACACAGGAGAAAGGGAGATGTCCTGGATTGCTGATACATATGCCTGGACACTTGGACACAAGGTAAATTTAATTCTTCGGGCAAAAAGCTTGCTGTGCCTGCTTTCTGAATAACCTTGTAGCTTACTTCCTTCTCTGAAGATTTGATTTAAAGGGAAGCTGTATGTTTGGCTGTATTACATTTTTTTAAAGTTTGTTCTCTTTTTAAGTTGTAACTACACATATTTCAGGAAATGACACAGTTCTCAGCTTTCTGGCTTTATTTACTTGGCATAGTTATATACTGTTTCATATTGATAATTGCAGGATATCAACTCATATGCCTGTGTGACTGGGAAGCCCATAAGTCAGGGAGGAATCCATGGGCGCCCGTCAGCCACAGGTCGTGGAATTCTACATGGAATTGAAAACTACATCAACAATGCAACATATATGAATCTTATTGGCCTTAAAACTGGTTTATCTGGTAAAACATTTGTTTTGCAGGTAAATATAGTATTTAGGTGCGGTGGGATAGATATAGTCTCATTCTTACAGGTTACTGCAAGTCCATCCTTACAAATTGGGGCTGATACTGCATTTCAAAAGGGATAACATAGACCAATTTGATTCAATTTAAGCTGGAATATTTGATTGTATTTATTAAAATAATGGGTGTTAAATGGGTGGAAACTAATCAAGGAGAGAAGCAACTTAGAAGTAAGGAGAAATTTCCTGACAGTTAGAACAATTAATGGAACAATTTGCCTCCAGAAGTTGTAAATTCTCCAGCACTGGAAGTTTTAAAGAAGAGATTGGACAACAATTTGTCTGAAATGATATAGGGCTGTGATGGCGAACCTATGACACGTGTGCCACAGGTGGCATGCAGAGCCATTTGTGCGGGCATGCGAGCCCCAACCAAACTTACCTGAACATGTGCGTGCCTCCCAGCTAATTTTGGGTCTGTTTGAGGTCGTTTTCGCCCTCCTGGAGGCTCGAGGGAAGCCTCTGCAGCCTCGGGAGGCCAAAAAATGGGCCTTCCAGAAATACCGGAAGTGCTGAAATGGGCCCATTTTTCGGCCTCCCGAGGCTGCAGAGGCTTGTTTCGAGCCTCCAGGAGGGTGAAAATGGCTTCAAACAGGCCAAAAATCAGCTGGGAGGTACGTACATGTACAGTACAGGTAAGGGCGTGGGTGTTGTGCGTGCATGTGCGGGGGGGGCATGGCGCATTGCATTGTGGGTGCCGGCTTTTGGCATACCACAACAAAAAAGTTCGCCATCACTGGTATAGGGTTTCCTTAAGCAGGGGGTTGGACTAGGAGACCTCCCTGCTAACTCTGTTATTCTATTCTATTCTATTCTATTCTATTCTATTCTATTCTAAAATAATCTTGTAAAATGATATTTTATCTGGCTCCAGAGAATTTGTTTATATATAACTACATATTATATACAGTATCATATAGATCATTTATTATGGTCCCAAACATTTTTGATGAGATGCATTATATGTAACAGACACACAGACATGGTGCTGCTATCCCAAATTGACTGAAGATCTCTTCATTGAAAGTTGTGGATCATTATTTATCATGCTTATTAGGTGCAAGTTGTTGGATAGAAGCTAGTGCTGAGAGAGAAAATGACTGGCACAAGGTCACCCACTTGACTTCCATATCTAAGACAGGATTGCATCTGTTTATTTACCTAGTTACCTACCTTTGAAAAAGAAAACAGTGAGACTGAGAGAAAGTGATTTACTGTGATGGAGAAAAGGAGGGAGGACAGGTAGGCCGACAGGCAGGAAAGGAAGGAAGGACCTGGAATACTTGGAAGTGGGGAGTGTTGGAGGGATGTTTGGGACATTAACAAAGAAGAGTGAAGGAGGAAAGGCACTGAGAAGATCTAAGGTTAGTCAGACTGGTTGAATTAATCTACTGTACAAGTAGTCATCACACTTACTCAGTCAATGAATTTTATGATGGCACTGAATGAGAGATACTTACGACAGGTTTTTATAATTGCAATTCCTGCTGCAGTCCTGCAGCATTCCTGCAGTCATGTGATCACAATTTGGGTAACTTAGCAACTGGGATCTCCAATATCAATCATATAATTGTGGGATGCTGCCACATAAGGATAGCAACTGAGACTGCCCAGATTGCCATTATAAGCCAATACTTTCATCATCTTAGCCACTGTTCTGTGAATTCTTTCTTCAACATCTTTCTTGTACCGTATTGTCAATATTTCAGGTTCAGTCTGACCTCTCAAGGATGAACTAGAAATACTCAATTATTTTCTGATCTCAATATTATACCTCTATTGATGCATTCCAAGATTGCATTGGCTCTTTTGGCAACTGCAGCACACTGCTGGCTCATATTAAATCTATGCTCTGTCTCACAATTATGACTGTTGAGCCACGGAGCATTTATCTTGTACTTTGAAAGAGGAAAGGTGTGTTAATATCTGGTGGCAAAAAACCAGGAGGAGTCTGGTAGGACCTTTACCAGCCAACAAATTTTATTAAAGGGCTGTGAGTTGCAGCTGATTTTATTGGATGCATAGAATAGGTAAACTAATGTAGGACAAGGTAAAAGATGGAGGGGATGGGAAAGATTAGGCCACCTGTATCTGCAGCTCACAAAAGCTTATGCCTTTTAATAAAATCTGATAGTTGGAAAAAGTGCTACTAGCCCCCTGCTATTTGGTACCTGTGCATCTGGTTTTTTTCTACGTAAATGCACAACCCTTTATTTCTTATGCTTGAACTACATTTTTGAAAAAGAGGCCAGAATTCAAGTTCAAGTATTAGCCTTTTAACCTTGCTGTCATCTGAGATGTTAGCAACTTCCTTTAGCTTTGCATCATCTGTAAATTTGCTGAACCTCTATATTCTATCCCATCATCTAGATCATTTATGAAAATTTTCAAGAGCGCTGGATGGATTATGGATAGTCAGGCTAGTGAGAAATGCTGCCCTGGGAATTCTTTGGAAAGAGAGAGAGGTGGTGCATGTCAGCTTTGGCCATTTCTTTTTCCTCAGCCAGCAGGGCTGATGCCTTTAACATTTTGCCTGCCTGTCATCTACCTCCCAGCAGAACATTGTCTACACAGAGCAGCCTCATTTTGTTCTATATATGGACCACAACATCTGAAACACATTTCAGGTTGAGCATAGACTATAAAAATACCTGTTCATGGAGCCATTTAGCATAGAAGATATTCACACCTCTATTGAATTTCTGTTGAAGTAAATTGTTACCATCTGCTATAAGCTGCTATAAGCTTCCATATGGCCATATAATTGGCTAGAACTTATTTCTGGCAATTTGCTCAACTTCTATCATAGTGCATCTCAGTCTTTAGGTAGAGATGGATTAGTAAAATCATTCTGTAGGCTAACAAGGTTTGGCTCTTAAAATATCATCAAGCCTTGTTAGATTTCACAGCACAATTAATCCAAGCCAGAAGCTCTACCATGGAACAGGTCCTTTTTAGTCTTTTCAATCCACTGAAATATAAAAAGACTTCAACAGAATGAGACCAAATTTGACATGATAGGAGAAATTAGCAAAATAAAGATTAAATAGAAAGTAGCCAAAATATGTGCAGAAACTGCAAAAAATAAAAAAATAGAAAAAATTATTCCAACATTTTTCAATGGGAAACAGACAGTTGAAATCCCTCTAATTCCTCCATTTTAAATCCCTTTATAGTAGACATCTCAAATGGCCATTACTAGTAAAGAAGTTGAAGGACTTCCAGAAGTTACGATCTGCATTCTTTTCTTACCTTTCTTATAGTAAATGTTCTGCTTATTACGCTCTGGATGGGTATAAAGCAGACAGAGCAACTCCACAAAGCATCCATACAAAGTCTTTTTTATTGGTTCATCAGGCATGCCGTCAACTCACATTTATGACGAGGTTCTTCTTAATGTCCAATCCTTTGCATATCTGAATTGTGGTGTAGAACGATATTAAACTCTCATCCCCATGATGATGACCATGATGATTGTAGCAACTGAATGGTATAGGATTCAGGCTAGAGTGAGGGAGCCTCCCCCAACCCAACAAGGGTCAATTTAGTGACCAATCAGGATTACAGATGTGACCACATGACATGGACTACATTTCCCAGGATACCTTAACTACATTTACCATGATGCATTCCTTTAAGGGGACAGCTCTCAAATCCTAACTAACTATCCCAAATCCCATTAACTCTAAACTGGCTGGACAGCACAGTAAAATTATATAACATCGTATTTATAAACTAGCTAAATTTGTTGGTAACTTCAATATGTAGGAAATTTTTAAATTATAGTGCTAATTTAGAAATGTAGGACCAAATTAAAAGGTGTAACCCTAAATGATATTCAGAACTGCTCACTATGAAAGGGGGGGGGGAAGCAGTGCCATTTATCATCACGTACAAAGTCTCTTTAGTCTCAGCTAAAGCATCAGAAAGTAGAACTCATCCTGAAAAGATAATTTTCTTTTCTACTGTGTTGCTTACAATATTTCACTTCTAATATGATGCAGCTACTGACTAGCAACTAGGGATCTCATAAAGAGATCACAAACCCTAAAGAAAGCCTATGTGATATTCCATCAGGATAGCCACATTGTACAGGATAAGCAAAATTCTTCTCATGTATATTTTTACACTACTTTGGTTATACTTTTTTTTATCACTGATAGCTAGAGAGCAATCACAGCCTGCACTGATTAGATTAATTAGTTTGGATTCGGTTGTGTTAGCATTATGAACAGTGATGTCATATAATCTATTGCTCTCTTTTATATTACTTGAACTTTGGGCCTCACTTGTTTAAGAAAAAGATTATGAGTTTTCAAAATGTCTGTTTGATTTGGTGACCATGCTATATCCCTGACAATGATCTATGATCTATGAAAATATATGGTATAATAAGATTTTTACAGTACCCTCCTACCTCTTCTCCAAGGAGCTTAAATGTTGCCTTGCCCTCCATCCTGCTTCATGCTCACTGTGGTCTTATGAAGTAGGTTAGGCTGAAAGGGGAGTAGCTGATCAAAATATAAAATTCCATAAGTTTCATAATGGCTTTTGCTTTTAACTAGATAACTCCATAGTAGACCAGCTTTTTAATCAAGGCACTGTGACTTTGAGGTACTAAATAAATGTTGATTTATATTAGAGCAGAACATCCTCAAAATTTTGTGTTTAGTGGAAGCAATGTTTTACTTGGGTTGTACCTTTTTGGAGTATCAGCTCTCTCTCTCAGAATAGCTCTTCTTAATATATTTCTTCTAAATTGGCAGTTTGCCAACCTCTGTTAGGAAAGAAAAGAAAAATGTCTTTCTCCCAAAGCAATTTTTGCCTTAGATTGAAAAACTTGGCAAGCAGAGCAAAGCTGAGTTTCTATAAGTAACTGTCTCTAAGTCACCTCTATTGTATTGAGTTTGCTGAGTAATCCCTCAAGAAATGCTTCACTTACTATAATTAACTTATCAAGAAAATTAAACTTGGAAGGAAAGCCCTCAAATTTTTTGGGAGTCTTTGTAGATTGTTATTCTTCTCCAATTGTCAAAGAAATCAAGGAGGGGCACAAATGAGTTAGTATACAAGCAGTTTCTAAAAGTCGAAGAGCTGAGTTACTTTGAGTTCTTTCCCAAAGGTGGTTTTTCAAGAGGCAACTGGACTTTCTGATTTTTTTGAAGATGTTTCACTTCTCATCCGAGAAGGTTCTTCAGCTCTGAAGAAGCTTCTCGGATGAGAAGCGAAAGGTCTTCAAAGAAAAACCAGAAAGTCCAGTTGCCTCTTGAAAAACCACCTTTGAGACAACCATGACCTGGATAATTGAGAATCTCCATAGACATGTGAGTTCATTTCCACCTGAATTTTCTTTTTCCATTCTTGATGGTTGAATCTAAACTGGAGTTGATATAATGTGATTTAGTTATTGATATCTTATTGGAAAGTTCTATAGTGAGTGTCATCTTTGTACTTTGCTGTTTTCTATGGATTTTTTAAAAGTTCATTGAACAATGGATGGTTTAATGAATGGAAAGTTCATTAAGAATTTAAATGTCACAACTAATCTAAGCATACATCCTTCCTCTACAGATAAAATAGGGGAAAAGGCAACAGGGGCTTGTTTTGTGACAACGAAAAAAAACATTTTAGATTTAGGTTTTCTTTAAATAATCAATTCAGCACTTAAAGACTTTTTTCAACTAGTAGAAGCCTTCCCCCACAAGGTCTTCATGCTGCAGTAGTACAAAGAAACAACAGTATGTATTTTATTTACTATTTACAGGTAGTCCTCAATTTATAACAACTCACTTAGTGACCATTCAAAGTTACGACACTGAAACAAGTGACTAATGACCCTTTTTCATAGTTATGACCATTGCGTCATCCCCAAGATCATGTCATCAAAATTCAAACACTTAGCAACTGATTCATATTTATGAAGGTTGAAGTGTCACAGGGTCAAGTGGTCCCCTTTTGCAACCTTCTTACAAGCAAAGTCATTGGGGAAGCCAGATTCACTTAACAATTGTATTACTAAGTTAACAATTGCAGTGATTCACTTAACTGTGGCAAGGAAAGTCATAAAATGGGGCAAAGCTCACTTAACAATTGTTTCACTTACGGTAGCAACAGAAATTTGGGACTCAATTGTGGTTGTAAGTAAGGACCACATGTATTTAATAGATTTTTATCCCACCTTTGTGGTTTGCTATTCCAGGTACTCTGAAGAGTGAACAAACTTTGCTTATGCCTGTCAGCTTTGCTTTTATTTCTGTCCACTACTGAATTAAAGGACCATCAATCTTTGAGTCAGCGCAGAATAATGCACCAAAAAATTAACTGCATAATATTTCCAGTTCCTGTCCTATTATGTCTGTTAAAAAGTTTTTCTTGATTTCTGAACATGCAGCTAGTTTATAGACAGCGTTATTGGTTTTCTCCTCTGGCTATGCCACTGTTCACCTTTAATATATCACAAGTAATCAGGAAAGACATCCACCAATCAGGATACTATAGAAGATGAATCTCATTTTAAAACTCTATCTTTTCTGAAGTGGCTTTCTATTCTTCTTATTTTATACACTTGGTATCTCCCAAACTAGATTAATATGAAAGAAAGAAACATATAGGGGAAAAATCAAAGAAGAGAAGGCAGCCTCTGCCACTATGGCACAATTAACTAGGTTTGGTAATTGCTGAGTTGTACTACTTCTGGAGAAATAAGCACTTTCTCGCTTTAGGTCAATTATTGAGGAAAAGCAGGACTGCTGCACCTTAAGATGAGAATGTGTTATAGAAATGGTGAAAGATGCCTTTACTCTTCCCTAAGTGAAATAGAGGTGAGCTTTGCTTCCATTTAACCTGGAGAGAAATTTGGGTTGAAAATGGAAGGGCTTAGGGAGGTAACATAGATGAAAGGAAAATGTCTGATGGAGGAATGTCTACAGCGATTCTCAGTCATCCAGGTCATGGTTGTCTCAAATTTCTCTCCTGATCGAGAGAAATAATGGAAAAGGAGGTTGGCTAGTGACTAGAGAGGAAATACTTCCAAAGCATACTTCTAATTACATGTATAACCTGATTGGTTCCAATACAATGAATGACAGCATTCTGGATTTTATTCATCTTGGGATATATAGCGTTGGAAAATGGAGAAAATACTTTTGTGCCAATACAGATATTTGGTCAAAACCAGGAATGAGATAAAGCCAATATGAGGATGGAGGACTGGAATTCTTGTTGGACAGGGCATGATTGGGTTGGAGTTAATTGAGGACCTAGATAACTTCTTTTCTCTGAATTAACATGGGGAAACGATACCACATGGACCAGTTCATTGAGCTTTTCTGTTTGTTAACAACAGAACTTGTAATACCCAATAGAATAATATAAATATATTAGAATAGAATAGAATTCTTTTATTGGCCAAGTGTGATTGGAATTTGTCTTTGGTGCATATGCTCTCAGGAAGGAAAAAAATGCATTCATCAAGAATCATACGATACAACACAGTGATAGTCATAGGTTACTAATAAGCAATCAAATCATATTTTATATTGCAAAATAAAAAAATAAAGCACATTTTAAAACCTGTCATGATTATTAAAGATGTAATTATCCTTCAACTTGACTAATTCTGCCTGGATAGCTATCTAATACATTATCTTGATAGGGCAATCAAGTCTTAAATGCCTGACAAGCAGGTTTTTTTCTGAAATCTTGCCAAGAAAACTGCGGGGCTTTGTCTAGGCAGTCATCAAGAGTCAATGCTGACTTGAAGGCACACATATATACAAAGAGAGCCAGTTTGGTGTAGTGATTAAGGCATCAGGCTAGAAATCTGGAGAAAAAAAGCACATTCTTAAACTGCTGATTTTTGTTAAAGATGTACTGTAATTATTCAGCTTGACTAATTCTGCCTGGATAAATGTCTAATTCATAATAGTACAATCAACTCTTAAATGCCTAGTGAACAGCTCTATCAGCAAGGCTATATTTGTGGAGTGAAAGATTTGAGGTCTCAAATTTCCTCTCCCAGAAACCCTCATATACACCCCCTGATTCTGCCTTTCTGCCTTGGTGTAGCTGCTTGGTAGTTACTGCTACTGACATTTATCTTCCAGAGTTATGTTTGCTTGGTATCTTTTTTACAACTCCCAACACTGTTGTGTCAGATACCACTGTTTTTAGGGGAAGTAAAAGAACAAGAAGCTGAGTAACAATGAAATAAGTTCAGTAGAGTTACCTCCAGAACTTGTAACATTAAACGTATGACTAGGGAAATGAGCCCCACTTCTTTTGGAGATAGGTCAGTGTCTCAAGAGGTAAAAAATGTTAATGTTTATGTTTAAAAGCAAAAGAGGAAAACTAAAGATTCATTGTTAATTTTAAGTATTTATTTGGAAAACCTTTAGTGATGAGTGAATTTAAAACTGAAAATATGAAATTACAGAGCATACCTTAGAAGTATCTCCCATAGGAAAATACTATAAAGGGGTTAAACAGACAACAAAAGCAAAAATCATTAAAAAACCTAAAAAGAAATTAAATCTAATACAGTAAGAAAAAGCTAATAATTTCTCTAGAAATTATTTCTCTACATTTGGAACATGTTACCTTTATTTCAACTTAAGTCTCAGCTGAGGAGACATGAGTAAATCCCACTGGCTTCCAGTCTATCAGTGAATGGGAGTGGAGGGTGGCAGCATCACATGATGTATTATTCCCTGGGGGGGTGGGGTTTTTAAATTATTTTAATTATTGTAAATTTTAGTTGTAAATTTTGGGCTTGTGAATTGGTTTAATCTCTTTTTAATTATTTATTGTCGTTGTTTTTAGTTGTGAGCCGCCCCGAGTCTTCGGAGATGGGCGGCATACAAGTCCAAAAAATAAATAAATAAATAAATGTATTAGGAAAATTTCTCCTTCACTAAACCAGGCGTGGGTGTGGCCAGGAGTTTGACAGCCCTAATCTATGAAGATATAGATTGGAGATGTTTACAAATGTGGAGAGGATATATATTGGGAATGTCTGAGTTCTGTCAACTATCAAGGGAACATTCATAGCAGAAGCAGATCTTCCTTCTTAGTCATGATAGTGTATGCATGTTTTGTTGCTGACTGAAAATTTGCTCCATGTTTTCCCAATTTTGCCTTCACAGGGATTTGGCAATGTGGGTTTTCACTCAATGCGATACCTGCAGCGATATGGAGCCTGCTGTATATGCGTTGAAGAAGTAGATGGTGCCATCTATAACACTGATGGAATTGATTCCAATGAACTACAATACTACAAACAAGTATGTTGAATACAAGTAGTCCTCGACTTAAAACATTCCATTTAGTGACTGTTTAAAGTTACAATGGCACTTAAAAAAGTGACTTATGACCGTTTTCCCCACTTATGACCAATGTAGCCTCCCTGTGGTCACATGATCAAAATTCAAATGCTTGGCAACTGGTTCACATTTATGATGGTTGCAGTGCCCTGGAGTCATGTGATCAGCTTTTGTGATCTTGTGATGAGCAAAGTCAATGGGAAATCCAGATTCACTTAACAACCATGTAATTAACTTAACAAATGTAATGATTCATTTAACAACTATGGCAAGAAAGATAATAAAATGGGCCAAACTCACTTAACAAATGTTTCACTTAGCAACATGAATTTTGATCTCACTTGTCATAATTCGAGGACTACTTGGAGGCACTGGTGAGTTTTTTCTCTAAAAATAATCAAATGCAGATAGGCCCTAACCTGTTTCAGGCACAGATGAGCACTAAATAGTGTAGAAAAATACATTTCCCTCTTTTCTCTCTCTTGGTTTGACTAACTGAAGTTTTTATTCCAGGAACATGGCACCATTGTTGGTTTTCCAAAGGCTAAGAAACTTGAGGGCAGTGCCCTTGAGGTACCTTGTGATATCCTTATTCCAGCTGCTATTGAGAAACAACTTACAAAGGAAAATGCTCATCGTGTCCAAGCAAAGGTATTGTTTAGAAACAGTTGTTTTTTATTTCATAAACATCAGTCTTGTTTCTAGTAAGAAAAAAAAATCCAAGGGCTGGTTAATTAGATGGTAAAAAAATGTATAGGTAGTTCTCAACATGACCACAATTGAGCCCAAAATTTCTGTTGCTAGCAGAATTTGTTAAGTCAGTTTTACCCCATTATACCTCCTTTCTTCCCACATTTTTAAGCAAAACACTGCAGTTATTAAATTAGTAACAAGGTTGTTAAGTGAATTTGATATCCCCATTGATTTTGCTTGTCAGAAGGTCGCAAAAAAAGTTTATGACACTGCAACTGTCATAAATATGAGTCAGTTGTCAAGTGTCTGAATTTTTATCATGTGATCATGGGAATGCTGCAATGATTGTAAGTGCAACAAACTGTCATAAATCACTGTTTTCAGTAACATTGTAACCTTAAGTGGTCACTAAATGAATTGTTATAAATGAAGGACTACCTGTATTGAGGTCCTACCTGATAACTGAGTGAAGAAGACAACTTCAATATGCAGTGACTATGAAAAATAGAAAGTTCCCTATTACAAATCAGTAAGAAGGTGTCTAAAAATAAAACTAAGGACATTTAATTGCCCTCATGGAAATATTTGCTGTCTCTGTATTGAGCGCTATGTATTCTTCTGGTTGCTGCATTTTGAAAAGGATATGTGGGCAGCCTTTGACACAACCACAAACATTTCAAACATTGCAAGAAGGGAAAAGATGACTTCAGTTCTCTCTCTCTTCTAGCAATGTTTGAGACATTCATATTTAATTTATTTATTTGTATCCCGCCCCAGGTTACCCAGCTGGTGTTCATAGCTCAAACTCACAGTCTCTGGCCTGCTAATCTGGTGCCTTAACAAATAGACCAAACTGGCTCTGTATTTGTGTGTTTGTATGCAGCTCTCTTGTCTCCTCCTTTAAAAGACTGGAAGGAGTGGAGGCTCTTTTGGGAACCTTCCCATTGTGATTGTAAGTCATGGTGATCATTAAGCAAAACTGCTTCGCTTAATGACCCCAAACACTATGAATTGAACCGGTTTTTAACGAATAATATGGGTCATTAAGCGAATGGAATCCCAGTGCAGGGGTGCTTCAAGGGGAGGGGAGGGTAAAGGAGGCCTGGTGCAGGCCGTGTGTGAGTTGGATAGGGTGCTGCAGTGCAGTGGAAACACTAGGAGGCTGGAAAAGTAGTTATAGCCTTGCTGGAATGGGAAGCCTCAGCCATACAAGTCCAGATTTCAAGTTCTCTTTCTTGCCATGTATGACACATATTTATTTCTTTATTTGATTTGTCAATCGCTTACAAGATAATAAGTATAAGTATAAACATAGTTATGAATACATGAAATGGATACATATAAGAAAAATAAAAAGAGTCAATAAGACAGGGATGGTAGGCACGTTGGTGCACTTATGCATGCCCCCTACAGACCTCTTAGGAAAGGGGTGAGGTCAATAGTGGACAGCCTAAGATTAAAGTTTTTGGGGTTTGGGGAAGAAACCAGAGAGTTAGGAAGAGTATTCCAGACATTGACCACTCTGTTGCTGAAGTCGTATTTCCTGCAATCAAGTTTGGTGTGGTTAACCTTGAGTTTGTATCTATTGTGTGCTCTTGTATTGTTATGGTTGAAGCTGAAGTATTCATTGACAGGTAGGACATTGCAGTGTATGATTTTATATACTATACTTAGATCGGACCGAAGGCGGCGTAGTTCTAGGTTTTCTAGGTCTAGAATTTCAAGTCTGGTGGCATAAGATATTCTGCAACGAGTAGAGGAGTGGAGAACTCTTCTTGTGAAATATTTCTGGACTTTCTCAACTGTGTTAATATCAGATACGTAATGTGGGTTCCAGACTGATGAGCTGTATTCAAATATTGGTCTAGCAAATATTTTGTATGCCCTAGTTAGTAATGTGATATTATCAGATAAAAAGCTACGTAGGATTAGGTTAACAACTCTTAATGCCTTTTTGGCTATGTAGTTACAGTGGGCTCTAGCACTTAGATCATTAGAGATGAGTACTCCAAGGTCCTTGACAGAGTTTGGATCATCAACAAGGTCTTGACTATTCAGCTTGTATTTTATTCTCTGATTTTTTCCCAATATGTAAGACAGAGCATTTATTTGTTGAGATTTGAAGTTGTTTGACCATTCTAATACATAGTGAGGTCTTTTAAAGGGTAGCAGTATTGTCTGTGGTGTTGAATAGCTTTACATCATCAGTGAAGAGAATGCAGTTGCTCTTAATATGATCACAGAGGTCATTTATGTAGACTATGAAGAGAATTGGTCCTACAACACTGCCTTGGGGACACCACTGTTGACAGGTACAGGATTTGATAGGATGCTCCCAATTTTGACCATTTGTTGTCTGTTTGACAGGAATGCATCTATCCAGTTATGCAGGTGTCCAGAGATACCATAAGATTTTAGTTTTAGTAGTAGTTTGTAGGTGTACCACTGAATCAAAGGCTTTGAAGTCTATGTAGATTGCATCTATTGCTTTGCCCTGAACGAGTTGTATGAATCCATATGTTTTTGCAGTGTAAAAGTTGCCAGATTACAGGATTTTTTCTGAAACCAAATTGTTTATTAAGAATAAGTTGTTTGTCTCAACTG
>CM019149.1:87234038-87393951 GCA_009733165.1 Naja naja | reverse complement strand
TTACTTAAGTTAACAATTGCAGTGATTCACTTAACTGTGGCAAGGAAAGTCATAAAATGGGGCAAAGCTCACTTAACAATTGTTTCACTTACGGTAGCAACAGAAATTTGGAACTCAATTGTGGTTGTAAGTAAGGACCACATGTATTTAATAAATTTTTATCCCACTTTTGTGGTTTGCTATTCCAGGTACTCTGAAGAGTGAACAAACTTTGCTTATGCCTGTCAGCTTTGCTTTTATTTCTGTCCACTACTGAATTAAAGGACCATCAATCTTTGAGTCAGCGAGAATAATGCACCAAAATTAACTGCATAATATTTCCAGTTCCTGTCCTATTATGTCTGTCAAAAAGTTTTTCTTGATTTCTGAACATGCAGCTAGTTTATAGACAGCATTTTCTCCTCTGGCTATGCCACTGTTCACCTTTAATATATCACAAGTAATCAGGAAAGACATCCACCGATCAGGATACTATAGAAGATGAATCTCATTTTAAAACTCTTATCTTTTCTGAAGTGGCTTTCTATTCTTCTTATTTTATACACTTGGTATCTCCCAAACTAGATTAATATGAAAGAAAGAAACATATAGGGGGGAAAAATCAAAGAAGAGAAGGCAGCCTCTGCCACTATGGCACAATTAACTAGGTTTGGTAATTGCTGAGTTGTACTACTTCTGGAGAAATAAGCACTTTCTCTCGCTTTAGGTCAATTATTGAGGAAAAGCAGGACTGCTGCACCTTAAGATGAGAATGTGTTATAGAAATGGTGAAAGATGCCTTTTACTCTTCCCTAAGTGAAATAGAGGTGAGCTTTGCTTCCATTTAACCTGGAGAGAAATTTGGGTTGAAAATGGAAGGGCTTAGGGAGGTAACATAGATGAAAGGAAAAATGTCTGATGGAGGAATGTCTACAGCGATTCTCAGTCATCCAGGTCATGGTTGTCTCAAATTTCTCTCCTGATCGAGAGAAATAATGGAAAAGGAGGTTGGCTAGTGACTAGAGAGGAAATACTTCCAAAGCATACTTCTAATTACATGTATAACCTGATTGGTTCCAATACAATGAATGACAGCATTCTGGATTTTATTCATCTTGGGATATATAGCGTTGGAAAATGGAGAAAATACTTTTGTGCCAATACAGATATTTGGTCAAAAACCAGGAATGAGATAAAGCCAATATGAGGATGGAGGACTGGAATTCTTGTTGACAGGGCATGATTGGGTTGGAGTTAATTGAGGACCTAGATAACTTCTTTTCTGCGAATTAACATGGGGAAACGATACCACATGGACCAGTTCATTGAGCTTTTCTGTTTGTTAACAACAGAACTTGTAATACCCAATAGAATAATATAAATATATTAGAATAGAATAGAATTCTTTTATTGGCCAAGTGTGATTGGAATTTGTCTTTGGTGCATATGCTCTCAGTGAATAAAGGAAAAAATACATTCATCAAGAATCATACGATACAACACAGTGATAGTCATAGGTTACTAATAAGCAATCAAATCATATTTTATATTGCAAAATAAAAATAAAGCACATTTTAAAACCTGTCATGATTATTAAAGATGTAATTATCCTTCAACTTGACTAATTCTGCCTGGATAGCTATCTAATACATTATCTTGATAGGGCAATCAAGTCTTAAATGCCTGACAAGCAGGTTTTTCTGAAATCTTGCCAAGAAAACTGCGGGGCTTTGTCTAGGCAGTCATCAAGAGTCAATGCTGACTTGAAGGCACACATATATACAAAGAGAGCCAGTTTGGTGTAGTGATTAAGGCATCAGGCTAGAAATCTGGAGAAAAAAAGCACATTCTTAAACTGCTGATTTTTGTTAAAGATGTACTGTAATTATTCAGCTTGACTAATTCTGCCTGGATAAATGTCTAATTCATAATAGCACAATCAACTCTTAAATGCCTAGTGAACAGCTCTATCAGCAAGGCTATATTTGTGGAATGAAAGATTTGAGGTCTCAAATTTCCTCTCCCAGAAACCCTCATATACACCCCCTGATTCTGCCTTTCTGCCTTGGTGTAGCTGCTTGGTAGTTACTGCTACTGACATTTATCTTCCAGAGTTATGTTTGCTTGGTATCTCTTTTACAACTCCCAACACTGTTGTGTCAGATACCACTGTTTTTAGGGGGAAGTAAAAGAACAAGAAGCTGAGTAACAATGAAATAAGTTCAGTAGAGTTACCTCCAGAACTTGTAACATTAAATGTATGACTAGGGAAATGAGCCCCCCTTCTTTTGGAGATAGGTCAGTGTCTCAAGAGGTAAATAAATGTTAATGTTTATGTTTAAAAGCAAAAGAGGAAAACTAAAGATTCATTGTTAATTTTAAGTATTTATTTGGAAAACCTTTAGTGATGAGTAAATTTAAAACTGAAAATATGAAATTACAGAGCATACCTTAGAAGTATCTCCCATAGGAAAATACTATAAAGGGGTTAAACAGACAACAAAAGCAAAAATCATTAAAAAACCTAAAAATAAATTAAATCTAATACAGTAAGAAAAAGCTAATAATTTCTCTAGAAATTATTTCTCTACATTTGGAACATGTTACCTTTATTTCAACTTAAGCCTCAGCTGAGGAGACATGAGTAAATCCCACTGGCTTCCAGTCTATCAGTGAATGGGAGTGGAGGGTGGCAGCATCACATGATGTATTATTCCCTGGGGGGTGGGGTTTTAAATTATTTTAATTATTGTAAATTTTAGTTGTAAATTTTGGGCTTGTGAATTGGTTTAATCTCTTTTTAATTATTTATTGTCGTGTTTTATTGTGAGCAGCTTGAGTCTTGGAGATGGGGCTTCAAGTCCAAAATAAATAAATAAAATAAATAAATGTACCGTGTTTCCCCGAAAATAAGACACTGTCTTATATTTTTGGCTCCCAAAACACACTAGGTCTTATTTTCGGGTAGGTCTTATATATTTATGGTGCCAAATAGTGGGTGTGAGTGTGTAGGGGGTGTTTGGCGGTGCATGGTTGCTCCTGAAAAGTCTTCCTGGAACTGGAGATTTACACTAGGTCTTATTTTCGGTAGGTCTTATATTAGGGCAGGCTTAGAAAATAGTGCTAGGTCTTACTGGTAGGTCTTATTTTAGGAAACGGGAAAATTTCTCCTTCACTAAACCTGGCGTGGGTGTAGCCAGGAGTTTGACAGCTCTAATCTATGAAGATATAGATTGGAGATGTTTACAAATGTGGAGAGGATATATATTGGGAATGTCTGAGTTCTGTCAACTATCAAGGGAACATTCATAGCAGAAGCAGATCTTCCTTCTTAGTCATGATAGTGTATGCATGTTTTGTTGCTGACTGAAAATTTGCTCCATGTTTTCCCAATTTTGCCTTCACAGGGATTTGGCAATGTGGGTTTTCACTCAATGCGATACCTGCAGCGATATGGAGCCTGCTGTATATCGTTGAAGAAGTAGATGGTGCCATCTATAACACTGATGGAATTGATTCCAATGAACTACAATACTACAAACAAGTATGTTGAATACAAGTAGTCCTCGACTTAAAACATTCCATTTAGTGACCGTTTAAAGTTACAATGGCACTTAAAAAAGTGACTTATGACCGTTTTCCCCACTTATGACCAATGTAGCCTCCCTGTGGTCACATGATCAAAATTCAAATGCTTGGCAACTGGTTCACATTTATGATGGTTGCAGTGCCCTGGAGTCATGTGATCAGCTTTTGTGATCTTGTGACGAGCAAAGTCAATGGGAAATCCAGATTCACTTAACAACCATGTAATTAACAAATGCAATGATTCATTTAACAACTATGGCAAGAAAGATCATAAAATGGGCCAAACTCACTTAACAAATGTTTCACTTAGCAACATGAATTTTGATCTCACTTGTCATAATTCGAGGACTACTTGTACATGGAGGCACTGGTGAGTTTTTTCTCTAAAAATAATCAAATGCAGATAGGCCCTAACCTGTTTCAGGCACAGATGAGCATTAAATAGTGTAGAAAAATACATTTCCCTCCTTTTTCTCTCTTGGTTAGACTAACTGAAGTTTTTATTCCAGGAACATGGCACCATTGTTGGTTTTCCAAAGGCTAAGAAACTTGAGGGCAGTGCCCTTGAGGTACCTTGTGATATCCTTATTCCAGCTGCTATTGAGAAACAACTTACAAAGGAAAATGCTCATCGTGTCCAAGCAAAGGTATTGTTTAGAAACAGTTGTTTTATTTCATAAACATCAGTCTTGTTTCTAGTAAGAAAAAAAATCCAAGGGCTGGTTAATTAGATGGTAAAAAATGTATAGGTAGTTCTCAACATGACCACAATTGAGCCCAAAATTTCTGTTGCTAGCAGAATTTGTTAAGTCAGTTTTACCCCATTATACCTCCTTTCTTCCCACATTTTTAAGCAAAACACTGCAGTTATTAAATTAGTAACAAGGTTGTTAAGTGAATTTGATATCCCCATTGATTTTGCTTGTCAGAAGGTCATAAAAAGTTTATGACACTGCAACTGTCATAAATATGAGTCAGTTGTCAAGTGTCTGAATTTTTATCATGTGACCATGGGAATGCTGCAATGATTGTAAGTGCAACAAACTGTCATAAATCACTGTTTTCAGTAACATTGTAACCTTAAGTGGTCACTAAATGAATTGTTATAAATGAAGGACTACCTGTATTGAGGTCCTACCTGATAACTGAGTGAAGAAGACAACTTGTCAGCTGTCTGGCGGTCTGGCGTTGTCTGCGGCGTGGTCCTCAGCGGCGCTGGATGCTTGTCAGCTGGGTTGGTGGCCTCCCAGCTGGGTGTCGGTCTGCTGGAGTTGCTGGCGTCCGGCGGCGGCGGAGGGTTGACTTCGACTCGGTGGAAGTGGCGGCGGCAGAGGCTTGGCGGCAGCAGAGGCGGTTGGAAGCCACTGCGGTCCTGGAGCGGCTGTAACATCGCGGGGCCCCGGCTGTCTGGGCTGCCCGAGGCTTCCCAGCCCATAGTAACTGTTCTGTTGGGCTTGGTGCCTCTGGGGTTATTGGCCCGTTATTTGCCATCTTGTTGGGTTGGGGCAGCGGTGTGCTGGGGCTTTGTTTTATTATGCCCTTGGCGCTGTCCTCCCTCTCTGGGGTGTAATTCCTGGAGGAGGAAGCCCCACTATGAAGACGCTGGGGAGGTGCAGGCCTGGAGCTCGAGGAGACGGACTGTGGGCATTGTCGGCTTGGCCTGGGTTGGACAGACAGGCGCCCGGCGGGCGGTCAGCTGTGGATTTACATCGGAGGTGACCCCTGCGGAAGGTTTGACGTCGGACTCTGGACCTGGGGCTGTGGTTTTCGATCTTTTGCCACGCTGGACTTGCTTCTCTGGCTCGAACTTGCTCTTCGGACTTGGCGCACCTATTTCATTCTACTCTAGACCGCAGGTTACCTACCTCCATCTTGCTGCTTCTGCCCTTTTGTGACATCTGGAACCCTCCTTCTGGCTGCCTTGGAGTCATTTTACCATCAATGACTATTCCGTTTCTGTTTTCACTCTTGGACTCTCTCCTCCCCTTTGGACCTGGCTCTTTCCCATTGCAGTGGGAGGGCAATGGAGGGCACATCCTCCCCTGTTGTGAGGGGACAGGGGTTTTGTTTGCATCACCATCCCACCATAAGTCACTGCGGTGAGAGAGCAGTGGCTTGGCCATTCCAATCTTGGCCCTAGCACCGGTGAGAGAGCTGCTTGTTGGTGGGTTGGTTGATTGTCTGGGTTTGGCCTTGGATGCCGGTCCTTTTGCATGTTCCATCTATGCTATATTCGACTGTTTTGCCCTTCTTTCCCCTTTTGAATGATAGATGCTAGCCTACTCATCGTTGGAGCTACGGGCCCTCCAGACTGTTCCCCTGTCTTTGGAGTGGCCCTTTGGGTTATCGAGAGCCTACCTCAATGACGGATCTTGGGATCCGGAGAGGTGGCATGGCGCAACCAGAGGGCTAAATTTTAAATTTGGGATAAAGGGAAGCTTTTAAAATTTTTAATTCGTTGTTTTAAGGGGTTAGGGAAGGGGTGGGTGTTGATGCGGGTCTACACAGCTCTTCCAGGCGGCTTCTGGTCTTGGCGGGGTGGGGTGGGGTGGGGGGCCTGGGGTCTGGCGGGGAGAGGGCAGGGTTGTCCATCGACAGGGTGATCGGTTATGGCAGGGGGGAGGGACAGGGGCCAAATTATGTGCGGGGCGCCCCGATGTCTATCTGGTGGCTCCGACCCCCAGGTGCTTCCGCTCCCCTGGGGTCCTGGGAGGCGTGGTCTCTGGGCTCAGACTGGTATATCTGAATGCCAGGTCCGTAGTCAATAAGTCATCCCTCCTCCGTGAACTCATAGAGGAGGAGGCTGCGGACCTGGCGTGCATTCTGAGAGACCTGGGTGGGCCGGAGGGGTGTCCCTCTGTGTGATTTGTGCCCCCAGGCTTCCGGATGCTCTACGGTCTCGGGCCCAGGGGCGGAGGGAGTAGCCATAATTGTTAGAGACCCTGTTTCCAGGGAGGTCACTGTCCCATAGATGGGGGTGTGAGACCCTCCTCGTGAGATTGGGCCGGGTGGTGGGTTGGGCTTGCTGCTAGTACCTATCCCCAGCTGCGTGGCGGCCCTGCCTGGGCTGCTCGGCGCCCTCTCGGAGGTGGCGGTGGAGTTCCCTAGGCTTATAGTTCTGGGGACTTTAACTGCCGTCACTGGGGCGTCGGGTTTAGCTCAGGAGTTCATGGCATCCATGGCAGCCATGAACCTGACCCAGTGATCCATGGACCCACCCACGAGGGGGAACACTTGACCTGGTTTTATCTCGGGGCAGTGGTGTAGTGATCTGGGGATGGCTCTCCATCTACCCTCCCTTTATCGTGGACTGATCACTATCTCCTGCGGCTGGTCTTTCAATTGGCTGTCCCTGGCTGCTGGGATGAGGAGCCTACGATGGTTCCGCCCCAGGCGCCTAATGGACCGGATAGGTTTCAGGCGGCTGGGGTTCTTGCCCGCCTCCCTCGACCACAGCTGGCGAGGCGGCTGGCCGCCTGGCAAGGCGGCATCGGGGCTTCGACGGGTTGTCCCCTGCGGCCTCTTCCCGCCCGTGGGCCGATGGGCCCCTGGTTTTCGAGGAGCTCCGGGGGATGGCGGAGAAGATGCCTGGAGAGCAGATGGAGGTCCAGCCACTCGAATTCGACCGTGTCCAGTTGCGATCCTATATTAGGACCTATCTGGAAGCAATCAGGGCGGCGTGCTTACTTCTCGCTCTGATTGCGTCTGCCGATGATAGCCCTGCTGCCCTGTTTGGGTGACCCGCTCCCTCCTTCAATTGAGGGGATGACCCGTTGCAGGAGCAGCAGAAAATTTAGTCTACATCTGGCGGATAAGGTGCAATCCGTGCTGGCTTGGACTCTGATTGGCAGTGGTCTGATGATGGGGTGGCGGTGAGTCTGGTGGAATCTACCTGGGTTGAGTTTGACCTGGTCTCCCTCGATGAGGTGGACAGGATCATCGGAGGCTGTCTTCCACCGTGTTTATTGGACCCGTGCCCTTCCTGGTTGGTATATGCCTCCAGGGAGGTTACGTCTGACTGGCTCCAGGCAGTTGTTAATGCTTCTTTGAGTGAGGAGTCTTTCCTGCCGCTTGAAAGAGGCGGTGGTGAGGCCCCTCCTCAAAAGCCTGCCTTGACCCGGCGTTTTGAACAACTATCGTCCTGTCTCCAACCTTGCTTTCTAGAAGGTTGTTGACGTGTGGTTCAGCAGCTTCCCTTGTTCCTGGAGGAAACTGAGTATTTAGATCCGTATCAGTGGGCTTCAGGGCGGACACAGCACGGAGACAGCATTGGTGCACTGATGGATGATCTCTGGAGGGCTCGGGACAGGGGTTTTCCTCTGTCCTAGTCCTTTTAGATCTCTCAGCGGCTTTGATACCATCGACCATGGTATCCTTCTGCAGCGGCTTAGAGGACTGGGGGTGGGGGACCGTTTTACGTTGGTTCTCCTCCTTCCTTTCGGGCCGCTTCGCAGTCGGTGTTGGCAGGGGCAGAGGTCGGCCCCGAGACCCCTCACTTGTGGGGTGCCGCAGGGGTCTGTCCTTTCACCTCTCCTGTTTAATATCTACATGAAACCGCTTGGTGAGATCATCCGAGGTTTTGGGGTGAGGTATCATCAGTATGCTGATGATACCCAGCTTTATCTCTCCACCCCAGGCCAGATCAGTGATGCTCTCTCCGTGATGTCCCGGTGCCTGGAGGCGGTACGGGTCTGGATGGGTAGTAACAGGCTTCAGCTCAACCCCACCAAGACGGAGTGGCTGTTCTTACCGGCATCTCGGTCTTTATTGGATGTACCATCTTTGGTCATGGGGAGAGGTGTTGCCCCGTGGATAGGGTGAGAAACCTGGGTGTCCTCCTGGACTCACAGCTCGGTTTGGAGGAGCATGTGGGAGCTGTGGCCAGGGGCTTTTGCCCAGGTTCGGCTGGTTCGCCCTTATTTGGACCGAGATGCCCTTGACGGTTACTCATGCGCTTGTCACCTCTAGGATTGACTACTGCAATGCTCTCTACATGGGGCTTCCCTTGCGGACGGTCCGGAGGCTTCAGCTGGTGCAGAATGCGCGCGTGAGGTTGTGATGGGGGTCTCCCGATACTCCCATGTTACACCCCTCGCGCTTGCATTGGTTGCCGTTGCCTCTGGTGCCTTCAAGGTATTAGTTACAACTTACAAAGCCCTTAATGGCTTGGGTCCAGGGTACTTGCGGGCCTCCTGCCAGCATCACTCTCCGATCGCCCTGTTGGCTCTCATAGGAGGGGCCTCCTTGGGGTGCCGTCAGTCAGATATTGTAGGCTGGCGGTCCCCAGGGCTAGGGCCTTCTCTGTGGGAGCACCTGCCCTTGGAATCAGCTCCCGTCGATCTCCGTTTGGCCCCTGACCTCCGCTCCTTCGCCGGGACCTGAAGACTTGGTTGTTCCAGCGGGCCGGCCTTGAATGACCCGGGGGTTTTATTCTATCTTAACTTTATTTGGCTTGTTTACTTGTTTAATTTTGTTTTATTGTAAATTTTTTCTTTGTTTTAATGTTCGCCGCCCTGAGTCCTTAGGGAATAGGGCGGCATACAAGTCGAATAAATAATAATAATAATAACTTCAATATGCAGTGACTATGAAAAATAGAAAGTTCCCTATTACAAATCAGTAAGAAGGTGTCTAAAAATAAAACTAAGGACATTTAATTGCCCTCATGGAAATATTTGCTGTCTCTGTATTGAGCGCTATGTATTCTTCTGGTTGCTGCATTTTGAAAAGGATATGTGGGCAGCCTTTGACTTACAACCACAAACATTTCAAACATTGCAAGAAGGGAAAAGATGACTTCAAGTTCTCTTTCTCTCTTCTAGCAATGTTTGAGACACATTCATATTTAATTTATTTATTTGTATCCCGCCCCAGGTTACCCAGCTGGCGTTCATAGCTCAAACTCACAGTCTCTGGCCTGCTAATCTGGTGCCTTAACAAATAGACCAAACTGGCTCTGTATTGGTGTGTTTGTATGCAGCTCTCTTGTCTCCTCCTTTAAAAGACTGGAAGGAGTGGAGGCTCTTTTGGGAACCTTCCCATTGTGATTGTAAGTCATGGTGATCATTAAGCAAAACTGCTTAACAATGACCCCAAAACTTACACTATGAATTGAACGGTTTTAACGAATAATATGGGTCATTAAGCGAATGGAATCCCAGTGCAGGGGTGCTTCAAGGGAGGGAGAGGGTAAAGGAGGCCTGGTGCAGGCGTGTGTGAGGGGATAGGGTGCTGCAGTGCAGTGGAAACACTAGGAGGCTGGAAAAGTAGTTATAGCCTTGCTGGAATGGGAAGCCTCAGCCATACAAGTCCAGATTTCAAGTTCTCTTTCTTGCATGTATGACACATATTTATTTCTTTATTTGATTTGTCAATCGCTTACAAGATAATAAGTATAAGTATAAACATAGTTATGAATACATGAAATGGATACATATAAGAAAAATAAAAAGAAACAATAGGACAGGGATGGTAGGCACGTTGGTGCTTATGCATGCCCCCTACAGACCTCTTAGGAAAGGGGTGAGGTCAATAGTAGACAGTCTAAGGTTTTTGGGGTTTGGGGAAGAAACCACAGAGTCAGGAAGTATTCCAGACATTGACCACTCTGTTGCTGAAGTCGTATTTCCTGCAATCAAGTTTGGTGTGGTTAACCTTGAGTTTGTATCTATTGTGTGCTCTTGTATTGTTATGGTTGAAGCTGAAGTATTCATTGACAGGTAGGACATTGCAATGTATGATTTTATATACTATACTTAGATCGGACCGGCGTAGTTCTAGGTTTTCTAGGTCTAGAATTTCAAGTCTGGTGGCATAAGGTATTCTGCAACAGTAGAGGAGTGGAGAACTCTTCTTGTGAAATATTTCTGGACTTTCTCAACTGTGTTAATATCAGATACGTAATGTGGGTTCCAGACTGATGAGCTGTATTCAAATATTGGTCTAGCAAATGTTTTGTATGCCCTAGTTAGTAGTGTGATATTATCAGATAAAAGCTACGTAGGATTAGGTTAACAACTCTTAATGCCTTTTGGCTATGTAGTTACAGTGGGCTCTAGCACTTAGATCATTAGAGATGAGTACTCCAAGGTCCTTGACAGAGTTTGGATCATCAACAAGGTCTTGACTATTCAGCTTGTATTTTATTCTCTGATTTTTTTCCAATATGTAAGACAGAGCATTTATTTGTTGAGATTTGAAGTTGCCATTTGTTTGACCATTCTAATACATAGTCGAGGTCTTTTTAAAGGGTAGCAGTATTGTCTGTGGTGTTGAATAGCTTTACATCATCAGTGAAGAGAATGCAGTTGCTCTTAATATGATCACAGAGGTCATTTATGTAGACTATGAAGAGAATTGGTCCTACAACACTGCCTTGGGGGACACCACTGTTGACAGGTACAGGATTTGATAGGATGCTCCCAATTTTGACCATTTGTTGTCTGTTTGACAGGAATGCATCTATCCAGTTATGCAGGTGTCCAGAGATACCATAAGATTTTAGTTTTAGTAGTAGTTTGTCGTGTACCACTGAATCAAAGGCTTTACAGAAGTCTATGTAGATTGCATCTATTGCTTTGCCCTGAACGAGTTGTGTAGTCCATATGTTTTTGCAGTGTAAGAGTTGCAGATTACAGGATAGTTTTTTTCTGAAACCAAATTGTTTATTAGAGAATAAGTTGTTTGTCTCTAACTGGAGGATAATGGATTGGTTAACAATTGATTCCATGACTTTACAGGTGACGCAGCATAAAGAGATTGGTCTGTAATTTTCAGCTAGGCTGGGGTCTCCCTTTTTGAAGATGGGGATGACCGTGGCTAGTGACCATAGGTTTGGCGAGGAGCTGGTCCTGAAAGATTTTTCAAAGATTATGCTTAGAGGTTCGGCTATGGCAATGGATAACTTTTTTAAGAAGTAGGCACATATTCCATCCGGTCCAATAGATAGAAATGGTTTTAGATTATATGTTATGGTTTTATATGTATGTGTGAGTGCATGTGCACAACTCCCACCTTGATATAGGAAATGACCTGGCTGAGCCCAAGGGTGGGGGTCAAACACATCAATTTGGAGTCAGTACACTCCTGTAAGAGACCTAAGGTCAGTCCCCTTTGAAGTCCATTGACTCTTATCTGGCATCAATTTGCCTTGACGGTTAGTAGATCAGATTTGTGTGTATAGGTTGCATGGAATAAACTCAGAGTGCTTTTGAGCTCTAGCCTGACTCCTGATTTCCTGTGCCTGACACTCGCCTTCTTTAAAGCCCAATGCTTTAAAGAGACAAGGGAGATTTCTTTTGAGAATACATAAACACACAGAGGCACCTCAAATATTGCGAGAAAGCAGCTTAGAATTCTCCTTCCTTCTCACAATGTTTGAGGTGTGTGTGTGTGTGCACATGTGAGTGTGCATTTTTTCTTTTTCTAATTGATAGCTCCTTGGACAGTAGGCCAAATTCCCTGGCAACTGCAAACTGGTAGGATTGGTGTCCTGAGTGGGGGGGGGCTAAACCCAACCCTGGCAATGGGGGTGGGCAAAGACTGGGGCAAGCATTGGTGCAATAGGGAAAGCCACCAGTGGGAGGAAAGCCACTGGTAGGGATGGTTCAGTTGCTGTTTCATTATGGCTGCTGGCACCACTTCTGGGATGCAGCCATGCAGCCAGGGATACTAAGGTGGGGCGACCTACCATCCTTCCCTAACATAAGGGATATCTGTTACTCCAGATATCTTCCAAAGATAAGTGAACGGGGATGGGGAAGAGGGTATGTGCTTGGTGGAATGGGAAGTAGGCCCAAGGCCTCTGGGGTTAAGGTTGTGGAGGAATGAAGGGAAGATAGGTGGGGTGGGGTGCTGCAGCATCCCTGCAGTTAAAAGTGAATAATTGCATGGATGCTGCAGTGGCAGTAACTTCAAAACTGGATCATAAATAGCTTTGGGAGGCTCTGTTGTAACTTGAACAGTTGCTAAGTGACCTGTCATAAGTTGAGAATTGTGTTTAACTCTTGTAAAAATGCATGAGGTAACTCATAGTTATGAGTTGCATGATGAGAGAAAATTAGAATATTACAGACATATTTTAATCCTGAGCTACAAATATTCTCCTTTAATGTAACAGACATTTAGCTACGAAAAAAAAGTAAATGAAGAAAGATATCAAATTATGTAAAATCACTCATGACCGAGAAAAAATAGACAGAGACATTTTTCTCATCTCTAAATATTATAAAGTAGAATCAGCCATCCAAACTAATTGGCAGGAGATTTAAATAAGACAAAGAACTACTTCATATCACATATAATTAGAGTTTGTATTTTAGCTGTGATAATATGGTTTATTCTTTTATCTTTTCATGCCTAACAGATTATTGCTGAAGGTGCTAATGGCCCTACAACTCCAGATGCTCATGACATCTTTTTGCAGAGAAAAATCCTTGTACTTCCGGTATGTCTGTGGACCTGTTGGCTCCATTAATGCCCATGCTCTACTATTTGGCCTCTAGCTTGTAGGCGGCTGTTGGGCGTTCTCCATCTTGTACAGCCTTGGAAAATTGGACAGTCCTTTTGGAATGCAATTAAACATAACTGAATTTTGCAATACATTGAAAATATCTAGCGCAATTTAACAAAAATTGAATACACAAGGCAACTTGCATTTTTTTGTATGGATTTTTGAATGTTACCTCTGTTTGTATATTAATTCCTAATTTTGAATTTGGTAGCAAAATGAGATTAAGATATAAGTATATGGCTTTATTTTATTACATTTATTTTTGTGTTGCATTTCTATATAAATTAGCCTGAATATGAACTGTAAAGTGAAAACGGTGTCCATAATGCCATAATCTTGTCCTGTGGGATATAAATATTTGTAGTCCATTGGACTGAAATAAAGAATACATGTATTTAAATCCTGTAATGTCAGGACTAAGGTGATACACTGTGCTGCTCCTTTTATTACTGTAGTTCTGAATACTTTCTTTAAATAAATGAATTCCTTTGATGGAAGTTTTATCCAGTTGTCCTAACCTAGACTGGACTAATAGTAACAGCATTTCTCAGAGAGATTTTTAGTGAAAAAAATATGTAAAAAGATGTTATATGAACTTCAAAATTTTTTACCAAACCTTTCACTGGGACTCCACAGCAATTCGCCAGATTTTGCACTGTAAATGTTGAGGTTGTCTTAGGTTCATTATTGAGTTTCACCATAGCTGACTGAATACAGGAGTAAGTATAATCCTCACTGTGCAATAAGGTAAATAGTGATCTCCCAAGGATATGAATTGGAAGTAGGCATGCATCAAGAACCAGCAACTTTTTTTAGCTGAGGGTATATATATGAAATGTTGAGAAAGTATTAAGAGTATTCTTATAAAATGTCTGCTGGGAACTCCTCTATTCTTCTCTTTTATGATTTTCTACATAATCTCTGCTTATTTTTATTTTTTCTGAGGAGTATATACTTTAAAATACAATTTTGGGGCTGCAATACATCATTTTTATTTTTGAAGTAAGCTTATGGCATCTGTTCCTCTCAAGCATGAAAATTAAATGGGAACTGTGTTTTGCTTTGCAGCAAACTTCTTTCTCCCCCTCCCCCAATAAATAATTCAATTATTCAAGTAGGACTCTTATAAATGATAAGATAGACACTGGTGCTGTATTTAGGGTCCCAAGTTCTGTGTTTAAAAAAAAAACAGAATTGAGATGGAGAGCATAATGTCCATGTTCATAGACAGTACAAATTATTTAGATTCAAGAAATCTCAGACAAATTGTTCTTCAATCTGTGAACAGATGGGAAAATAGCAGAGGTGACTACAGAGACACATTTAATTGATGTAATATGTGAAGGTGTGATGACTAACCAAGAAAGAGTTCTTGGGGTCCTAAGAAAGAATTCATTGAAAACTTCGGCCCAGTGTGCAATGGTTGTTTAATAAGAAAAAAAAGATCAACTGCATCTATTTAAAGTGGAGATGGAGATAGAATAGCACAATTCCCTTGCTATGCTATGGGCAAGATGTATTCATTGTATTGTCCTAAAATGTGTTCCCGAAAATGTCATCATCCTCTATTTGACCAGACAGTACTAAACTACATGTTTTAGGGCTTTCCATAATTCATTTGGCCTAAAATATTTTCAGTTGGTCAACCCAGGAAGTAATTTCTGTCCTAAGGATCAGTGTGTATTCAGAAGTTTACAGAACTTGAAACCTACCATAGGGTACAAGTATGAATAAAACAAAAAATCTGTGACTGGTTTTTGACCACCCAGTGACATTTTGCATTAGGTTTTTTTTCCTGTGACTATGATTCTTATAGTTTGTGATATTACACTACTTCCTTTGCCCCCTATTGTTTCCCCCCCCAATTCTAGTGATAACGTAATAAATTGTTTACTTACTTAGAGGCTCTGAATGGCTGACTTCCTAATATTACAATAACTTCAAATTGTTCAATATCTTGAATCACTGTTGTTAATAAAAGAAGGAAAGGTGCAAATGGCTAGGCTTCTGAAGTCTGTATTACCATTCATCCACAGCACAGGAAATAAATTTCTGCACTGCAGTAAAGTTGGCTATTCTCTATGCTCCTCATTGCAAGATAATGTGTTGTAATACAGGTGCCTGAGCTCATTTTCATTGTCAGTAAGTAGAAATCAAACAACAATGTGTTCGTTATTTTTAAATTTTGTGTTGCGTTTTTACATGAATTTGTAACATATTCTCCCAGTTCTCTTGCAGAGAATTCATCAAGTAACTGAAACTATTTGTTTCTTTGTGGCAGGATTTATACATAAATGCAGGTGGTGTGACAGTTTCCTTTTTTGAATGGCTGAAGAACCTCAACCATGTCAGCTATGGGCGTCTTACTTTCAAATATGAGCGTGATTCTAACTATCATCTGCTGATGTCAGTGCAACAAAGTCTGGAGAGAAAATTTCGGAAAAGCTGTGGAAGTATCCCTATTATACCCACACCAGAATTCCAAGCTAGAATAGCAGTAAGTTATGTATTTAACTCCCCTCCCCTTCCCTTTTGGAGCATTCTCTTAAATGAAAAATGCCTAGGGCACTGTATTTCTCATTAAGACACATGGGGAATTTCATTCTTCACAACTTTCACCAAAAAGGAAATGTTAGAGACTGGATGGTGGTTATCTAAAACCTATAGATCCAAGAATGGAAGGAACCAACATCTCTTTCTCTTTCTGGTAATGAGGGCATTGAATCTTCATATACGGAACCATTCACTATCTCCTGGATCCAGTGTATAACCCACTCCCCACCCACCCTACCCCATTCCGATAATCCAAAGAAGCCAGGAGAGGCAAGAATCCAACTTGCATGTGGATGACATCCTAGAAAGCCCTTTATCTACTTTCTTAACAGGCATAAAAGAAGACCTAATTACAACAGGTAATTCAACTGGGTGGCCCTTGCCCAAGACAGCATTATCTAGAACAGGGATTTCCCAACCACCGGTCTGTGGCATGCCAGCAACATGGTCATGCAAACAAGTGAAGCCCCATCCACGGGATGCAGGCAGCACACAAAACCACGCCCCTCTGGTCCACAGAAAAACATTTCTCCACAGAAGCGGTTCCTGGTGCCCAAAAGGTTGGAGACCACTGATCTAGAAGGTCTCTGAAACAGCCTGCCAATGCAATAAGAAAGAGGTTTCTGTTAAGTCTCAGGTTGCAAGTCAGCATCCATGGACTGATTTTGTCCTCACATCAGTGACCTGAGATAAGTTGGTAGCAACACACTGTATATATTTTAAAACCCACAATTCCAAATACATTCAGTCCATTACATTGCAAAACAAAAGTGAGAAATAATTAATCTAAATATTGATACAAAAATAGAATGATATATGGTATTTTTCTTAAATTTGTATTTTTTTAAAGGGTGCCTCAGAGAAGGATATTGTTCACTGTGGACTAGCTTTCACCATGGAACGTTCAGCCAGGGTAGGTTTTTCTGGGTTGCATTTATCTATCACTGTCTTTAAAAAAATCATTTTGTTTTTCGTACTGTAGACTTTTTACTTTATGCTTGTGTGTTTGTAATATCCATTGCTACATTACTGAAATAGTTGTCACTATTGCAGTGATACCATTTTTATCCAATAATTATTTTTTGGTTTCAGACCAGAATACTAGGTCCACGTTGCTTATGTTTATATGTTATTTTCTAGCAAATCATGAGTATAGCCACAAAGTATAATCTAGGCTTGGACCAGAGAACAGCTGCCTATATTTGTGCCATTGAAAAGATCTTTAAGACTTACATCGAAGCAAGTTTCATTTACTGAAGCTACCCACTGCTGCCCTTCAACCTGCTGGTTAAAAAATACAAACAACAAACAAGTATGTATTTTAGAAGATAAGGAACTTCTAAGCAAGAAAGCTGGACCAAGATGTTGCTGTTATGTTATAGAAGTTTTTTCTCTTTTTATCCTATTCCTTCTTTTCATTTTCACAGACTTTCTGATATATAATTACTATTTTTTTTCCTGAGTTTTAGTTTCAATCTACAGGTAGATGCTTTGTTGTTGTGCAACTCTATGTTACTGCTATTTCACTTGTCCCAAATTCTTACCTCTATTTTGGTCTTTGTGATACCACTTTTCTATCTTTTTTGTGACCTTTTCTATAGATGAGATTTATTATGAATTAATGTTTTGTTTTTTTAAGTTCTGAATCTGGCAAGGCTTATTCCTTGCAATAAACCTTATTTATTTTTAATTTAAATATCATACATGTAATCAATATTTATATCCTTGATGTTCTGTGCTGCATTTTCATTGTAGTTTGTTTCTCATATACAGTATATTCCCAAGATCTTGCAATTTAAATTGCAGCTTGTACCTTCAAAGATACATAAGGAAATGTGATGGCAAAGGTCTATATCTAAATCTCTGGATAACGTTCTGTTAATATTAGTCTTTCCAGTCACATTTCTGAATGAATGTATGGCTGTGGCAGAACTAATGAAAAAAAGAGTTCTGCCTTAGATATTTGGGCAAACACTTTTATTAATTGTACTCTGTTCAGAAGCAGTAGCAGCAGGATCTCTATATTCATGGAACAGTTAAGGAAGCTGATTCACAATGTTATAGTAGGCTATAACATACTCTGATAAACCTGGTAAGTTACTTTTGTATGCACATTTGCCTATTTTTCCAAACTGCAGAAATTACTTCTTATATTACTAGTGAATTTTCAACCATGTGCTCTATAATTATGACTCAATGGGCAAGATTCACAAAAATGAGAAATCTGTTTCAAATACAGATATTTTGCCCCTAGACAGATTGACTTTTAAAAATTAAATAAATTTGATAGATAGACAGACAGACAGATACGGTAAATAGATACATAGATAGAAATAGATGAATATTAATAATAAAATAGTTGTAAGTTTGGAAACAGAATTACATTGTGAGTCATTGTTTCTTTTGGTTTAAGAATGTCAAGGTTATTATTTCTAGAAAGCATCCAAAAGTTTTAATAAACTTAAAAAGATTACTATCTAATTAACATTGTCATAGACAAATTTAATGGGCAGAGTTGTAATATGTAAAAAGTATGCCAAGCATTTGAAGTATTTCCATTCCTTAAGGGTTGTAGATTTAGTCACACCATATTTTAGCCCTGACTAATCACATCCCAGTTGTAAATGTTATCAGCAGGAATCCCATAGGTCATATCCAATTAGGTCTAAGTAACTTATAGGCACTTACGTCTCTTCCACCTGGCTCATAATTTGTTTGTACATTGATATCTGCAGTGGTAGTCTTTGGTCATAAAAAGTTCAGTATCATAAAAAGAGTTTTGCCACCAGAGGGCAGGGTTGACTGTTAGGAGGAAAAAGGAACGCAATAAGAAAGGAAAAAAGACTGTGATGATAACCGTAAAAGATAAGCCTAAGAAAGGGACAGGTACTGCTAATCCTTTGTGACAAGAGGGTTGAAGGGAAAAAAAACCTGTCACTTTAACCTTGCATTATCACTATATGCTGTACAACTGGTGTCTGTCTTGGTAGAAATTGTTTGTCATCTCATTCAGCTTGATTTGGCTGCAGTAAGTAAGGCATGTTATATATTCAAGTCAAGTCCTAGCTTTCCTATGAGTGCATTTAGTTCCAAAGGGAATTACATTTGAAGGCGACTTTGATACCAAAAAGCATAAAAGATTTACAATTCTGTATTCTCTTGGAAAAGATCTTTTGGTCCTTTGACAGTAGAAATGATTATGTAAATGTTCCAAGAAATATATTGTGAACCTAATGAGTTGGGCAGGCTTTATTTTTTTTCTAAAATTAATTCAATTTGGCTGCATCTGCAGTTGCACACTATGTTTAAAATAATTCAAAAAACATTGAGTGCTATTAGAACTCAAGCAAGAGATTACTATAAAAGTCAGATATGTAAAAATTATTGTATAAATATTTTGTAGTTGTCATTCTTGTAAACATGATCATAAATCTTGTTAGTGGAAATTTTGGTGTCATGTCTATCAGAATTGTATTGGTTGATTACAAAGTCTGACAAGCATCAGCAGTTTAGACTGCTAACTTGTATCAGGTTTTGGTATATGCTACACAAAACCTTTAAGCTTTTGAGCAAAATATTTTTTGAGAAAAAAAATAATTATTGAAAAATAAGCCATGTAATGACATGTATGCTTCTCCATCTTTCACAATTATTTCACAATTCTTAAAAAATTATGACCTATTACCATAGCCTTTAAAGTTAGGCTTTAATCACATGGCAAAAGTCAGTGAATCAGCATTGCAAGTGATTCGGTGTTTGATAGTATGCTACTACCTTATATGCTGGGAACACTTTAAAGGGGCTGTTGAATTCCTCATTAATAGGGCAAAGATTTGTGTTATTGTTGCCAAATCTAGGCTACAAAAATCTAGATGACAACCAGATAAGGGTGATATTATTATTTTTATTGACTGAGGTTTCTCCCTCTAGTTTAAGAGAAATCTTCTCTAGAATCATTTCAGATACTAACTGCTTTGAATAGTAGCTTGAAAGATGATTTATTTAAACAACAAAACAGATGAGGTGCCTCAAGTCTAATGGAATATGGATCAACATGTTGTGTGTTTGTATGTATAATTTCTGTTACTTGCAGGCTTTGAATTGGGTTTAGGTCAGCTCATGAGAATAAGCAAAAAAGATGTTCATGCCAACTGTTTTTACCTGTTCTACATGTACATAGCTCTTGTGTTTGTGTTTTCCTTGTGATAGCTATTCATTGAAAGCATTCACAGTTTGTGGAAGCAAGCAGGAGAGGTGAAATACAATTCATGTGAGAAGAAGCAACAGCCCCAGACATGGTGGCCATGGAACGGAAGTGTTTCAAATAGATCCTGGCTTAACTGATTCACTGCAAGTCTGCCTGGGAATATGCTTTTACACTTTCAGGACAGTGTTTTTACCTTTAATTAGAATTGCCAATACCTTCCTTAAATCCACATTCAGCTACTATATATGGAATATCCAGAGTTGGTTTTGAACATGGACACATGTATGGGTCCAGTAAAGCTATACAGCTCTGCTGCTCCCATTTGGTAGACTGTGCTTCTTCCCATCATTTGTAGACTTAGTATGCACACTGTGCTGAGGCATGTTGGGGTTAAATTTTAGGCTCTATCTTACAGTACATTAATGGGGTTTCCTCCTGTCCTTGAGCCAAGACAAAGTATAAGAATGAAAACCCTCCCCACTGTAATAACCTGCTCTTACTATGCCTCAGTAATGAGATCAAACAGGGTTGTTCAACTTACACAATTAAATACAGAAATTCATAAAGCAATTGCAAGATTTGATGCCATCTTTTCCCCTTCTGCTCAGCAATACCTACAGGCAGGAAAACCAGTCCTTCTAAAAATATAACGGGGTGGAGAGTTGGATGTTCACACTTTAGTTTATAATATTTCTTTATATAGCCTTATTTTTATTATTTAGCACATGCTTCTTATGACAAGACTGTCAATCTCTCGGGAGTTCCCTAATCTTATGAAAACTTCATGGTGTTTTCAACCGTACATGATTTCTAAATGGTTTATGATATTTCATAAAACTATAAATCATAGTCCTGTCAGAGAAATATAATATTAATATACTTAGGAACATAGCTAAAAGTATTGATATCCCCACCTTTTCCTAAAGAATCCCAATTTGCCAGGAAATAAGTAGAAACTGACCCACCATTTATCATTCCATAGAGACAGAACAGAGACTTTGCGTTTGATGTTGGATTTAAAATATTAAATGTTTTGCTTTGGGAGAAGAAAGAAAACAATAGTATCAACAAACAAGAACATCAATAGGTAGTTGTCAGTTAACAGCGGTAAGTGGGACTGGGATTTCCAGTGCTAGGCAATGCAGTAGTAAAGCATAACATCATGTGACCACATCGCATAGCGATAGCAATCCCTGCAGTTCCCATTGCCATCACTATGTCAGGATTACAGGTCATTAAGCAAGCACCTCCTTGCAACTTCCTGCTGACTTCCGACAACCAAAATCAGTGGGGAAACTAGCTGCAACTTGCAACTTCCAGGTGGCTCACAAGAAGACTGACAGGCAAATAAATGGATGGGTGGATGGCCAATGAGAAGCACACGTGCACTAGGGCTAGGGGATGGTACAGAGGGATGCAAGCAGCCCTAGAGATATGGTACTTTCCCTGCATGGCCAGGATAGTGAGCCTAGGAGAGGGAAGTCAGGTGAAGATGACAAAGATTAGCTGGGGGTGGGGTCGGGGGAGGCAGTCATAAATGCAGCCTGGCTCGAATTTTTATCACATGAGTAAGGGATGCTGTAATAGTCATGAGTCTTAGATCAGTCATTACATTCAATGGATGTAAATTGTGAATTTTTAGAATTTTATTCAGAATTATATAATAAGCCAAATGATGTATTGAATGAGGGTATATGAGGCCTTTTAAAATAAAATTAATTTGGCACATTTAAATTACACAAAACCAACTTTTATTTGCTTCACTATCTGAGGGAGAGACTAAGCAAATATTTTTTGAAATGCCAACTTGTAAAAAACCAGGTTTAGATGGCTTTCCTATCAAGTGGTATAAAACATTCATAGATTTTCTGGTGCCAAAATGAGATATATTTGAAAAGGGAATTTTATCACCATTGTTTAAATATACTACAGTTATACCAAAAGCATGTAAAAATCACACACACTGTGCTTATTATCATCCAATCTTACTGGTTAGTGTTGATATAAAGATTTTAACAGCAGTGTTAGCAAATAGATTATAGCAAGTGATATAATTTGTTGTACTAAAAATGATCAAGGATGGCCTATACTCTATATATTTATTTTATTTATTTATTAATTCGACTTGTATGCGGCCTCCTCTCCAAAAGGACTTGGGGCGGCTCACAGATAAAAACAATACAATAAGTTAAATTAGCTAAAATAGAATTAAATTACAACAAGCTGAATTAGACTAAAAAGCCCGTAATAAATAAATAAATCCATTCCCCAAGGAGTCAGCACAGCCCAGCTTGTTCAAACAACCAGGTTTTTAGGTCGCGACGGAAGGTGCGGAGGTCGGGCCAGGTGGAGCCCCAGAGGTAGTTGGTTCCAGAGAGCGTGAGCTGCTACAGAGTAGGCCCTTCCCCGGGATACCGTCAACCGACACTGAGTCGCAGACAGCACCCCGAGAAGTCCCTGCTTGTGCGTTCATACAGGGCGGTTGATATTCGATGCTGGCAGTAGACGCTCCCGTAAATAACCCGGACCCATGTCTCATAGGACTTTGAATGTTAATACTAGGACCTTGAATCTCTATGCAAATAGCAGACAACATAGTTGTAGACTTGAATAAAAATACCAGTTTGTAATTTTATTATGAGATGTTGAAAATTTTTTAACAAAGTACATAAAAAGTCCTGTTTGCTGTACTAAATAGATTCAGATTCCCTTTGGAATTCATTAAATGAATGAAAGAATTATATGAGTTGCCCATATCCAAAATAAAGGTTAATGAAATGTATTTTCCTTCTTCCATTATTCAGAGGAACTAATCAAGGATATCTACTTTCACATTTGCTTTTTAATATCTATGTGGAACACTATCCTAGTGTTGATGCAAAAGATAGATACCTTTAGCAACATAGCAGATTGTTCTATTAACTTGTCCAAATCAGAATTGTTGCCGATAGGTGAAAATTGGGTTATCCATCCATTTAAGAAATACCAATTCCGTACTTCTACTGAACCCATTAAATATATAGAGATGTGTATACCAAAGATATAATAATTAGTAACATGTAATATAAGTAATATATAGAGATGTTTCTTCAGATATCAGTAGAAGGGAATCATTAAATTTTATTCTGTGGAGAAAGGTGAATGCTTTAAAATGAATATTTTTCTCAGGTTAATTTATGTTCTCAGAGGAATTCACAATATGTATAGAAAATTGTGTAGAAAATTTCTATGGAAACCATGGATTCTGAGAATATATGGCATCATTGATTGAATGGACAATATTAGGATACAGTAATAAAACTTTAATATTACTGAAAAGTAGTACATCAGTTAAAAAGTTATGGAATGGAATGGCTAATTAAAAAAAAGATTCAACCCTTCAGTACATGCCAAATTGCCTTTATGGAGTAACCAACTTTGAAAATTGAGAAAAAGATGAATTTTTAACATACTCTGTGTTAAGACATAGATATCATCTATCAAATGTAACCCAATGGCAATAATTATAATTACGGCATTTAACATCATAGTTTGGACCAGCAACATTTTCAGCTTCTGAAATTCCTGAAATACTGGAACAACTAGTCTGGTTAAATCCTTCAAAATCAAAAAACCTGTTATCATAAATCAAATTGTTATGCAAATGTTAAGAAATGAATGGAATAAAAATGTATAAACAACGGGAGTGTCTTAAATTCTATGGCAAGGATGTCAGTAGGCCTCAGATTATGGCTATGGAGCTCCATTACATTTGTACAGAAAAGATACGTCAAGAAAGCACTTTGTTGGAGATGTAATAATGTTTCTTTTAAAATATGTTTCTACAATGTCCTACACTTACCAAGTTTTGGAAGAAAGTAATGTATTATATGAATGTCATTCTGCAACAAAAGGTAAACTTTTCAGAAGATTTGAGCTATGTACATAGTATATGGAATTTGACAACTGGAGAACATAAATAGATTCTTTGTACCCCTACTATGCCTAAAAAGCTGATTTGGAAAGATAAATGGAATACCTTTGGATATTGGAAAGATAAATATGTTTCTATTTATTCAATAGGTTGAGGAACTGATTGCACTTGCTACCGATCGATCGATTGTCTATAGAGGTACTCCTCAACTTCTCAGTTGCTTAGTGACCATTTGATATTACAACGGACCCCCTCCCCAAAGGGTACTTAAAACTTGGATTAAAAATTCCGATGTTCTTCCCCCCACAGTCATCACATTTTGAGTGCTCAGCAACTAACCCACATGTTCGGCTGTTTGCAGTAGCCTGCAGTTGTGTGACCATAATTTACAATGTTTTCTTCCAGAAACTAGGATTTACTTCTAATTTCTAGGGGAAATGCCCATTGTGGGCAATAGGTTCACTTAATAGCTTTCAATACCATCAACCATAGTATCCTTTTGGGTCAACTATGGAGACTAGGGCTGGGCAGCACAGTTTTCCACTGGTTTGACTCCTTTCTCAGAAGCTGGACCCCATCAGTGTGACTAGGGAATGAGAGGTCCAGTCCTGGGTTACTATCTAGTGGCATGCCACAGTGCTCGATATTCTCTCCACTCCTTTTTAACATCTATAACAAACTGCTGTGTGAGATCGTGCATCACCATGGGTTGAGGTATCTGCAGTACACTGACCATGCCCAACTCTATATTTCCACACAAGATTGATTAGTTTTGGGTGCGTGGGGTCCCAAGATCTGGCATTTTGTCATTTTTGACTCTGGATGGTAGTACCCCAGACAGATCCAATCCGCAACTTGGGGATTGTCAAAGAGCAGGTGGCAGTCATGGCTAGAAGAGGCTTTCCACAGCTTCGAGTTGTGTGGCAGCCTTTGTTGGATCAGAAGTCCATGTACTCAGTCATTCAGTCCCTAGTCATCTTACTGCTGGACTATTATTGTACATTCTATGTGGGGTTGAAGAGCATTTAGAAGCTGCAGCTGGTGCAGAGTGCAGTTGCGTGGGCAATTCTTGGGGCCTGAAGAATGGCCCATGTAACACCATTGCTCCGTGAACTGCATTAATTGCCAGTCGTTTTTTGGGTACAATTTAAAGTTTTGGTAATCACCTTTAAAGCCTTTCATAGCATGGGTCCAGGCTATTTGAGGGACTGTCTCACCCCACTGGATTGGCCCATCCCACCTGTGCTGGCAGAGGAAGCAAGCTGTGGATCTTGTTGGCCCAATTATTCCAGCTAACAGGGTCCAGAGGAAGGGCCTTGAGATCACGGCGGAAGGAGCGCAGGTCCGGGGCCAAACGCAGCTCTCTGCTGCTGCAACTTCCCTCAGGAACATCTTGCCCCCAATGTGAGGCCAGTCTCAACCCTCCTGACCTTTCGTAAGGGCCTAAAGACTGGGCTCTGCCAGTTAACTTGGGGACCCAATGGGAGAACATCACAGTGGAGGTTGATTGTTTAACAATAGATCCCCATTCCCCCAATCCTGTCCCCACCCTCTCCATCTGTAATTGGATCATAGCATCTGCAGATATTAAGTGTGTGTGTGTGTGTATCATTATAAGCTGCCCAGAGTTACCTTGTAAAATGGGCAGCCAATTAAGAAGGAAGGAAGGGAAGGGAAGGGAAGGGAAGGGAAGGAAGGAAGGAAGGAAGGAAGGAAGGAAGGAAGGAAGATGAAAGACAAGCATTTGTTTTACAGCTGCTTGAAAAAAGATAATAAAATTGGGAGCAGTTGTGAAGACCAATTTACGAACTGACAACAGTTCAATTATGGTCATAAGTTGAGGACTATCTATAGACTAATTAGACATGTATGGGACTTATACAAAATACAGTAGTTTAAAAAAAGATGTATAAATGTATTAGAAATATATACATACTTAACTAATAGTTTCATTAAATAAGTATATATAGAATTGTAACTTAAACATATTTTTCTATCATTTTTTCACTTTTGTTTATTTTATTTTTTATTTTTATTCATATTTATATCCCGCCCTTCTCTGGAGACCCAGGGCGGCTTACAATGTTTGGAGCACAACCCAATGCGCTCAGCAATAGCCTTCATTCCATTGTATATGCCTGCTTATTACTAAGCGGCATTTTTACAAAGTCAGCTTATTGCCCCCAACAATCTTGGGTCCTCAATTTACCTACCCCGAGAGGCTGAGTCAACCTTGAGCCTGGTGGGATTCGAGCCTGCAATAATTACAGGCAGCTGGAGCTAAGTGCTAGGCTATTATCAGCCTGCACCACCAAGGCCCTTTTGTTAAAGCACTTTCTATGTTTTTTTCCTCTTTGATAGTATATGTACTTCCATCATTATCTTTATCTTTTGCTCTTTTTCTTTCTGTCATTAATTATAAATAAGTAAATAAATATCAATTAGAAGTCCAGTTTTTCAGCAGTCATAACTTTGAACTGTTATTGAATGAACAGACATTAAGTGAGGGGTATCTGTGAAGACCACCCTAAGTAGCTTCACAAATGGGCGAGGGATGATATGGAGCAGCAGGCTGAGGTGGATATCATGGGGATTTGTCCTTCAAAAATAGTAGTGTCTTCAGGCTGTAGCAAGCAGGATATGAGATGTATTCTCAGAGAGACAAGTGAGGCAAAAGATAATACATGCATAATGTAGGTCATGCAAATGCCAAAATTTATGTACCTGCATGCAACATCTTCAATTACCTATTGGTGTAGAATTTTGTAGGAGTATGCCTGGAACAAAGACCAGGATACATTACATTGAAGCATTAATTCACTTATTGAAGCACTGGAGGCAAAGACAAGCCAAAAGAGGATGAGGTTAAAGCCTCAGCTAATTAGCATTCCATGGGCTTCTAATGTTATTGTGGTTGAGTTGAGCTTTATTTAGTTGCCCTGGGAAATTGCTTTTTTGTAATTGCTTTTTTTTTTCAGGAAGATGTATTTGGGTTAGGTGGTTTTTAGTCTGGACCTCTAAATTCTCCTTCAGTTGCATTCATGTTATGTATTCATGCACATTCATTATATTTGTGTTATTGTGGTTTCCTGCAGATGTCATTAACTAATTGTGACAATTGAATTGAGTGCAGGAACATACTATAGCAGTGGTTAAATGTCAAAACAGTCCAGAACAATGAGTTGTTCTTGGCTTACCTGTACAGATTGTATGTCCCATGTCACCTGAAGACAAATTAATGACTAACACAGCTATCCATCCATCCATCTATCCATTATCTTTCTACCGACCTACCTACCTAATTTATATGTGCTCATCTTGCTGTCCAAGGTAATACTCAGTGGCTTAAACATAATAAAACATATGAAAGTAAAAACAAATATAAATATAAAAATGATTGAAATTACAAGAGATCAAAACATGGGTCTGGAGCAGAGAGGTGGCGGTGTCTTCTCTGTTACTACACTAGCTATCTCCAGCCAACAGTTCCTCCTTCAGGGCTCCATCTAACCAGCATACATAGCCAAGTTTTAAGGCATTTCCTGAAGGCCAGAAGGGTGGGGACAGATCTTACTTCCTCCATCAAGATGTAATGGTGAAGGCATTTCACTGTCTTCAGTATTGACAATACATATTGACAACACCGAAGCTCAGTAGTTATGATTTGTTGTTCCAGATTGTCAACCGTTAAGCGTGTGTAGCAAAGTGCCAGCACTTCCTTTCAGACAGCATTGTGTCTCTTTAGGATTAAAAAAAAACAGCTGTCATGGATTTCCCATGTTGAGATCACCGACTACTTGGTATTAGAATAGAACAAGATACCTTACTGTGCTTCTAACTGCATGTCTGCTATCGTGCTATGCTTCTACACTACCATTCATCTTACAACAAGTTAAATCATTTGCTTAACAACATTCAAAGGTACAATGGCACTGAAAAAGGTGGACCTCACACTTACAACCATCACAACATCTCCTGTGATCACCTGATCAAAATTCTGGTACTTGGCAACCAGCATGTACTTATGACAGTTGCAGTGTTCCAGGGTCATTTTATTGCCACTTGACACCTTCCCAGACAGTTTCCAACAATCAAAGTTAATGGAGAAAACAAGATTCACTGAATTAATGCATGATTCACTTAAGAACCACAGTGATTTGCTTAATGACCATGGCAAAAATGTAGTAAAATCAAGCATGACTCAATAACTACCTTGTTAGTGATGGAAATTCTGGTTCCAATTGTGATCATAAGTCAAGGAATGCCTATAAATGATTTTAATCTTCAGTTTTAAATTAGAAAACTGATGCCAAAGTGTTGGACTTCATTCAATGGGGAAAGTCTGTTTAACATTAATAAATGACACTCTGAATTAAATGTGGAAACTGAGGACTAGTGTTAACAGAATGAGCTTTTATCATTCTCTTTAGGAATTTGATAACAACTGTTGTTCTGCTCACTGATAAACTGCAGCTCCCATTCTTCATATACCCAGTTACTCTCAGATTTGAAATCAACACTTAAGTTGTGCAGAAAGGCCGTGGGTCTAGCATCTTTGACTTCAGAATGCCTAATACAGACAATCTTTGTTTAGCAACTGTTCAGTTACGACGTTGCTGAAAAAGTAATGTTGTTTACTTAGCAAATTTGTATATAGCCACCCAAAGTAAAAAGTTACTTTGGATGGCTTACAAGGACAATAATAATTAAACCCATATCACTATAAAAATCAGACATAAATTACAAAATAAAAATAAAAATAATAACATAAAGGAGTAACACATAAAAGAACCCCAAGATGGCAAGAGGACAGCCATCATGTAGCTTCACTGAATCAGTTTGCAGGCTTGCCATTTGATTCTCAGGCTAATGGAAAAACCATATTGTCAAGGCTTTCTGGATGGCTAACGGATGGACTAATCTCATTTCAGGTGGGAATGGTGTCCCAGAGGGCAGGAATTATAATAGAAAAGGCACATCTCCTGGGTTCTGTCAGATGGAACCTCCTTCACAGACAGGACTGGGAGCATGTCTCTCTATTGCACTTGATGGGGCATGTAGATGTAACCAGGAAGAGACAGTCCCTAAGATAATTTGGTCCCGTGCCATTAGCTTTAAAGGTCAAAATCAGCACCTTGAATTGCATCTAGAAAACTAGTAACAAATGCAGTTTGCAGAACCGAGATGTAATGTGTACCATTCTAGAGGCACACATAACTGTCTCGGCAACTGCATTCTACATCAGCTGAAGCTCCTGGATCCTCTTCGAGGGCACTCCCAGGTAGAATACATTACAACCATCTATAAACTTTATGACCAGTCCTTGCATTTATGATCTTTGCAGGTATGTAAAGCAAAGAAAAGCTGAAGAATGGTCATAAATACAGTTGCAGTTTCACTTAGCAACTGCTTTGCTTAACAACCAAGTGCTGGCCTCAGTTGTGGTTGCTAAATAAGGACTAGCTGTATATTCCCATTTGGGAACTGCTTCACTTTTTTTCATGTGTCAGTCTATCATCATGGGTGATGTTGATAATTTCTGGTGAATGTTCTTCCCTTCTCCAGACCAATTCTCTATCATTTACTACCATTTTTCATAAAAAACATATATTCTGCATGGGAGCAACTGAGCCTTTTCCATAGATGGAGACCAATGTTTTTTTTACTTCCATTACTTCACTCATAGTGGAGCTTGAGGTCAATTCAGGCTTTGAGAAATCTAAGTTTCATTTGATAGTTTTGTACAGTAGTCATGACAACACATGTGATTGCTGGAAACATCTGCAATTCAGAATAGGATCTGAGGCTTCTCAATTTGATAAATGCATGTGTATAGTCACCCATTGCCTCTTCTGTGAGGCAGCTCTAAAATCCTTTTTCCTTTTAATGGTTAAAGACATGCAAAGATTAGGGACAAGGAAACAAAAAAATAACATTTTACTTCTCTAGCAATTCCACTTAAGATTTTAATTTTATTTACATATTGATTAATATTAAGTTTCAATTTGTTGAGGGGTCCCTTTTACAACACTAATTATTTAGTTAATACTGTTGGTTTTGCAACTTTTGCGATTATTGTAAACTAATATCAGGTTTACCACTGAGGCATCATCCTGACAGTTTATTCAGTCTCCTACCTGCCTCTTCAAATTAAAATTTTGTTACATGGGCCATTTTGCTGTCACAAATTTCCCATCTCATCCATTATATCAATACTTTCATTGATAGAACGTATTTTCCAGTTCTTTTGTTTTCTTTGCTGTGTATTTTGGGCTTTAACAAATTGCAAGAAAATAGGTTCTAATAGGTCACATGAATGAATAAATTAAATTATTTTTCTTTTTTCTAGAAAATCAAAGTTAAAGTTGACAATCTATGAAATCATTTAGTAATCAACTTTGTGCCTATTTCGTTTAGTTTAATTGCTAGCCTTAGATGCGACATTATAGTAGAGGCTAAAGATGTGCAAGACAAATTGCATAGCATGCTGTCATTGTGTGTGGAGTCATCAATTAAGCAGGAAATACATGTTTTTCTTGACAATTGTGGGTACGTGTTAAAAATGCAAAAGAACATACAGGATTCAAAAGGGCAATTCAGAATTGCTAAACAAAGTAATGCATCTTAAAATATCAAACATACAACCATCATTCTAAGACTTTCAGGGATAACATATAGGTCTGTAATCTTGATATGTATGTATCTCATACAAATAGACAAATTGGAAGAGACTGAAATGTTTATCGAGAAAGCTTTATCACAGGAAAGGGAGACAATGTAAGATTGGTATTGATTTTAAAATAAAAGTTGTAATAAGAAACTCCACAAATTATTAAGCCATCTATAACTTAACAAAATAACATGGAAATTAGCAGCTACAATATTGTTATTAGCAACTGTTCAGATTTTGGTAAATTGGTAGGGATTTCAAGCCACAAAAGTAGATTTTGTGGTTAAAAAGACTTTAAATTTTATCTCATTTCAAAGTGGAAGGCACACATTTTTCTGCCCTGTGGCAGTTTTTCTGAAGCGTGATTTTCCCACTAAAAGTAAGTAAAATATCTTTTTAATCAAGATTTATTACATACTATCTTCATCAATAACATGAATAGCATTATTCTTAATTAATGGCAGTGGAACTGTTTTGGAATTGGATACTAGATCGACTACTTATAAGCAGGCTTTGATGTTAACTGGACTATATTAATTTCTAATAATTATTATCTCAGAAGACAGTGTTGCCAGAATAGGGATATTTGTGTGTGTGTGTGTGTGTTTGACATGTTTATCTTTAGACTACAATAGCTCTCTTGGATCAGATCTATGGCTTATTCAGTACAGCATTCTGTCTCTAGCAATCATCAATCAGATGCCTCTGAGAAGCCAATAAATACAATAATGCAAATAGTTTCCTTCTCTGATAATGGTTCCCTAGTGATAGCTTATGGGACTGAAGCTGCTTTATGGCTTAATGATATCTAATGAAACATTTCCAATGAATTTGTGTTAAAAAGTAGTCTAAACTACTCTCACTGTATCTTGTGACAGCAAATTTTATAAATTACATTGTATCTATCTTCAATTTCCTGCAAATCAGCTTTAATGGAAGTGCCTAGATTCTATTTTTATAAGAGAAGGAGAAAAAATATTTTCACTTTCTCTGCACCATGCATAATTATATTCCTTACTTTCTTTCCATAAGGTTCTAAGCCCTAAACATTACAATCTTTCAGAAAAGGTATTTCTGTCCTTTGACTATTTTCTATGTTTTCTACCTTTACAGTTTATTTTTTGAAATCTTGTACCATATAGAGTTCTGATTCAAGTATGACTGCACAATAGAGATGGATATAATATTGGCAGTTCAATTTTAAGACTTCTAGCTTATTCATCTAGGATGAAAAAACATACCTGCTGAAGGGTCTTGGTCAGCACTTCCAATGGATGTTCCATTTTACTTACTGATTGCTTATACTTTAATTTGGAAAAAAATCACTGAAGTTGTGTTAGTTTGTAAGAAGCAACATCAGCTGCTTCCCTTAGACATTACAAAACATACTGTTCTCAAAGCCTTGAAAGGTCAGCAATGTGGACCCTTAGCTCATTGAAAACTACCTTGTTCTCAGAAAAGCACAGGTTAACTGCTCTCTCTTTTGACCTATGAACCACGTGGAAGCAGAAAAACAGCTACAGTCAAGAATTGGCTTTATTCATGGAGATGGGCAGCTGCATCATTGGCAGCAACCCAGGATTGCACACACAGCGACAGTGGGAGGTATATATCCATGCCACAGTCAAAATATACAGAGCGCTGGGGGCACGAAAGGAAAGATGCTCCTTTTGTTTAGGATACATAGACACAACTTCTGCACCGTTAAAATCAGGAAGTCTCTTTTACATGACCAGGACAGAGATTTTTTTTTAAAAAAAAAGTTCCAATGATAATGGAACGGAGTTGGCATGATTCACGTGCAAGCAAATGTACAGTGGGCCCAGTGCAAGGTCCCAGTCAAGGATATGGAATGCTCTGTTTAAAAACAGAGAAGATACAACATGCTGCTTACAGACACATGAAGTCTGGCCTTACTGCACTGGGAGGGAGACAGGCAGTAAGGCTGGGCTTTGAAATGTACACATGTACACAAACCACTGCGGTCAGGGTTTGTCTTCAGTATTCTTTCTCTTTAACGCTAAAGACCACAATACATAAAACACTGATCCTGATGAGGTCTCTTGGAGCAGGACTGGAGGAAGAACTCATGACAGGATGGGGTATGGGGGATTCTCTCCATTACCATCTGCATCAAGACCTTCCTTTGGAGAGATGGATGTGGATAGGGAAGAAGAAATTATTGTTATTGTGCTGCTGGTGGAAGTGTCGGGAACAGCTGTGGCCATTATGCTTCTGGCTCATATTCCTGATATTCCTCCTGAAAAGAAATTGAAAACATTAATTGTATTAGATGATCTAAGGACATGAGACAAAATAATGCATCTCTAGATCAGATAACAGAGAAGCTTGCTCTACAGATCCACTCTTCTACTTTTTACTTGCTATCTTTATCCTATCAACTATAATGGTTTACTCAACAGAACTGCCTACTTACAAAAGCCCCTTGCGTTTAAACATGGTGGGTAAAGTGACTGGTTATATGTATTTCTAAAAACTAATTTTTACTGAAAATTTTAATTACAGTAGAATAAGCCAATACAAACTAATAGAGAAAAAAGAGATATGGAAGAAAAGATTCAAGAGAAGAAAAAAGGAAATGTAAGGAAAAAAGATAAATATATTTAAAGAAGTTACTTTTTTCTTTAATCTCCACCACAAATATAAACATAGTTCTTCACCATAAGATTAGAAATATCTATTTTCCCCCAAATCCATCTATATATGTTAATGCAGCCAACTGCAAACTCCATACAACAATTGATGTAAGTAATTCTTAACTAGTTACTACCACTACTAACTACTTACATCAATTGTTGTATGGAGTTTGTGGTTGTATAATTGTTAATACTATATTATCTTTATAGCATTTTATTCTTGTATTCTCCTTGAATTCAGATCTTGGTTATTTGTTTTATCTTTTTAGATCATGTTTACTAGGACTTCCAAAAAGGCTACAAATAATAAAAGGGAAAGTGGACCTCATTGCCAATGCATCTTTACATATTGAGAAGTTTGCAGAGAGTGTTGCAATTGCCATAATCTTCACTGCTTGCTGTTGATTTATGCTGTCCACCAAAGTTTTGAATTTTTCACTGGGGTTCATTTAACCTAGAATATCCCAAAAAAACTGATTCCCAATTGTTGAAGGCTTTATTCACATCTGAAAATATTGCTGTCTTTTTAATGTTGAGGTTGATATAACCTAGTGCGTTTATAATAAATTTGTTCATCGTCTTCTTCTTTGGAATATAATCTGCCTGCTCTATGTATATCATTTCACAGATGCACTTCCTTATGCACTCTGTCAATATAGTCCATATTCAATAAAGAAATCAGTTTGGAAGAGTGAAGTTTCTTTGGGTTATTCCATATGTGTGTGTGTGTGTGTGTGCATTAGGATTATATATGCTGCTTCCTTTGTGACCATACATTGGAAGACCTTTCTTGGAGCTTTCCTTTTTTTTCCTTTTAGCTGATCTGACTAAATTAAAATGTAGCATTCTATTCATATTTTTAACAATGATTATTATACCCTCTGCAGTTTCTATTAGGATATAAATATTATCTTCATACAATTGGTTTCTGAATTAAATTTTTGTCTTTTTTCAGTTTCAGGATTAAAATTTGTCCATTTTTATATTTTTTTAAAAAATAATTCTTAAATTAATGCTCTTTACATGGGGCTGCTCTTGCAGACCACGCAGAGGCTTCAATTGGTGCAGAATGCGGCCGCGCGGGTTGTGATGGGGGTATCCCGATAATCCCATATTACACCCCTCCTGCGCGAGCTGCATTGGTTGCTGGTTGCCCTCCGGGTGAGATTCAAGGTGTTGGTAATTACCTATAAAGGGGCCGGGGTACTTGCGGGAACATCTCTTGCCAGCATCGACTACCCATCGCCCTGTGTGCTCCCACAGACAGGGCCTCTTTGGGGTACCGTCAGCTAGACAGTGTCGGCTGGTGACCCCCAGGGGTAGGGCCTTCTTGGTGGGTGCGTCCGCCCTGTGGAATCAGTTGCCCTTGGAGCTGCGGTTGGCCCCTGACCTCCGTTCCTTCCGCCGCGGCCTGAAGACGTGGCTTTTCCAACAAGCTGGCCTGGACTGAGCAGGGGTGGTTTTTAGATATTTTAGATCTTAGTGTTTTTGTGGGTTTTAGATATTGTTTGGCTTGGGTTTAATACTTTTTAAAATAATTTTAAATTTTGTATTGTGTGTTTTTATGATGTGAGCCGCCCTGAGTCCTTCAGGAGATAGGGTGGCATATAAGTCCAAACAATAAATAAATAAATACATTTTAAAAATATTCTGGTTTTTTCCAGATGCTGTGTATTCTTGATGTAAGTTTTTCTGTTTTAACGAAGTGATGTTGTCTTGTTTTATGTGTTTCTTGTAAACAACAGTATCAGTTTTATATGTTCAGAGCTTGTTGAAAATTGTCCTTTTACTAAAATAATTCCATGTAGCTTTAATGATGAATGCCCCCCCCATTTTGTTTGCAATTAATTTTGGTTTAATGCTGCAATTTAAAGGGGCAATGATGGCTTCCTGACAGGAATCTTCTCCCTACTTTGAAGTCTGTGGTATTTTTATTGCTCCTTAGATTCTTAAGCCATAAATTAATCTAAGAAAGCATAGCCAGGGGATTTCTGGTCTCACACAGCCCATATTTTTCATTATCTAGCACCCATACAGGTACATTTTTTCAATGCCAATTTCCAACGCTACACGTTGCCAACTCCCGTGCAAGCATATACTTTTCCCCCCTCTCTTTTCTTTGACAGAAAGATTTAAATAATCTCCAATCAATCAACCATTGAATTTCCATTCCCCTCTATTGGATTTTATAATGGCAACTATTTTCATTAAACTTTATAAACACAATGATTTTGACTACTTTTCACAACAGTTCCGATGCTGGAATAAAAGGAGAAGAGAATTGATAGCAGCACAAGAGCAACCTTATGGTGAGGCAAACTTTTCTTTAAAAAAGAATGCGCTCCAGAACTAAGATGTGCTCCAGAACTGAAAATACTGGGGAAACAGATTCCACTGAGCTCATGTAGCAGTTAGATCTACTTCTGTGAATGCCTGCGATTGTTAGAGAATAATGACAATTGAACAACAAATTGGATGTAAGCTGCCTTTGAGCATTCCCATAACAAAGCAGTGTCTTATTTCAGCAGTTTCTCTTATTTTTCTGTATAAAATGTAGAAAGACTGATTATTGGCAGAGGGGTGAGATAGAAGTTTTACAATGGAATGTTTATTGGAAGTTGGTAAAAAAATTATAAAAAATCAGAGTAAGAACTTACCATTCTACTTAAACCTGAAAACAATAGTGGTTGGATATAGAGATCTACTAAGTAAATACTCTTATGGAAGATATTTTATAACAAAGAAAGGAGACAAGGAAGGAAGAAGAAAGGCAATGAGAAGAAGAATTGGACTCAGACATGCTCAATCAAATGTTCAAGAAACTAGCAACCCAAATATTTATTTATTAAATTTATATACTGCCCATCTCATTATCGAAATATCAGGACTGGAATGAAAACTTTAAATACGAGAAACAGGGATGAATATAATGGAGGATATAGAACTTGATTTAAAAATAGAAAATGAAGATATGAGAATAGATTTAAAAACAGAGATTAGGAACACTGCAATGAATATTCAAGATACACAAATAATTAAAAGGAAAGCAAGAAAATCTCACAGTTGGAAGTCCAAGAGCAAAAATGCCAGAAAATAGAAAGGATAAACTGAAATTTCATCAATTAAAATTCAGAGGCATCAGAAGAGTTCAAAAAAGGATATTTTGAAAGACATCTTAAAGCTTTGATGCAGGGATTTTCCAAACATTAACACATTTTCAGGATAAATTCCACATTTGCAAAAGAAGAAAAATGACTCTTGATGTCTTACAAGATTTTTATACAAAAATGCTATTCTAAAACCACAGATCAATATTTTAGCTATACAAGAGAAGCAAATTCAAGACAGATTAATTGCTCAGGAGTCAAAAAACTTTCTATCACAGGGAAGCAAACGAGATGAAAAAAATGTTAAGTCTGACAGTCTCTTCAGCCTTATCCTTAACAATTTGATTTCAACCCACATTTCCTCTAATTCTTTTTTCCATTAGGTTTAGAACTTCATAGCAATTCCTAATATTCTTGAAAATGGTGAGCTCAAATTGATATTGTGGAAGCTGGTTGGCTTTGTTGTTCTCTCTGTAATTTGCACATGAGCAGTTTGTGATCAATTCCATGTATATAGGTGTCAATTTCATTTATACAGTGTGTTACCAATAAAGATATCACTGGATTTCCAGAAATTGGTAAATCATTCTCCTTAATTTCTATTTTCTAACTCCAGCCACGTTTCCTCACTGATTCAAATTTTGGCATTTCAGTCTCTCGTCAAAGGCAGCAGCACATCTTGTTTACATGTTCTATTGATTTCAAATTCAACTTGACCATAAAACTCATTAGTCTCCTCTTTTTCTGCATCAGTAGTTGGAACATAAGCTTGGAGAATATCACATTAAAGAGTTGTTCATGAAGTCTACTTTGTATTCTTTGGTCATTTACTCATTATATCCCAATACTGTCTCTGCTATATCCTTCATAATTATGAAAGTGATGCCTTTTTTTAATGTCCCGAATAGTAAACATGATATACCAATTGAAAGTTCACAATTCCACCCTGTTTCAGTTTTGTGATTTCTAAGATATCACCATTGATTAATTTCATCTTTCACTGTTCAACTTTTCCATGTTTATGTTTCATATATACCATGTTCCCACTGTAATTCTTTGTAGCTTTGGATTCCCTCCCCCACCCTTTATGGCAGTATCAGCAACTAAATGTCTGAAAACCTTTAATCCACATTGTTAGTACTCTAAAAAGAGCTTCAGCCCTTCTTCAGTAGTGAGTTATCTGATCAGCTGGTAAATTATCAGTCATTTTATCTAGTCAAGGCATGTGGTTTTCTTGGTAAAAAACAGTAGTAGTTTACCAGTGCCTTCTCCTTCACTTTATGAAATGATTGTTATTACTGCTTCCAGTAACTTCCTATATGGCTTCTGCCCAATAAAGGTGCCTGCTTGCTTTAGTGTGACAGCTAGGATAATCTTCATGCTCTATTCAGACAATATACTCCTAGCATATATACCCATCATTCCTGGTTCAAATCTCCCAGGGAACTCCCACCACCATGATGAAGCAGACAGCAGGACTTGGGGTGTGGTGGGGACATAGAAGGCTAAACTCCTGTGTTCCCTTTATTCCCCAGAATTTCTCATTCCCATTTTGTGATCAGTTTGCCCTAATTCTGCTTCACTCACCTGCGGTGGCTCTTCATAATTCTCACTCTCGGGTTCTAACAGTGGCTCTATCAGTGGCTCCTCCACGGCTTCCTGACCAACCTCCTCAGGCTGCAAATGAAAAATGACAGCCAATATTACTTATTTCTGCCAGAGCACTTCCAAAATGTCCTCTGAAGGTTTCCACAAACAATTAGTTTATCAAGCCTAAATAATTGGCAAACAAAGGAATAAGCATCACATGGATTTCAGAAATATATGTTTAATTGCTAGATTGGGGCAAAAACATAATCTATAAAACATAAGAGTAAATGCCCAGGCAAAGTTATAATTATAAGTTATATATCAGGTTATAATCAGTCTTTTTGAAACTCTTCTCACAGTTCCCACTCCTGGATTGTCTCTTTTCCCATAAACTATACTATCATGAAATTTCATAGACAACATATATTTTACAGGACTGTTTAAAAATACTTAGCAACTAAAAGACTAGGTAATGAGGTATGAGTAGGTAATGAGACTGGAAAAAATAATGGCTGTATTTGCACAGCATACCAAACACGGTTAATAATAGTTTACTGGAAATGTTTAGATACCTACATGAATTATACTTTAACAACCCTGGTTGGATTTGCAGTATCTAATTCACAAGTTAGCCCATCACATAGCTTAACATGTTATGCAAACCCAGCCATTGTTCGATAGAATGATGTCCTCTGTAGTTCTATATGTTATTGTATGACGGAAGATCATTTAGAGCAGAGTTAATAGTAATCAGCAGGTATTCCACTTATCTTATGAATTGGCATTGTTAGCCAGTCACATCCTTCTTTTCACTGGGATGTTCAAGGAAGGTATAAGATTGCATGAATCTGGAATGAATGAATGAATGCTTTGCATTTGTTTTTGCTAAAATAGTTATAGAACTGATATCTTTATTATGCAATTAAGCTTTATTAATTTGCTGAAAAATGGGCAGGAAGGGTAATAAAAGAAAAAACAACTAAGCCCTGCTGAAAAAAAAATAACATGGATTCTACAAAGGTAAATTGTATTTCAGTGTTTTAGAGTCTTGTTTAAAGTGCCAGCAGGTAAATGGAGGTAATCCTATCAACACTATAGTTCCTCATCAGAGAGTGTATTTAATGCGAATGGGGTGAGAGTAGGAATAAATGGTCAATTTTTTTCAACTGGAGTCCTTCAAGGATCTGCATTAAGATCAATGCTGATTTAACTTGTTCTTAAATTATCTTTATTTAGTAGTAGAGCAGGGAACTGACTAAATTTGCAGATATGTGGTGGATAAAAACAAAAAATGTCTGAGAACAGTGCCTGAAGGATCTTTTAAAACTATGTGCATGCTTAACCAAGTGTTAAATGCTGTTAAATAGAAGGTGATGTACATTGGACAAGCCACCCACCCCTATGCAAATTCACACAACCTATGTGAACTAAACAGAAAAAAACAGTATGGGCTCTAGTTCAAGGAAGATGTGCAGGAGCTGTGAAAAAGGCAAATTCCATGCTAGGGATCAGTGGGAAATGAACTGAAAATATATTTCAACCTTTTAATAACGTTATATGGCTCAGCTGCATATTGAATATCATAGACTTTCTAGTTGCACTTTTAAAATGCAGAAAGAAAGCTTTAAAAGCACTGAAGATGTTAACCACAATGATCAGGGGACTCAAATGCTCTCTTTGTGATAAAGAGCCTTGGTGGTACAGGCTGTTAAATGCCTAGCACTTAAGTTCCAGCTGCCTGCAATTAGTGCAGGCTCGAATCCCACCAGGCTCAAGGTTGACTCAGCCTTCCATCCTCGGGGTAGGTAAATTGAGGACCCAAGATTGTTGGGGGCAATAAGCTGACTTTGCAAAAATGCCGCTTAGTAATAAGCAGGCATATACAATGGAATGAAGGCTATTGCTGAGCGCACTGGGTTGTATCCCAAAAATTGTAAGCCACCCTGAATCTTCGGAGAAGGGCGGCATATAAATGTAATAAAAATAAAAAATAAAAAAAATAAAAAGACTAGAATGTTTAGGATTATTTAGAGAAATGGCAGAGACACAGCACATAACCAAAGTACATAAAATCATGCTTGGCATATGGGCCATAGATTCCCTCCCCGCTTCAAACATTAACTCTATGAGTTCATCTGTATTTGAATGCCCACTGATTTGTTGTGAGGACAAGCTGTTCCAGCTCATTAGGAGTGTTTTTCAATTAACATGGTAAAAGACTTCCATGCAGAGATTCCAGATGCCCAGAAGAATTTCATCAGAAATCAGCAATATGCTGAGCTCCAGTTAGATTGTTGCAGGGCCACCCACTCTATCCAGCTGCTGTGGCCCATGCCTCCAAAGCCATTTCTCCTACACTGTAGCATCCAATGAGATAGCTCTTGTGTACATGTGCAATTTGGATCAAGAGAATATTGGTCTCGTGAATGACCAAGTACAATTCTTCTATGAAGTCAGTATTCCCATTTGTAAGTTCTTTACATATGTAAAGCATTAGTTACAGGAGAAAGAGTCAATTGTTTTAGTCTTAATCCCTGGTTTTATTGAATGGCACAATTTGTTGTTTGTTTACAAATCTATAAAAAGCTGCATTCATTTCTGTGTTACCTCAAGTGTTCATAGGTGGTCTGGAAAGCTACAGCCCCCACCTTGCCAGACACCTTGTCTGTTCAATGAGGTAACTTAAAAACAGCTGCTGCACCTCCCACACATTGATTTCAGCCTCTCTTGCCCTCTCCACATCATCCTCCTTTGCCTGCCAGCTTCTCTATCACTCACTGCTAAGCAATTGTCCTGAAAATAACCCTCATTGTTTCCTGTGAAAGCAGCAATAACAGTCTCATTCCGGAGATGTGGTAACAGGTAGGCTTGTGGATCCACAGTTTTAAAAATGACATTGTTTCTTCCCATCTCAAAGATGGAAAGAAAGCATCAACATAGCTATTGGGAAGAGCCCTGTGATTGGCAGTCTGACATCACTCTTCATAGGCTCCTTCCCCTCTTGCTGAGTAGAGCAGCGTGCCTCTTCCTGCCTGAATGCACTGGCCTCATTTCATCTTCAGCTGTTGCTATTTTAAGCTAAGCTGGAAGCAAATAGTTCACTGGCAGCTCAGCTGCAAGGTTCGAGAGTTGTTTCTCAGATTGGCAGTCCTGCAGCAGCCAGACAATTTCTGTAATACGGTTTGGTTTTCTCAGCCTCAAGATTCACAAAGTTGTGCTTCTGAGCACATGCCAGTCCAAATGTATACATTCATCAAACAAGTTATGAAAATGAAGCATAAAAACCACCCATGTGTGATGCTGAGCTAAATGAATATCAGTGCCTTTAACAGCCTGCACAAACGATGGGATAGAGATTTTCACACATATTGTGTTAATATGTTACTGCACAACCCATATATGCAAAAACACTTGTACACATGCATTCCCATTATAATTATTGGAATGCCATTGCATTTTTTCCTGCTCATCCTAATAAGTCCTCATCTCAAAATAAGAATGCAACCAACATAGCCAACCTTCAGTGTCTGAGGGATTAAATTAACAAAAGATCAATATCAATATCAAATGTTACTCAGGTCTATTGGGGTCAGCTATCCTTTCTTTCTATGGTAGTTTTTAAATTCTCCTGCCCCTAGATTGATTCTTCATAGCTCTTATTAAGATGCCTACCTTCACATCAGTGGGAAATTCTTCTTTCTTGACCAGTCCTGTGGCAGCTGCAATATTGCCAGCTCCTGAGAAGACAGCTCCACCCAGCTGTGATGCCTGCTCCTTTGTCTTCTCAGCAACTAAGAAAACCAAAAGACAGAAAGAAAAAGCTCTTGTGTCTTATGAGACGGTACAATTAGCTCATACTGGATGTACAACGTGTGGCCTTTCACAACTTGGCTAAAGAAAGGTGTTGACTTGGAATATAATTTGGCAGTACTGTAGAAATGTACAACTACAATACAATGATACAGTTTATTCATCATAGATGGATAGAAGCAGAAGCATATGAATAAGGCCATGGAAGAAAAGCCATCGCTATTAAGTCTATCTTCTTCCTGCAGCACACATGTCTTTTCTAGACTCGACACTACTTCAGTGTACACTCTGTCCTGTTTAAGCAAGCCATTTATTTTACTCTTCTGTTCAAGTCCACTTGGCCTCTTAGCAGGAATGCAGCAGGTCTCAAGTGAAAACCTTGCCCCAAGTGAGTGAAACTTTGGGCGGGGGAAGGGAGTAGTTTTGGGTTAGGTTTGATAGTTTTGGGGGGCATTTTTGGAATTCTAAATGTGCTATAAAATGAGTGCCTGAAGATTTGTTGTAATGTAAAGCAGCCATTCCATCTCTCAACATTCCTAAAATTAGACCTCAAAAATGTGACCTAATTCTGCCTAATTATGAAATGTATACTTTGACATAAGATATAAAGCCTGGTGTCAAGCTGAGTCAAGTTGCACACTAACTGTACCTCAGCCAGTCCTTTTAGTCAGTTCTGCCAACAGGTGGAAGTAGATGGAACACTTTGTCCAGCTTTAGTTAGGGGAGTGATTTTAACAATATCACTGTTTTATTGGCACTGTTTTATTGGCTTGTTTTCATACAATTGCCCACTCAGGATTAAAGCTGGGGGAGAAGAGAAATAGCAATAAACATTACCTGAGGTCACACCTTGTACTACACCTTCCCGAGTTTTACTTCCTAAAGAGACAGAAAGGACGAACAGTTAAAATAGATATATGCCATTTCACTGGAAATAATGATAAGCAATTCATTCTATTCTATTTTCAGCACATTTTACTATCTCCGGGGAATAGTTTTCCTTTTTTAAAAAAGTATAAGCTATGACATTTATCCAGGGTTCTGGAAGGGTAGCCATATTAGTTTCTTACAGCGAAAGACAAATCCTGTAGCATTTACAGACAAATATATTAAATTCAGTTTGCATTTCATCCAGTCTACACACATTAGCTTGCCCTATTTAAGTTGCCTTCTGAAGGAAACATGGAAAGAAATTTGGTATCCCAGTTCTTCATGCAGAGACCCATTTCAGAGGGAAGAGACTTCAAGATGAAATATCTCTGGCCAACCCCCACATTTTATAAATTAGGTGGCTAGTATCAATCAATCAATGAAGTTATGCTTGCAATAATTCCCTCAAATATAGAAGCTGTCAGTTGCTTCTTTGTGGACTGCAACTATTCCAAGCAACCAATTAGGACAAACAGTACTTTGTGGACAGTTCATTATTGCATTTGGGAGCAGGTACTTAAATGTGTGCATCACATTATGAAACTTACATCTAGGGTGGGGGGAGGGGTGTAGTGAAAAAAGGTGAGGCAAGGGCAGCATAAGTCTTTGAGTTATATGAAAAAGTTAGAGTTAAGGATGAAGGGAAGAGTTGCTCAATTCCTCTGTGCTTCTGGATAATCTAAGCTTCTAAGGCAATGTTTCTCAACCTTGGCAACTTTCTGATGTGTGGACCTTAACTCCCATTAATTGCGCAACTTGGGTGTCCTCCTGGACGCACAGCTCAGTTTGGAGGATCAGGTGGGAGCTGTGGCCAGGGGGGGCATTTGCTCAGGTTCGTCTTGTGCACCAGTTGCGCCCCTATCTGGACCAAGATGTGTTATGTACGGTTACTCATACACTCGTTACCTCCCGTGTAGACTACTGCAATGCTCTCTACATGGGGCTGCCCTTGAGGACCACTTGGAGGCTTCAACTGGTACAGAATGTGGCCACACGCGTTGTGATGGGAGTATCCTGATACTCCCATATTACACCCCTCCTGCGTGAGCTGCATTGGTTGCCGATTGCCCTCCGGGTGAGATTCAAGGTGCTGGTAATCGCCTATAAAGCCTTACATGCTTAGGGCCAGGGTATTTGCAGGAGCACCTACTGCCAGCAACAACTTCCCATTGCCCCGTGCGCTCCCACAGACAGGGCCTCCTCAGGGTCCCGTCAGCTAGACAATGTTGGCTGGCGACCCCCAGGGGGAGACCCTTCTCTGTGGGTGCGCCTGCCCTTTGGAATCAGTTGCCCTTGGAGCTCTGGATGGCTCCTGACCTTCGACCCTTCCATCGCAACCTGAAGACATGGCTCTTTCAACTGGCCGACCTGGACTGAGGGGGGGGGGTATTGGTTTTTTATTGGCTTGTTGTCGGTTTTAATTAGAATTATTGGGTTGTTCATTTAATATCTTTTTAATCTTTGTATTGTATGTTTTTACTGTTGTCAGCCACCCTGAGTCCTTCGGGAGATAGGGCAGCATATAAATCCCAATAAATTAAATTAAACTAAACTAATTTCCCAGCTAACCTCTCTTCCTACTGCAAATGGATTGCCTGAACTTGGGACTTTAAAGCTATGGTACTAGTCTGCTTGAGTGTCCAGTTGAATTCAAGGGCACTTCTAGCACCTTAAGACCCACTTATATTCCTACAGCTTGCTAAGTAAGAATGTACATGTAGCCAATGTGACTCTTTAACCAAGATTTATCATGGTTTAGCGTGTCCAAACCTAAAACAACAATTGCTTTGGATTTATGTAAACTGAGACTTACTTATTTGATTTATGTGCCATCCATCTTGTCTAGGGGCAAACTATACTCAAGGTCTGGATAACACATAAGCTATAATTTTGGTTTAACATTTTTGTATGCCAGGTGAGAAAGGGGTAAAGTATGGTTGCTAATTATGCTTGCTAGCCAGTTTTTTAAGCTTTAGAGCAAGGGTGTCAAACTTGTGATGACATGATGTCATTGCGTAACGTATCACAATCTTTTCTTCGCTAAACTAGGGGTGGGCATGGCTAGCACGTGATGCATCCAACCCACGGGCTGTGAGTTTGACACCCCTACTTTAGAGTGTCATGTGAAGTTACTGTAAAACACAGTCATTGGCTATTATGAAATGAGGTAGGAAGAGAGGATAAGATGTTACATATTCTAACAGCACACAGTTACCAGTATTTTGTTTCATAGATTAACAACTTTCTCAAAGCTAAAATTCAAATAATACACAAATTTTTCACTTTTAATCTTAGCATGTGAGAGGGCTATACCAGAACACTTTTCTTCCAAACATCTAGTTCTTTGCATGGAGCAGAATTAGCACGAGTGCTGTAAAGAAAAACCACTCACCTGCCTCAGTCTGCAATATGAAATAGTTCAATCCAAATACAGAATTGCCATCTCAGCAACAGTTATACAAGCACTGACCAAATTTTCTCTTAACAAAAGCAGAATTCACATTTTCCAAAACAAACATACAAAAAAGCTAAGTTACTTGGTATCTTCTTCAGTGCTTTAGGAGTTGTATTATCATGAGTCATCATTCTAGAATTAATGCAGCTGCACCTGTTGAATGTGGGTCTTAAATAGGGTAATTTGTGTAGATACCTGACATTACCTCTAACTCAGAGAAAAGGTCAAATACAATTGAACCAAGAGGAAATCAGAACTCCCAAGTGGGAACACTACTGACTTACTAAATAAGTTGCTAGAATAGCGATCTAGAATAGATAGACTACTAGAAAAGTATGAACTAGCTTGTGTCACTAGTTCAGTATATTCAGTATATTGTGCAAACTCAAAAAATTAATTCCATATTAACCAATCTAGTCTAGCAGTTATGATATAGACTAGAAGCAAGGAAAACTGAGTTTTAATCTTGTTTTAGGCATAAAAGCCAGATTTGTAACTTTGGGCCACTCCTACCATTTGAGGTTGGTTGTTTTCCTGCAGATGTTTGATTACCCAAACTAGATAACACCATCAGGGCACTGATGATATTACCTAGTTTGATAATGAAACTTCTGCAATAAAACATCCAAGCTCAGAGAGCACCAAGGACCCCTCATTTCAACCCTGAGCTACAAATATTCTCCTCCGTCATCATTCCTACCCTCTCAGCCTTAGGAAGAAGGCAATTGCAAAGCACTTCTGAACATGCTACCTAGGAAACTACATGAACTTCCCATGCAGGCACCAGTAGTCAAACCTGACTCAAAGCTATAATTATATATGGCCATGATTTACTACAGTTGTGCCCAGAAGATACTCAACAATGAGCCTGTTTAGTGTGTATCAGTTTCTGTGGTCTTGAAATTGTCAAGTATAAAAAAGACCTCCTAATGGCCTTTTTTGGGTTAGCTATTCCTAGAACCTCATGGATGAAATTAAGAATATTCCATCTCTGTCTGTGTCTGTACCCATATGCATGCATGTATCACAAAATGTGCATAATCATTTGGGGCTGGAATCCCTGTTGTCTGTCTTCAGATAATATGCCTCTTATTTACTGAATGCCATCTAGGAATCTTGGCATCTGAGGGATGGCATATAAATATTTAAAAATGAAGAAATATATTGCATTTTTCTTACTCATAGATTGTAATACTTTATCACTGGAACCCCCCTAGCTAGAGCAGCCAGTGGCGCTATGAGTGCTTATGCAAGCATCACTAAACTCTGTGACATTATTAGGAATCAATGACATAACCTAACCATAAATTAATTTGCAAGTCTCAAGGCATGGACTATGGACATAACATAGCTATTCTGCTTTCGAGCTTCATGAACTAAAAGCAAAGCACATATATCCTGAGTAATTAAATCTCCCCCCCCCATCACCCTTCTTTAGTTCTCCATTCTTGAGACATGAGTAGTTCTATAGTAGTTACTTTAGGACTCTTTGAAAAATCAGCAAAAGCCAAGAACGTTTCTCTAATATTCGAAAGAGAATATCATTTGAAGTTTGCATGCTCCGCCTTTCTAATAGTATAGCACACATCCCTCATGATTTTTAAAATGCTGAACAGTGATTCTACTTTTCTATCCTCAAACAAGCTTTGTCCATTTCACGTCTATTAGGGAAGGGATACTGAGCTCTGGCATTAAATCAGTGTTAGTGTTGAATAATAGAAAAACACAGATTCTGTTATTTTTCTGAAAGGTCTAGCTGCAAATTACCTATGTTGCTGAGGAGAGGAGAGAAGCGATGCCCTGTTAATATGCCTTCTATAGCACACAGCTTTTTCTATAGTATTAAAAGCTTCTACTGAATGCTTGTCAAGAGACTTCCAAAGGTGTGTGGCATAAAAACTGTCACTTGCACCATCCAAGTATCCAAAAGAGCTAAATGGAGCTTATTTTCTGTCACATTTTCCAGGATGAGTCAGAGGTTTCTCACTGTGAGATGTTAACAAATGCCAGGTGAAAGATAAAAAAAGCCCAAATATATGATTCTATCAGGACTGACAATCGCAGTCAGAATCTGTATTGAAGATTGGTAACTTGCAAAGAAAGTGAGTCATGACGGTAAGGAGAATTAAGGTAGAGACCAAACAGTTGGCATCTTTGGGCATCACCTTAATGTTTCATATTACAGTCCTATAAGCTCGTTACTATGGCCAACAATCAGGATTTGTGGGTATTGTAATAGAAATATCTGGAGAGTTCCAGGTTGCCTATTCCTGGCCTAAATATTATATTCCATCTTCTAACTACAATGTAAGTTAATATGCACAAACAGCATGTTATTAATAATTCACATTAATATTAATTAATATTAATATTCCCTCACAGTGAGGGGAGCTGTGGAAAGATGCTCCTACTTTAGAACCATGTGAAACATTCCCTTCATGTATTAAAAGGTTTCACCATTAACTGCTATGTGGGAAATACAGTAAAACAAAGCTTTCCTCTATGAGGAGCAACCACTCTGATTTTTGGGCACAGCTTCTTGTTGTTCAATCATCTACTAATCTACAGTGACTCAAATAAGGTTTTGTCTTAAAAATAATCTTCAGTATTAAACATGTGAGAGATGTGAGATAATAACAGAGAAACCAGAATTTGATTTTTGCTAGATGCAGTGTCTCGAAAGCTCTAGATCTAGATGTATTTGGAATAGTTACTGTTATTTGTAATGAACTGAACACAGTCGGGATTTCAAAGGGACTTATTTCCAACAATTTTAACAGTGATTCCCAGTGGAAAGCCAGATGAGTCACTGAATGCCCAGACATAGGAAGAGATATAAATGACCTCAAAAAAAAGGTGACAGATTTTGAACTACCACGTCAGCAACGGACAATCCTGAATAAGATTTGCACCTCACACGGCATCTGCCAGCATTCTCTGTATAAATGTGGCATAGTTTCCTCCCCTCAGTGTGACTACTGGGTCCCACATCAAACTGTCAATCAACTTGTGACCAAATGCAAATGGAGGGCATATGCCAGTCCAGAATCTGATTTGTTTTAATATAAACGATGCTGCACTTCAATGATTAGATGGGCTAGACATTGACATTTAAACATCGATCTTTTTAACATATTTTATAATGTTTTATTAATCTAGAATTCTAGATGAAATGTTAATATATATTGCTAGTCCATGTATGATAAGCCATACCCTAAATAAGTAAATAATTTCTAAGGGACTAGTAATAATATACATACACCAAACTGAGGCCCTGTTCCAAAGGTGTGTGTGAGATATTTCATGGCATTACAATTGGGCAAATATTATCTCTGCAGCCCCTAATTCCACTCTGTAATAGATTAGACTGAAGGGGGAGGGGGACAATAGGCTTTGTACAGGAGTCACCATTTTAATGTTCTTTGCTATAATACCCTGTTTGTTTGGACAATTCTGAGGCTGCAACTAGCCAGTTACTGTATCTAGCCAGTTTTAGAAGCAGATCTGACAAGGAGAGGACTTGAGACCACCCATAAATGCTCCAGACAGCTGTTCTTTCTATATAAAATTTATATATTTTAAATTGTTATAAATATTTTCAATTATTCCTTTTATATTTTTTATAATGATTGTTCTTATCTGTGATTTTGTTCAATGGCTGTACGCTATCCGGAGTCACTTTTAGTGAGATTGGCAGCTATTTAAATGTGCTAAATAAATGAACTCACGTCAACACTTTTGAAAGGACACTAAGTTCACATACTTCCTTTTCTATTCACTTTCGGAAATTGCTTGTTAACTGCTTTTCAGCAATTGGGAACTTTTGGATCAACAAGGTGGACAGCCCTGGGTGAGTTTCCTAAATCCTTAATGAAAGAATGTTTTAAGTACAAGTTTAAGAAGGAAAAAATAATAATTTGGAATAAACAGCCAAAGAGTGATTAAAACTTTGATTTTAGAAAGTTACAAATGGACTAGGGCCCCAGATAAATTTGAAATACATTTTTGGAATTAATTAGCAAGAATCCTCCCCACAGGAAAGTGCTTTTAATTTATTTATTTTTTTAAAACTTGAACACCAGAGGGAACTGGAGGAACTAAATATTATAATTAAAGAAGAACACTCAAATTCAACTTACAATTATAGAATAAAGCAAGATAAATATATTTTTGGATATTGGAATAATATTGGAAATATTCAACGATATTTTTTAAACAACAAATCCATAAATTAAAGAGTGGTTGCCTGTATGGACAGATTGTTGAAAAGATGTTATGAAAAAGGAACAAGTTTTAACTGACAAGATTGAGACTGATTTGAAAGTGGATTTAACAATAACAGGCTATGAGAATGACACAGGAAAACATTTTTCATTGAACATACAAATAAACCAGCTGATGCCTTAAAAATTAAAAGAGAGATACAGATAACAAACCAAGGATAATTTTTCTAGTATATTGATTTTACAAAAGAAGCTTGTTAAAGTTTTGAATTTTTAAAGAAGACCAACAAATAATAAAAAGAACTCAACTTCTAGGACATTATGTGGACTAAAGATCAAGATTATTAGAAGTAAAAGGAAAGAATATAAAGTTGATTTATTTGCTCAAGCAAGTAATATGTTGTTTTCTCCATAACTCCCCCAATGGACAACAGGACTGAAATGACTAGGTTTTATGGATACATAAAATTTATAGATAAAAGAAGCATATGGAAAGAAAAAAAACATTTGTTGTATTTTAAGAGGTGATGAGTTACTAAAATTGATTATATTTGTGATGCAAGTCAGAAATCACTTATTTATATATTTCTTTTTTTCCTCTTCCTCTTTTTTTTCTTTTACTATACCTATTTTTTTCTCTTTCAGTTTGCACTAGTTTCTATAGTTGTAGTTGCAATTTTTAACAAAATTATTATTTAAAAGAAGAAAGTGAGTAGGAATAAAGGGAGGTGCTACTATCTGAAAAGCATAATAAACTGTATCAATACTGACTTTCAACAGGCAGCAAAATATCTTGAGCTGCTATGGATTTCCACTGGTCTTCTTCAAAGGCAACAAGCAGTTGATGTTTTATTTATTTATTTATTTATTTATTTATTTATTTATTCGATTTATGCAGCTATTCCTAAGGACTCAGGGAACATTAAAACAGAGAAAAATTTACAATAAAACAAAATTAAACAGTAAACAAGCCAAATAAAATTAAAATAAACCCAACCCCCGGGTCATTCAAGGCCCGTTGGAACAACCAAGTCTTCAGGTCAAGGAGCGGAGGTCAGGGGCCAAACGGAGATCGACGGGAGCTGATTCCAAAGGGCAGGTGCTCCCACAGAGGCAGCCCTGGGGACCGCCAGCCTACAATATCTGACTGACGGCACTGGAGGCCCCTCCTATGAGAGAACAGGGCGATCGGAAAGTGATGCTGGCAGGAGGCGTCCACCCTGGACCCAAGCCATTAAGGGCTTTATAAGTTGTAACTAATACCTTTCTTCCAATAAAAACCATATTTCACTGGTCAGTGAACCATCCAAAAATTGAAGCTCTCCTCCAGTTTTCTTGTGGCATGTGGCAGCAAACAAGACTGTGATATACACAGAATCACTCATAGCTCTTTCCTTCTTGCCAAGCCTCCCCTTGCATTTACCTGGATGTCAAGAAATGTGCCAGTTTTATGAAGCTGTATTTTGCTGGCAGCACAGCCTTCCAATTGGCCCTTGAAAATTCAGTTAATTTACCCAAAGGGTAGGGGGTCTTAATTACATGCATAGTCTGTAACAACCAGAACCATTCCAGGAAGTCATCTTTTTGGCAGACTAAACAACTATGAACTCACTCCATAACAGATCCTATGCGGAAAAGCTTGGATGCCTTGGGGCTCCAAAGTATCACTGACTTGAGCAGGTTTTTTCATCTTTTGTTTTAAGTGAAGGGGGGAGATTAGATTCTAGAGATTTTTGTCTACTAGCAGTGCTTCCATTCAGTAATATAATTAGCGGGGGTTAGGGTTAGGGAAAGGTATTTTGGAAGTTTTTTCTTTTTTTGCTTTGGAAACTTGATAGTGATCCCCTGGAGAAGCTGAAACTATTTTTGGTACAGAACACAAACATGCAACTGCTCAGAAGCCAAGCAATAGGCATGGAATTCACACACCTTCTCTGTGTGCCAAAAGGGGTGAGCTGGGATCATGTAAACAACCTCCATTCCAAAGAGACTCTCCTGGGGCATGTCTCATTTACGCAAATTTTACTCCTCAGGGTCAGTAGATATTTTTCCTATTGCATAGCTGTCTAAAAGAAAATGCTATGCTTGGAATAAAGTACCATAGTATTCCATCACTTGGTTCTGGAAAGAAGAAAACTGGTCCTCTTCAGACCTTCACCTCTGAACATGTTAGCACAGGGCTAACTTTGTTAAGTTGCTCCACTTCCTAGCAACTCCAAGTAAAGATGTAATTCACCTACATTCAAAGGGGCCTGCCTTCCAATACATATGGGCTAAACTAGAAGAGATGCTAATCAGCACTTCCACCCCTGTGATGTAAAGGTATGCACTGAAGATGCTTTCTTGGGAACTATGAAATATGAACTATGAAGCATATAAGCTATCAACTAAGAGGCAGCTGGCCTCAGGTAATCCCAAGTCCCCTGGTGCATTCCTATGTGAAAGCCTGAAGTTGGCCTTTGAGATCAAGCTGCATGCAATGTTACATGCCTCTTTGCACTCGATGTGCAGCTTCTGCCTATTCTTCAGAACAAATACCTCCTCAGAAAAAAACTTTACTCACAAAGAAAGACATTATATTCTCTGTATATGCCTGCTTTGATCCTGTTTATTATAAGGTCCCCTCAGTCTGCAAAGACATGTTTAAAATAAAATGTAAATTATTCCTGAATAGGCACTTAATGGGAAGTTTAAAAGCCTCCTGATACATGGACCATGGAATTCAACTTCCTAACATTTGTGGTTATGAAGATATTAAATTGTATAGATGGAATTATAGAATCACAGAGTTGTAAGTGACCTAAGAGATCATCAAGTCCAATCACCTGCAACTGTAGGATTCACTGTCCCTGATAGATACTGTCCAGTCTGTTTGAAATCCCAGAAGTCTGAACTGAATAAGAAGAATAAGAATCCCAGAAGTCTGAATTGAATAAGAAAGCATTCTTGAACACAGTACACCAGTGTGTGATAAACTACAATTCCTACCACTCCCAGCCAATGTATTTCTGGCTATGCAGGCTAAGGATGGCGTAAGTTACAGTCCAACACATCCATACTTAGTGGGGAAAGTAATAGAAGTATCCAGTGTTTAAAGTGTGCTCTGTAACTTCTACCCTTACCCCAAAGTCCAGGAGAGTGGCACAACCATGTTGTTCAAGATCTACATATATTTATTCAGTTTTTAAGGCTACCCAATCACTAAAGACAACCATTCTGGGTGGCTTCCAGAAAGCTAAAACACCCAGATATAATATATCAGTTAAAACACATTATACTAGGACAACTACTCCCAAACTCAGAGGGTTCACACAACAACCTGGCTTGGATTGGGGAGAATGAAATCTCTCAGGCTGAAAAATCCAATCCTAATAATGGATTTGTCAAAGAGGAAAGTGAAGATGCAGAATATATTTAAGCAAGCATCAATCATCAATGGACACTGTGAGGATTAGAGTGGGGATCTACTGTAAGAGAATATGAACCTTTTCAAGCCTGGCTTGGTATAAATTCTGAACTACAGTTTCCATTTGCTCAAAAATTGGCAGCTATGTTGTATAGCCCCTGTTTGGTTTCTTGGAATACAATACAGATATAGTTATTAATGGTCTTTACCCTTGTCTCTATGGGTGTACAACAAAACCTCTTGGCCAGAGGTTTTGTTTTGGAATGGAATGGTCATCAGTATGTTTTGTTAACACTCAGCTCTGTTGCTCCTTACTATGCTTAATCATTGGCTAAGTATGATAAATGTTCAATGAGCACAAACAATCTGAGATAAATCCAAAGCAAGACAGGCGCACCATTAGTTTATAAGAAACAGATTGAGGAATGACACTGCACCTGGTTTGGATAAGTTACATTCCTCCTGAAAGAATACATGTTTGCCATCTTGGGCTACTCCTTTAACTTCAGCTGACTCTGAAGTCAACTTATGTCTAACCTTAAAAGAATCCAATAATTGCAACTGATGCTCAGTGCAGCAGCTAAGCTGCTAAGAATACAATGCAAGGCATGGGGAATGGAGATTGTATAATGCATGCACTGAACAATATGCATTGTTTGACAGTTGCTGGCCAGCACAATTTAAGTTTTCAAGCCCTAAATGGCTTAGCAGTTGACTAAAGAACCATCATTTCTATTATGAATCTGTTTGGCTATTAAGATCTGTGGGAGAGGTCCTTCTGAAGAGGTCTCCATTGTCAGGGGCATGGATTTTTGGCATGTGGAGAGGATTTCCTCCTGCATGTTTACCAGGCTAGGAACATCACTTAATCAGAGTTGCAGCTAAACCACACACTCTCAGCATTTTAAAAAAGGAAAACTATAAGGCATTCTAATTGATAAATAATTGAATATGACATTAAATTATATTTAAACTTTGGGTAGTTTATTTCTGGGTTTTTAAAAATTTTGCTAGTTGCATTAAATATTCTCAGAGACTAATAAAGAAGAATATATGTAGCTCAGGGTTGAAATGAGGGGTCCTTGATGCTCTCTGAGCTTAGTAATTTTTTTGCAGACGTTTCATTATCCAAACTAGGTAACATCATCAGTGCTAGTAAGGAAACCCCAATTCCTGCTTGTACTGATGAAGTTACATAGTTTGGGTAATGAAACATCTGCATAAAAACTACCAAGCTCAGAGAGCATCAAGGATCCCTTATTTCCAGAGAAGAAAGGCAACATACAAATCAAATACACATAAATCCTCCAGTTGGCTCAGAACAGCACTTGACCGTAGGGCTTTGATGGAATTGCCAAATGCTGCAGAGCCTGAAATGTGAGGAAAATGGTGGCTACAACAGCAGGTAGGGTTTGCTGACCTGTCTACATAATGAATACTGCCTTCCACTTTCTAGCTCTTGCTATTGCAGGACACACCATGTTTATGTTTCTGGATGTTTGTTGTTGTTGTTAAATGGTATACAAAAAAGCTAATGCAATCCTAAGTTGCATTAACAGAGGGATACAATTGAGATCAAGTCAGGTACTAATACCACTTTATAAAGCCTTAGTAAGACCACACCTAGCGTACTGCATCCAGTTTTGGTCACCACATTATAAAAAAGATGTGAGACTCTAGAAAAAGTACAGAGAAGAGCAACCAGGATGATTAGGGGACTGGAGACTAAAACATATGAAGAACGGTTACAGGAACTGGGCTTGGCTGGTCTAGTGAAGAGAAGGACCAGGGGAGACATGATAGCAGTCTTCCAATATTTGAGGGGCTGCCACAGAGAGGAGGGGGTCAAGCTATTTTCTAAAGTGCCTGTAAGCCAGGCAAGGAATAGTGGATGGAAGCTGAACAAAGAGAGGTTTAACCTGGAAATAAGGAGAAACTTTCTGACAGTGAGAACAATCAACCAATGGAACAGCTTGCCCTCGGAAGTTGTGGGAGTGCCATCACTTGAGACCTTCAAGAAGAGATTGGACTGCCATTTGTCAGAAATGGTGTAGGGTCTCCCACTTGGGCAGGGAGTTGGACTAGATGACCTATAAGGTCCCTTCCAACTCTGATTATCTGTTATCTGTTATCTAAACTAGGCACAGTACTGCAGATGCCCATAACTTCTTATTTTCTAAGAAAGCCAATAAAAAATTCCTAGAAAGCAAGGTGATCCAAGGGATTAGTACTTTACTGCATAGAATGCCAGCTTCCCCATTCTTTTAATTTAAACTTTTTTAAAATGGCAGAGACATGAAACCTAATGAGGTCAGGAGAGTTATCCATATCCCATGATGGAGCTCTCAAAACAAAACTGGTGAACTATTTAGCAGACTAAGCCAACAGAAATCCATTCCCATATCCTTTTGTTTGAGATTATAGTAGGAGCAAGCTGCCATTCCAACGTGTTTGTCCCTGTTCTCCATAGTAGAGCTATTTGTGATTGGAAAAATTATCTGCATATTCGGTATAGAAGAACCTCTGTGTTTTGTTCTTCTGCTGTGTCTACTTGGCACAACAGGAGAAATTACTTAGACATCTCATCTCCTAATACTCATGCTTCCCTATCTGTTCATCTGCCAGCTGTTCTTTGAACTCACAGATTAAGTTCAGAAGGGTAATGTAATTATTATAACTGAGTGCTTTAAGAAATCCCACTTGCTTTCTTGGAGCATTCCAGTTAAGGAAATAGCCCTATCATGATCAATAAGCTACAGTTCAGTTATTAAGCATGCAGAAAGCAGAAGTACTTATATTAAAATCCCAGAGTGATCAGTTGCAGGCCCAGTGGCCTTCGGTGTTTTTCTTTAATTAGTGATCTGGAAAAAGATATAAAAATCCTTGCCAGTAAAATATGCCAAAGATACAAAACGGCCATAGTGATAATTAATGAAAAGGGCCCAAGACTTCCAGCATTGTAGATTGCTTGCTCTGCTGGGCCTGTTCCAAGAAACATGTTGATACAGCCAATTGCAAGGTCAAACATCCAGGAAAAAAATGTAAAGCAGATCTAAGCAATGAGAAACTGTCCTCAAAAGCAGTAGAGTGCAATTTTTGATTCTCCATTTTTCATGGCATGTATCACCCTCGCATTTAATTCTTGGACTCACCATGTTTGCAAGCCATCCAGTCAAGTACACTTTAACAGTCTACATGGATTAATTAAACCCTAAGTCTATTTAAGCAACCTTTTCTTCATACAGTCAACAAAATAAAGGTGTGGCAAAATGATGTTTTGTCTCTACTATTCTGCTTGTATGCAGAAGTTAATTACTATAATTAATTACTAGCAAGCAGGATGGATTTTCTGCTGTAAACCAACAAAAGGTTCTTTTGTTAATCAGAGTCTTTAAACAACCTAATTCCACCCCTTAACCCATTTTCCATGTCTCACTATGCCATGTGCTGGAGGACAAACATCTGCAATATATTATCTCCACGTGCAACTCAGAACCTGGCATTCTCTTATACAGCTTTCCTGTATTGTACAATGAACACCTACAGTGAGGATTGTTCAAATAGTACAAGGCATTAGAAAAAACAGAGAGGAAGCATAATTTTGCTCTCTAGCCAGGGTCTAGGACAATTCACCATAGCCAACTCACCATGGCCAACTCAACATGATCATCTTGCCAAGGCCAACTCACCATGGCCAACTCACTGCGGGACAAGAGTTATACTAATATCCATGAAACTGTGGAAAAGAATCATTAAAGGAAGGATGCAAAATGAAATGTGAATGACAAAAATTAAAATATTTTTAAATTATTTTAAATAATTAAATTGAATTGTTCAATTGTCCTGCAGCAAGTTGTTTCATGGCAAGTTGTCCCATTCCACTCCAACCACACATCATTGTCATAGAAAACCTCTAAAGGGTGACAGAGAAAATACTAATTGCAGAACAGATGCAGCCTGATCTTATGCATGTATAATTAGAAGCCCCACTGTATTCAATGGGAATTATTCCTATTGATCAAGGGTGTGAAACTCACATCATCACAGTGGCATCACGTGATGTATTGGCACTTTTCCCCCCTTTGCTAAACCAGATGTGGGTGTGGCCAGTGCATGATGCATCTGGCCCGCAGGCCGGGAGTTTGACAGCCCTGCTATAGATAGTCCTAAACATAGAACCACAATTGAGATCACAACTTTCATCACTAAGTGAAGTGATTGTCAAGTGAGTTGCACCTGACTTCACAACTTTTTTTGCTGCCATTGTTAAATCAATCCTTGGTTATTAAGTGAATCTGACTTCTCCCATTGACTTTTCTTCTTGGAAGCCTGCTGGGAAAGTCACATATAGTGATCATGTGACCCTGGACACTGCAACCATCATATATACATGCCAATTGCCAAGCATCTGAATTTTGATCATATGACAATGTGGATACTGCAAAGTGGTAAGTGCAAGGATTGGCCATAAATACCGTACTTTTTTTTCAGTTGTAAAATTGAATGGTTGCTAAATGAATGGGTGTAAGTTAAGCTACCTGTATAAATGGTCACAAGATTGTAACAATAGTTCCTTCTAGGACAAATACCTGGGAAAGGCCTGGACTCGCCTATAACTAGAAGAAACAGAAGAATAACTTGATAAGGTGGAGAATACCAGGTATAAGTTCCTTGAATATAGAAAGCTAGCATTTCAAAGAAAAATACTAATTCAGTGTGCTAAATTATTACATGAAGGGAAGTTCGCTTCTTCTGTAAAGAGGGGCATTCTTAAAAAATGACCCCACAATCACATTTACAGTTGCAAGTGGCACAGTCCAGCATCTCATCAATCTACTTACATGAATATGAAATCCATAAACCAATGTCCTGCAGTCACCCAGATACAAACTACCTTTTTCACAGGTGAGTCTACACCGATGATTGAACCCAGTTCCACATGTGAAAACAGCTTCTGCACACGAAGTCAGAAATATTTTGCTGCCTCTCCCCTGCTAACATTTCTCTCTACTATCCCTTGCTTTAGCCATATTGGGAGGAAAGTTCCATCAGTCTGACATTTTCCTCTTGGAACTCCATGCTGCCTCTGCAATTCTTCCTATAATTTGAAAATATATGAACTAGGCTATTGCCACTTAGTGCTGTGGGTTTATTTGTAAATAGAACTGGGAATGATAAAAGAGAAATATTTTGGATCAAGTCCTGTAAGTATGATGTCCTGTATCAGGTTACTGTAGGATCTGTTGTCCAAAACATTAGCAACTCATGAGTTGATCAGTTTGCTATAGCATTCCACTAGATAATTACTTTTCATAACCTGTTAAAGCTAGGACTTCTCAGTTCCTTTATAAATACTGTTTAAAAGACTTCAAGAAAGACATCAATGTCTAATCTTTTTTTAGAAGAAATATTTCTTCTTTCACAAAACAGCAGATAAATAAATTGGCTGCAACATATGCTGAATTACAATATCAATCATCCAATCCATTAATAATCTGAATATTCTAACTTCCTTTTAAAATGGGTAGGGCGGCATGGAAAAAATAGCAATTTTATTAATACAAAAATGAATGTATTATCGTGTGATTTGCCAACTACTCCATCTAAATTGGATCATTTTTTTTAGTCAACGAATCTCCATTTTGTTCTTGCTATACTTTTATAAATGAAAGTATGGCATTCTAGAACCTTTAGCACTTTTTTGGCTGGATTGGTTTGTTTTAACATGAGTTTGTTGGATCAGCCTAAGTGGCCATTTCTTTTTTTTTCTTCCATTCAATCATGTCCAATTCTCAGACTGCCTGACAAGTCACTCATATGGCTTTGTGCCTCAGGCAGGACTAGAACTCCCGGTCTCCTGGTTTCTAGCCTGATGTCTTTATTTGTTAAAAAGTAAAAAGGATTCTAAGGGAAGGCAGAAATAGGTGAGGGCAAAAGGGCAACAGCAATCAGTTCTGTTTTTAAGGAACTGTTAACAAGTCCAATGGGGGAGAGAGAGAGAAAGGAAGAGGTAATTATTCCAGAACAGGGATATATGATTTTCCATTTTTTTATTTTTGTTATGACAGTAATTTTTGTTTTAACTTATGTGCCAAGCTGAACTGATCACTTAGAATTGGTACCAGGCATCATCAGTGTCTGGCAAGAAATACAGTAATGTCAGTTTCCTGTTTTGCCTTGAGTGGGGATCTAATTATCTATCTATCTATCTATCTATCTATCTATCTACCTACCTACCTACCTACCTATCAATCATCTATCTATCTTTGACTTATATGGCTTCCTAACTCAGTGGTATAAAGCACAAAAACAAACAATTCATATAGCAGCCTGTCACTCAGATAAAGAGAGATAGGTAGGTACTGCCTGGATACACTTTCTTGCCATCTCCTCAGAAAAGGGTTGGAAGAAGGGATGAACTAAAGCCTACAGAGCTACACATGCCACCACATATGCACACATTCTGTAAACCCATAAGTTAAGCTTTAAAACTCCAATAGTTGGGTTCAAAATTATGCAAGCTACGGTGTAACAAACCACATCATGCTTAAAGTCCCAAGTGCAAAGGCACAGCAGAAAAGAGACTCTTATGGGGAAATGGGCAGTTAATTAACCTCTGGTTCTCCCAATAGGGAGAATAAGATGAAGAATGAGAAAGAGCCAGGAGGCAGGACAAATATGGAATTTTTGGTATACTGGCTACATTCATAAGATAGACTAAGCTAAGGTGCAATTTGTCCCTCTGTTTTCTTCACTTCTTTTGAGGCCTGATGGGCCACAGAGATGGCCCTGAAGAAGATATGTGGAAACCATTAGCAAAACCTAAAAAAAACAGAAAGTATCAGAAAGAAACTAAGGACTGTGTGCCTTGACTATGTTTGACATAAGAGGGATGGATGGAGAAAATACTGTCAGGGAGTTAAGATTCTGTTCGTGTATCCTAAATCAGTAAATCTGAGTTCAAGTGTCTCTTGTGGTATATGTTTCCTCACCTGGCCTTCTTTGAGGATCTGACAGATTGCCATACATAGACAAAGATCAAGGTACACTGGTTGGTTCATCATGTTGTGTGACTCCTGAAGGGAGGCTCATTCTGAAATTGATCCTCTCTTCTGTCCTTTCTTTCTTCTAGTTCCATTTTTCATTTTTATTGCTCATGGGCACGCAAAGAAATGAAACATGGGCAGCAAGGAGAAGCCCAATATGGATTTAACTTAATTTTTTAAAATAAAATAAAATGAAAGTCAAATCTCCTTTGAGCAGCGCTCAAGACCTGGTGACTTTATCCAGACATAGCCAGTTAGTTGTCTTGGCAACTGTGCAGAAATGGGTGGGCACTGCATTCTTTCAAGATGTCTTTTGGACTTTGTAGCCAGCACTTAGTTTTGGACTTTTTGGTGGTTTCTCCTTCCAGCACTATCCAGGACAATGGATCCTCCAGTTTGACTAACAAAACTATGAAAACAAAAACCTGGTGAGTGTTGATGGGCAAGTCATACCAAACAGTCAAAATATGGATCAAAAAGGGTGCAAATATGTAAATATGGTTGCTTGCTTAGTTGTGTTGCCTAATGTTGGCCAGTGAAGATGAAGCTAAGCTGGAATAGCATTAAATGGTTCTTAGACTGTTGCTAAGGAACGTTGCTTGAGTGTGGCTCTTCTCAACAAGGCACACCGTGATATTCCTAATCAATTCTTAGATGTCTCCTTTATCCTTAACCCTTTTTAAATATAGGGTGCAGATTAATGTATATTTTCTATTGTAGAACAGGAATTTAGAAAAATCCTGAAGACTGAAAAAATAAAGAGATCACACTCAAGAAGATATGAGAAAGAGAAATTGACCAAGATGCAGGGAATTGCTATATATGCCTAGCACACTGAACCCCCAAAATAAGCCCCCCTTTTTCACCCAAGCTTATTGCTGGAATTCATCCCATTTGGTTAATTTAGTGTCCAGCAGATCATGCAAAGCCAGAGAATTAGATTAGTTTCACAACATGCTAAGGTAACTCCTGGAAAGCATATTTTGTGGACAAAGTGAAAGAATTATGGCTTAGCTAAAGAAAAAAAAACAAGGTTCCTACAAATCTAGTTTCAATATAATTACAGTCACAAATTCTCCAATCACAAGATCTGGAAGCCATGTTGGCAGGAAATATGGGAATTGTAGTCTAATTCATTTATAAACCACCAGGATGGAAAAGATTACAGGACAACACCATTATGTATTCTCATTTTTATTGTATGTGTAAATAATACACAAGATTTTTTTTGGGGGGGTGTAAAAATTTAGAGACCACCATCTCACTCTCAAAGTGATGTATTTACAGCTACAGCTGCATCAGTGAAGGGCTACTTCTGTGGCTTGTCATGGCTAACCAAATATATATTCAGAAATCACACATTAGGTAGGATACTATAGTTGTTTTTCACTATTACTTGATTGATTGATTGACTGACTGGCCAGCTGATTATGTACCAACAAATTTTAGTGAATTGGTAGATAGATTTTCTCCAGAATGATCTGTCCCAATTTCATTGATCATTCTCAAACAGTTGGCATTTAAAGTTTGGAGCTTGCAATTCAAGATATATTATACAGTTACAAAGACTAAAAGCCATTGCTAGTTTATAGTTCTACAGGTTAACAGCATTTTCTTAAGTTGTGCCTAGCAATGCCCATGATGGCAGATCACAGTTGGAGTCTTTTTAATGATTTGATTTGGTAAAATGTAGAGATTCTGGGGGAAAAGACCTAGATTTACATTTAGCTCAAATCAACTTTGTCTGCCTTTGATGTTTGGATTGAGAGCTGATCAACTTAAGGCCAGATTCTTAACTGGCTGAGGAAGACAAATTAAGAAAAGAGTTAAATGGAATGTGTCCAGGCTAAGAGATAGTAGTGTCTACATCATATTGCTTTCTCTTGTTTATCACAACTGGGTTTTTTTTCCTAAGAGTTGATTTACAGCATTAGGTTCATTCACATCTCTTGCTCTCATTATTTTTTTCTGTAAATATATCTAAGAAAAATTTGTTATAAATTACTTTTTTAAATCCTTTCCCTTTGACCTTGGTTCAGGTAGTCCTTGACTTATAGCCACAACAGCCCAAAATTTCCATTGCTAAGCAAGACAGTTGTTAAGTGAATTTTACCCCAATTTATGACTCTTCTTGCCACAGTTGTTAAGTGAATCACTGAAGTTGTTAAGTTAGTAACACTGTTATTGAGTCACTCTGGCTTCGCCATTGACTTTGCTTGTCAGAAGGTCACAAATGATGATCACATGACCCCAGAACACTGAAACCGTCATAAATACATGCCAGTTGCCAGGCATCCAAATTTTGATCACATCACCACGAAGATGCTGCAATGGTTGTGTGAAAAATGATCATAAGCCACTTTGTTCAGTGTTGTAATTGTGAATGGTCACTAAATAAATGATTGTAAATCGAGAACTACCTATATTTCATGGTCTTGCTGAAGATTTTTGTTGCCTTGCTTTTTGCAAATGGCATCACAGTTATAATTGGTTACATTTGCACTCATTTGATGATTATTTTATTTATATTTAGTTTACAAGGAAGAAAAGCAAATGTACAGGAAGGTTGTGAGTCAGCACTAGGAAGATGGATGACAAAATGGAATGATCATGGGAAGTTGATAGATGAATCTCTGGAATGAAGAATTTGGGAGTGGGTCTCATAATTTCAAAAAAGTGTATAATATTAGTGGAGGCATTATTTATTCAAGTGTTGGGGAAATGATTGCTCACTGGTGAATTTATAAAACTGGCTGAAAAATGAATCCATAATCTGTTATATCCCTGCTTTTCCCCAAAGGACTATAACCTTAGAGTTTGTTGTAGGAAAAAGGCTTTGAAATATCCCAATGGTTCCCTTCCCCATCCCCTGCAGAATGAAAGCATTCCATCTTATGTGTGGAGTAGCAGAAAGACTCCAGAACACTCACCTCATGACTGGCATTGCATCTTTACATAAAGGGAATCACATTTCAGAACTGAAGGGGGCTCAAATCATGAAGAAAAAGGTAAAGAGGCTTTTATAATGGTTGGGTTCACACAACATAGTAAACCAAAATTAAATAAACCAGTGCACTCAACCAGTGTTCCCTTAATTGGATCTGAAATCTGATCAATCACAAAGGAAAGGAGACGTGATCATTACTTGCAAATCAAACATAATCTCATAGGTAAAGGTGAGCCCTAAAGATGAAATATTTTGGATACTGAAGGTAATCAGAAAGGTTGGATGCAGAAAAGCTCAGAAAGGAGCCCTACCATTGGACTCTTTTGAGGGGGTTTCTTATCTAGAATGAAGGAAATAATAGAAGGAAATAATTATTGAGGAAGGGAAGCCATTGTCACTTTGGAGGAATCAACTAGAATAATGATAAAACCCTAACCAATGGAAGCCTGCCTCCTCCTCTTTTAATCCTTCCTCTCTCTGCTTGGCAGATTTGTTTCCCTGAAAGGGGGGGGGCATAGTGAGAGGGGGCAGCTCTGCAGCTTTGCCTGCAGCAACCTTACCAACATACAGCACGCCTTCCTTGGTCTTCTCTGCGGCCACTGCTACCCCTTCCTTGGTCTTCTCTGCTGCAGCAACAACCCCTTCCTTTGCCTTGGACAAGCCCTTCATAAACACATCCATCCCGGCACTGAGCTCTGCATGGAGACAAGACACGGGTGGAAGATGGCTTCAGCAAAGGGCTAAGATTATTGGGGTAGGGAGGGGATGAGTCAGGCTTTAAAGAGATGGGGAGTAGCTCAGACTATACTTCACAGTACAGTAGTCACAAAAATGCCTTGTTCATATTCTCCAACAGTATCTCGTTGCAAGCACTGCCTTCCTGCCAGCTAAGTGTGCTGGAACAGGCAGGAGACCATCTCCCTTGGGTCTCCAAATGAGGAGGGGAAGGGAGGGTGGGGATGTCTGGGCACCTCCATAGCCATTGTTGGAGCCCAGGTTGGTCCCTCAGGAAAGGGTAACCTTCGCCCCCCCCCCAATTCAACAAGTCTGGGCATAGTTATCACTGCTGCAACAGCTGGTCCCCCTCGCCCTGATCTGCTATCCTAGCCCAGGCCTACCTCGCCTGACTCGGGGGTTGCAGCCCCGCCGGGGCGGAAAGCAACACCTTGCGAGCCCGGTTCCTCAAAAGCATCGCTTGACGATCGCGGGGTGGGGGGTGGGGGGAGACCGCGCGCGCGCGCCCGCGCGAGGATGCTTTTTCAACCCACGAAGAAGACGAGGGTGACAACGAGGGTGACTCCGCGTCCTTGAAACCAAGAGGAGGAAATGGGGAGAGGCGACGGGGGGTGGGGGGTGGGGGAAGGAAGAGAGACTCAGAAGAATGGCCGTAGATTTTTGGTGGGCAGAATAGCCGAGAATGCGAGCCATCTTTCTCCATCTTGCCCTGCTTTCCAAAGGAAGAAGAGAAAAAGGCTACGCTTGCCGGAGAGATTGCAACCCTGCGCAGACCTGAGGGCTTCACCTTCAGGGCAGTCTTATGACCGACCTGCCGACCCCCCCCCCCAATCTTTTCCCCGTCCAAGCGGACACCCCGGATCTTGGGGGTGGGGGTGGGGAGGGAAGGAAGCGTGCCGAAGCGCCACTCACCTGCGATGGGCGATTGCGCTGGACTCGGGTGCGTGTCTGTCGGAAGGTTCAGATCATTCCGGGCCGGAGCGGGTTGGGCGGGCGGGGCTGTTGGCGGGCAGGCGGCGCGGTGCAGCGGGGGAGTCAGGGCAGCTCTGCCATGGAGCGGCTGGGGGAGGAGGCGGAGGAGAGGAGGCGGAGAGGCGCGAGCAGACGAAAGACGGTGCCGCCGTTGCTGCCGCTGCTGAATATTGCAATGAGCCGCCGTCTCCCTATACCCGCCGGGGAGGGGATTTCATCATAGCACGCATATCTGGGCTCCCCGCCCCTCGGTCCTGCCCAGATGCAGCAGCAAGACCACCCCCCGGCCTAACTTACGACCTGGTGCATCTGAAAGAACGCAATACCCCTCCCTGCCCCTTAGCGGAGAAGGAGCTGGAGCAATGAGGAGACAAGAGCCGGACGGGGCACCATGAAGAATTTAGCGGGGGGTGGGGTGTCTTAGCTGAGTTTGCATAGATAAAGGGAGGCAGGGAGACCCTGAGCTCAGAAGGCAGCTGCTGCATGCAAAACCACAGGCCTGGTCTTTGGAGCAGACCTCCTACCTTCCTTGATTGCCAAAATATGCATTGTTTTAGCTCAGAAGGAGGTTTTTAGCAGGTGGCCCTGCCAAGCCAGTCTCTTTCTAGGCTCTGAAGCTAAGTAGATTCTAGTCTGGCTAAGAAGCCGTAGGCTAGTCTGGCCTCAAAAACTGCCCTGTCATTTGGAAGAAGGTAAGAGTAAACAGTTGACAGAGACAGGTGGCATAGTTAAGTCAACATAGGCTTCAGGAGGTGGTTGACCTTCAGGATAGAAAAAAACCCTTCCTTGGCATCTGATTGACCTATGGGAACAAGCAAATTCTGTCAGCAGCTGGATCGTTGGTCTCATATAAAGAAGATCTTTCATAATGCAACCAGGAGAGTCATGTTGATTTTTGTAGGATTTACTAAGTAAAAATGTACATAGTTGGATATATATATGCTTATGCATATATGCTTATGCAGACAAATTTCTTATGTGTGCTTAGTCACTTGGCCAATAAAGCTATTTCTATTCTATTCCTATTCCTATTCTAGTGTGTGTATAATACACACACACACACACACACACACACACACATAATTAAGTGCCATAAGTTTGGTGTTAATTCATAGTGACCACATAGGTAGATTTTCTCCATCCCACTCTGACCCTTCTAACTTGGTCCTTCAGGACTTCCAACAATGCACTTATTGCTGCTGTAACAAAGTCCATCTGCCTTGCTTCTGATCATCCTCTTTCTCAGCATTACAGCTTTCTTCAGAGAGCTAGGTCTTCATATAATCAATGTATCCATGGTAAGAAAATGTATGGTTGTGGTTTGTATCTTGGCTGCTGATTATCTATTCATTTTGATGTTTTGTTGGTTTTCTGCTGTTTCTTGTTTGTTTGCTGTCCACAGCCACTTGTTTGAGATGGGAACTACCGGTATAAAAATCGAATATAAATAAATAGATTTGAAGACAATGATCCCGTTTGACAAATTAAATTTTAGATTTAATGTAAGAACGTTACTGAATTAAAAATCTTGTAGTAATCTGAGGTCAATTTTAGATAGTTAAACTAATAATTGTAGGCAATATAGAGAGATTGGCATCTGTCAATGAAACAGATTCTTCCCTTCCTCCACCTTCCTGTAGAATGGCTCTGGGGGCTAGAGGGACTACCTTAATATGATTTGCAATACATGGAAATAAGTACAAGAGGAAAGAGAGCAGAGTCCCATTGCACAAATTTTGGTCTGCTTACACTGAAGGTATCAGTATTTAAATATGTATATCATATAGTATATGTTGTGAGTGTGGGGGACATGGATGGAAAGATGGAAACAAATATTACTCCATTCCCAAAACAAAAGGCAAGTGAAGCCATTCCTCCTATTCCCACCCACCCCCAAAAATTAACCCAATAATTTAAACCTACCATACCATGCAGGTGTGACTAAATACAGTAAATAAAGAAACTTTGATTTCACTGTAAATAAAGTTTGCACATAACACATAGCAGCCCCTGGATTTCTTTCATAGTGCCTTCAGATCTAGAGTTGATGAGAGTTACCTTACATTATGCATGCATATATGTATATTCACATAAAAATATAAGGACATAATAGCCAGAAACCTACAGTTAGGTGTTTTTTTAAAGGCAATTTATATGGTTATAACTTTATGCAAAATTTAGAAGGTTATATTTCACTGAGTAGATGTAATATATTACATTTGTAGGAGTACATTTTATAATAAATGAATTATGCAATTTATGTATTTTGGTATTTGTTTTTCTGCCTTTGTTTTGCATTATGTATTTGTACCATATTGGATTGCAGATGACATGATTGACAGGAGAACGGGTTAGTGTTCCATGGAGAAATGTGTTAAAACAAGTTAATGCTGACTGAGTCTCCATCTGTAGGGGAAAAATTACTTCTTGGGTTACAAGAAGCAGACATTATTATTAGGGGGTTTGCACTGCTTTTTCTCCTGAAGAAACTGAGATTAGATCATGGATCACCTGAATTAATACAAATGTCGGTGAATATAGATAAAACATATAAGACTTTCAAATAAAGGAGCAAAACATTATTATAGGAATAAAATTTAAATTCATGAAACATTTTGGAGCTTAGCATCCAATTGGGGCAATGTACAATGTATGTAAGAACTGCAAGTTCATGGAAAATGTACACATATAAATCTCAGTCCTAACAATTACAATGTTATCATGCTGGCTTAGAATGACCAAAACTGTTCTCTGCTTGCTCAGGCATCCATCTGGGCGATGGTTATTATAAGGATTTCATTTCTGAAACTAGATACATATTGTGAGCTTTTTTGAAAAACTTGTATATTGATTTCTGTTCCACTCTGGAATGGTGAAGCTGGCCTAGATACACTGCATATCCTTAAAGGCAGCTCTGCTTCATCATCAGTCTGGATGTATGAATTCCAGAAGTTCAGAGATCATAATAACAACTCTTCTGAATCTCCAGGTACCACTGTTGGTACTTTTAAACAAAGCAGATCTTTTGGAGATCTGTTCGGGGGTGGGTGTTCATGGCCTCCATTCTGACCCCCCCAGGAGAAATTTCCGGACAGGAAGGCAGGAGCTGCAGACAGTATTGGTGAGGGACCAACATACTTGATTATGAGGACAGGAATTTAAAATGAAAGCAGCTTACTACATATATGGGTAGATAGATACTTCAAACATTAAGTCCACCTGAGCAAAAGACACATGAGCCATTAAACTGTAGAATGCTGATGTATCCCTAAAGGTGTTCTGCAAACGGATTAAGTAAGAAATCTATATCTCTTATTCACAGCAAACATGTTAGAAATGGGCTATCTTGGAGGGGTCTTTTTTTCTGGGACATTTCTTTCTCTCTTTTTAGATCTCAAAGATCTGCTCTTTCTACTACTTGTGCTATCCACATGTAATTGCATTTTCATTCATCTCAAGATGTTATACTAGCGTTTCTCAATTTTGGCAACTTTAAGATGTGGGGACTTCAACTCCCAGAATTCCCCAGCCAGCATGAGAAACACTGGGCTATAGCAATCATTTATTTTCTGTCCCATCATGAAGTTTGCACTTCCAGGGTGCTCATATCTTCAGCTGGATTCCTGTTTTGCTCCTGCGATAACTTTGAGTTCCAAGCATTTACAATTTAATGCTTCTTCTCCACCTGTCTGTATAATTTTTTCTTACTAGTTTATTCTCTTTATTCCTATATATATATATTTTAATTACATTTATATGCTGCCCTTCTCCGGAGACTCAGGGCGGCTTACAATTTTTGGGATACAACCCAGTGTGCTCAGCAATAGCCTTCATTCCATTGTATATGCCTGCTTATTACTAAGCGGCATTTTTACAAAGTCAGCTTATTGCCCCCAACAATCTTGGGTCCTCAATTTACCTACCCCGAGAGGATGGAAGGCTGAGTCAACCTTGAGCCTGGTGGGATTCGAGCCTACAGCAGTTGTAGGCAGCTGGAACTTAAGTGCAGGCAATTAACAGCCTGAGCCACCAAGGCTCCTTGAATGCTTTATCTACCTATTACATAATTCTATGTCATTTCTTTTCTGTATATTAAGCTGACTTCACAAATATTTCCTGGGATGTTTATCTGAGAATGCTTACATGAATCTCATTGTTTCTGTCACTAGTTCAGTTTCGGTCCCAAATTTGCTATTCTGTATTCTCTCTGTATAGGCCTAGGCTTGTCAGGGGTCACCTGTAATAATATGCCTGCGTTTCCTTAACTATAGTTTGTTGAAGAAGTCCAAGTACCTGGACTGATGAGGCATGATAGTGCAGTGGTTATAATGCAGTATTGCAGACTAATTCTGCCAACAGTGAGGAGTTCAATGCTGACTGGCTCAAGGTTAACTAAGCCTTCCATCCTTCCAAGGTCAGTAAAATGAGCAGCCAAATTGTTGAGGGCAATATGCTGACTCTATAAACCGCTTAGAGAGTGCTGAATAGCACTATAAAGCGGTATATAAATCTAAGTACTATTGCTATTGCTATTGATGCACAACACTCTAAAGCCATAAATGTAATTACAAAATACAGTGCCAAATTCACAAAACATGCCAAATGAAATCATATCATAGCTTAACACAAGTACATGAATCAAATCATTGTAGTTAAGAGCTGGTTCTCATTAGATCAGAAGAAATCAACCTAAAGCTATATTTGTGGCTTATGAAAATAAAAGCAAGTGGAAACTTCTAAAGAATTATTTCCTGCTGTATAAACAAATGACAATAAATCTTTATATTTTTAAGCATGTTATTTCTATATATTAAATTTATCAGTGAAGAGTTTAGGATGTTTGGGATTTGACAGCTTTTGAAAAAAAATGCTTTTTCTGTATTTTTGAAATCAGGATTGCACTTTTTTCCTGGCAAGGAATAGGTATATATATAAAGAAAGATGCAGGACATGCAGGAAATGAATGAAATTTATCCTTTCTGCCAGCTGAATTATTGCCTTTCATGCAGTTTATAAATAACTTCAAGCACCCTACCCATATAAAAGAGGTGCCAAATCAAGACATTAAACATTGTTTTTTCAAATAAATATTTCTATTTATTGTATCTTATTTAAATATATTTAGATGCAAATATAAATATTGTATATTTCTATTCAAAAAGCTGAATATCAGATTAATTAGTTCATTGCTGAACTTTGATTACATAATTGAAAGGTCTACTTTACTTTGGAAAACTATTAACCATTTATTTATTATGTATTTATTTACATTTTTTATTCTACCTTTATCACTTTATAAGTAATTCGAGGCACTGAACATACCTAATGCTCTTTTCTTCTCCTATTTTCCTCACAATAACAATCCTGCGAGATAAGTTGAATTGAGAGAGAGCAACTGATTCAAGGTCACCCAACCGACTTTCACACCTAAGCATTTTTTTTAATTACATGTATATGCCGCCCTTCTCTGAAGACTCAGGGTGGCTTACAATTTATGGGACACAACCCAATGCGCTTAGCAATAGCCTTCATTCCATTGTATATGCCTGCTTATTACTAGGGCTTTTTTGCCCCCCCCCAAGCGGCATTTTTACAAAGTCAGCTTATTGCCTCCAACAATCTTGGGTCCTCACTTTACCTACCCCGAGAGGATGGAAGGCTGAGTCAACCTTGAGCCTGGTGGGATTTGAGCCTGCACTAATTGCAGGCAGCTGGAACTAAGTGCTAGGCGTTTAACAGACTGCACCACCAAGGCTTAAGCCCTCGTCTTCACCACTACTCCGGCCTGGCTATACTAAGGTTGAAATTCACAGTTTTCTGGTTTCCAACCCAAGCACCTTCACCACTATGCCAAACTGGAGGGATGGAGGGATGGATGGGACAGAGGGGGCGGGGGACACTGCTTTATACATAGTTACATAGTTCCAGCTTCTACTCAAAACACAGTAGAAAATCTGTAGCTCCTTTTCTCACCCCACCAAACATATTACGGGGGAAGAGGAGTACAGATCTGCTAGTTGCTGTATCTGCATTTCTGATCAGAACCAAACAGGGAAGGCATTGCAAAACCTGGGTCCTGACTTGTTGGACATAAACTATCATATTTGTTCTAATGAATGAAAAATAGATCACCAAATCCATGAGATGCTCAGAAATAACAGGGAAAATCTGGAAGGAAAAAAGTGAGAGAACACCACCAGTTCTCCAATGAAAGCTGCTGTCTGATACATCATCAGTGACATACAGGTCATAGCTTATCCTTAGAAGTTCTTGGAGTACATTTTTTAATGATGCAAGTAGTTGCTTTAGTTTGGCAAGATAGCTTATCCTTAGAAGTTCTTGGAGTACATTTTTTAATGATGCAAGTAGTTGCTTTAGTTTGGCAAGATAGCTTATCCTTAGAAGTTCTTGGAGTACATTTTTTAATGATGCAAGTAGTTGCTTTAGTTTGGCAATATTGCTGTCTATAGGAGAGGAACAATAAAGGAAAGTAGTTAGAAATAACTATGCAGCATATTTTTCTTGGTTTTTGAAGCCTGATCCTGAATGAAAGAATGGGTAAATTAATTTACCAATGAAAAGATACTTGCGTGTTATCCCAGTCTTCAGATGCTGATGTTCAACACATCTGAAGGAAACCAAATTAGACAAGATTGGTCAAGACCATTTTTCAGTAGTCCCTTGAAATATCAACATAATAATATTAAGAGCTTTTTAAAAACTGATTTAGCTGCTTATCATGTTTACCAATACACTCATGGATAAGTGCAAACTTAAATAAATTTTATGTACATGATGGACTGTGGGCTACAAGGATTTATACTGCAATAAATTAATTTAAGGTGCCATTGGATTCTTTATTATTACCCTTCAGAAATTGTAATGCTGTTTTCAGTCAGACTGCTTTGAGACAGCTGCAGGCATACAGCTGAACTGTGGTTGCTCCCACACCATCCAAAATGGAGGAACACTCATTCCTAGTGGCTACCTGTTCAATTACCTGTTTAAGCAAGCAAGCAAACAGCATCAACAGTCCCTCACCCAGCCTATTAGGCCATTGCCTTGAGCAGCAATACCTGAAGCAAATGACAGCTATCAAAAGTGGCCAGCCCTGTAAAAGCCCAATGAAGTTAGGTGACCAAATGAAACAAACATTAGTATCTTGTGTCAGTCAGGGGGTTCTCAGTCTAGGCAGAATGGGGATAGGATGATTATTCTCTTGGCCTGAAACAGGAAAATGTCCCAAGATTTTCCTAGGTACAGCATCCAGTTATCTTGCCCTCTCTTGCTGTGGGTTGAGCAGACAAAGGCAGGCTGATAGATGACAACTGGCAGCATGATGCTCAACAGCTTCCTACAACCTTGATGGAATCTGGTCTAATTTGACTTGGGAAAGTGACCAGTTCTTCTGATGCTAGCCTCTTTTAAAAAATAAACCCACATCTAGTTTCTACTATACAATTGCTGTAGTTCAGCATTTCTCTTGTGTTCAATTTCACAGTGACTATCCCTCCCATCTGCCCAGATCTCTATTTTGTTTTTGTTCTAATTTTGTCATAGAGAAATTGGTTCAGGTCCTTTAACATTAAAGGCATTCTAATGACCTTGTTTTGCCCTGCATGTCATGCTCCACCCAATAAAGGTAGTTAGCAGATTCTACAAATGAAATGCATTCAACTCTCTTGTCTTTTGAAGAAAAGTCTGTCTGGTTGGGGATTTAAAGAGGTTCTCCCAAGTACCTTTTTGGTAAAAATAATTGCAAAAAATATTGTGTAAAACATGGCAGAAGCAAAGATGGTAGGTAATATAGAATTTAGTTATTTTTTCTGAGCTTTCTCTCCTTTTCTTTCTCAAGTTGAAAGCTGTAGAGATAGTATTCATAAAAATGGAGGCTTAATTATTCAATTCAGTGTTTAACTTCTTGAGAACTCATTTTGGTTGGGGGGAAAACAGAGCTAGGCTGATTCATATATTGGAAGTGAGGTTCTGCTTTGCATCATGAAGGATTTAAATTCAATTGAATGCAATGAGATACAGTATACTTCCAAGCAAATACACATAGTGAACCCTTCTAACATGGCATGTATTCCAAACTATGATCTTATACTGTTCAGATAAATCGGAAGACCTACATTATATGATCTAAACTGCACGGAAAGCTTTTCTATGACTTCGCTAGCAAAGTTCCTGTATTTCTAGCTATAATTTCCTGTATCTTTAAATATAACAAAAGAAATTCTGCCTGTTAGGGAAATCTCATTTCTTGTTACTGTAGGCCTACTGATAGTAGGCCTAGTAAATCTATGCTAGGAGAACATATAAATTGTGTCTACATGCTATATACTGATTCTACAACACTAAATGGAGAGGACTGAGGGAACAGGAATATAAAGTTTCTGCTTATGAAAACAATTTTTAAGGTGTTGCTTGAAGAAAACACAAGCAGGCCCAAGATAGCTTGCCTAAACTAGCTATTATGAAAAGGAGGCCATCGGCTCATTTGGCAGCTAGTCTTCCTAGATCTATTTACTCTCCTTAGCTCTTTAAACAAAACCTGCAAAATCTACAGTGTCAGCCTCCTTCTCTGCTTGCCTTAGGGATTGTTGTATAAAATGAACATGGTACTAAAGTCTGGGGCATCAAACTGTTCGTTTTCCTGTTACTTTGACTAAAGATTTGGAAAAAGTTAGACATTTTGGCAGCTTGTAATGTTGCTAATACAGTTTAGCCAAGAATTGTCTTGGTTTATTCATTCTTGTTTTGTGTCCTTTGAGATGGTGGCTCAGCCTTTTCCAGTAGATGTTTCATGCTGCAGGAACTATGTCTGTTTGGGATCATAAATACATGAAGTAGAGCAGGTTTTCCTTGGGGCTAAAACAGGTCTTTGGGGGCAGGGGAATCTTAGTATGCCTGGGATATGAAACTTTCTAAACTTTGAGAAATAATGTGCTTCTCCCAGTCTGGAGAAAAGGCACATCGATAGGTTTTGTGTCTTAATGCTGTATGTCCAGATAAAAGCTTTCTAGTTTTGGATTTGCTCTTGAGAAAGAACATGCGCCTGAAATATATGGGCTTCTCAATTTCTAAAAAAACAGTTGGCTTTTATTTAATCTGCAATGCCTTATTGTTACAGGGTTTATCATCTTTGGCTTGTGTTATTGTTTAGCCGGTAAAGACTTCTGGGGAAAAATTGGGGCAAAGTGACTGTCCTATCAATTGCCATAGCACTGTCCCTTTGTTCAACCATTAGGCAAGCACACATGAAGAACATCAGAAGCACGAGACTAAGAGAGGGGAGACAGTTGTGGAGCACATCACCAAGCACCCCCTGCAAAACAGGTATTAGCAATAAAATGGTGTGCACCATTTTATTTTGTTATGTCCAGTGTCCAGTTCTTGGGTTTCAATATTCTTTTTTCGTACTTGCCATTTCTTTTAAGAACTATAAGTGTCCATAACAGATACATTTAAATGTCGCTGAAGGAAGCATTTAAGTATACTAAAACAGATATACTGTATATATTTTCAAGAAATGTCTGGTGGTTTCTCCTCAAAAAGCAGTTAAGAAACTTCTGTACAACTGCGGATTTTATAGATACTGTTATGTATGCAGGTTTAAAGTCATTGGTTTAGTTTGAACTGTTCTTGTAAAATGTAAGAAATGATTGGTTTAAAAAGTGCGGGAAAACCCTGCACTCTGATTGGCTGGCAACTGCGGCTGCTGGCTATAAGTAGCAGCCGCAGCCAAAAGTGGGTTCGTTCTGAGCTGTAGTCACTAATAAACAGAGCTTGAAGCACTCCGCGTCTGTCTTTTCATGCAAACTTAACACTGGCGACGAAGGTGGGATCTCCCTGAAGAAGAAGGCAACAGAACAGAAGAAGAGAGAGATGGCTGCGCTGAACACCCCCAGCCCGTTCGATCCGACGGCAGAAGACTGGGAGGCATATGCAGATCGTTTCCAAATGTATCTGGAAGGAAGCGATCTGCCGACATTTCCGAAGCGGAAGAGGGTGGTCTTTCTCACGCTTGATCGGCAGTTTTCAAGGCGAAGGCATTGGTGGGAGCTGCAGGCGTGAAGGTAATGGAATGGCCTGACTTAGAAAAGTTGTTAAGAGCCCATTCGCCCACAAGTATCGTGCCTCATTAAGAGACACGAGTTTTACTGTCGGGATCAAGGGAAAGCAAAAACATAAACGACTTGTGGCAAGTTTAAGAGACATTGGGGTGCATGTGAATTTAACAATTTAGAAGAGGCCATGCGCGATCGATTTGTTCTGGGCCTTAAAGACAAGGTGCTTCAGAGCAAGTTATTACTAAGACCTAAGATCACGCTGAAGGAAGCAATAGAAGAGGCCTCTTCAGCAGAAGCTACCAAGTCCTCAGCAGCAGCTATGAAGAAAATTAACAAGGCCACAAGCCATCCTGATGTGGAAAAGTCCACAACAACTCATTGTGAGCAAATAGATTCTGAGTCAGACTGTAGTGAGGTGGAGGAAGGAATTTATAGACTCAGAATGGAGCGGAAAAAGAAAGACCTGGGAAGAAAGAGGCAAGATTTCTACTGCAGAGGTTGTGGGGAAGCCACCCCGCACTGAATGCAAGTTCCTAGATACCATCTGCCTCCGTTGTGAAAAAGAGGACACCTAGCAAGAGTCTGCAAATCATCCAGAACTCCACCCAACAGAAGGAAGTTTCCTGACAAAGAATTCAAGCCCAACAACCTCAGTGAGAAAATGGGGTGCAGCACAGAAGCAAAGGGGAAGAATGAAACTCATCAGACAGTAACTATTGGTCATTCTTCTTCTATCAATAACAGAAAAGTGCATGTCAAGGTACTAATTGAAGGAAGGCCTTGCCAAATGGAAGTGGACTCAGGCTCATATTTATCTATGGTGTCATGGGACACTAATCACAGACTACTCCCAAACATTCAGAAGAAGCATTTCAAGGAGCAAGCACTGACTCTTAAAGACTACCAAGGGAACAAGGTTCCAGTAGTTGGAACAAGAGAATTCAACATGAAGTTCAAAGGCCACACCAAACCCTTGCCCCTGACCATCGTGGACAAGGATCGTCCAAGTTTGCTGGGACTTGAGTGGTTCAATCCACTAGGCATCGAGGTGACTGGCATCAATCACGTGAGCAACACTGAATGGGAGGAGGCCTTGAAGTCTGAGTTTCCAGAGGTCTTCAGCGATGGATTGGGCAAGTATATGGGGACCCCTATCACTTTCAATCTAGATCCCAAGGTGCCACCAATTCGCTTAAAGCCCAGAAGGGTCCCATTTGCCTTAAAGGAAAAAATTGATGCACAATTAGATAAACTAATAGCTCAAGGAGTTTTAGAGCCCACTGACCACTCCAGGTGGGAGACACCCATAGTCACACCAGTCAAGACTGATGGGTCAGTGAGAATCTGTGGAGACTATAAGGGGACATTGAACCATGCTTCAACAGAGCGCATATCCAGTTCCAGTGATGCATCATTTACTACATTCACTTGGCAGGGGTACAGTTTTGCCAAATTGGATCTGGCCCAGGCATATCAACAATTAACAGTTGATGATGCCACTGCAGAGGCCCAAACCATTGTGACTCATAGAGGTGCTTTCAAATGTAAAGGTTACAGTTTGGAGTAAGCATGGCACCAGGCATCTTCCAAAGCCTTATGGAAAGGATGCTCCAAGGACTGCCAGGGGTAGTACCTTACTTTGATGATGTGTTAATCTCTGCTGAAAATGACACTCAGTTACAAGAGAGACTCAGAGAAGTCCTTACCAGATTCAAAAAGCGGGGTTAAAAGTCAAGGAAGAAAAATGCACTCTTAGAACTGACAAGGTTGAGTTCTTTGGCTATATGATTGACAAGCATGGTATCCACCCCACAGAAGCCAAGGTTCAGGCAATCAAAGAAGCCCCTAGACCAAAATGTAAAACAGATTTGCAAGCCTTCCTTGGACTCATTAACTTTTATCACATGTTCCTACCTCAGAAGGCAACCATTGCAGAACCACTGCACAGATTATTAGACAAAAAGTCTGCGTGGGTCTGGGGCAGAAAAGAACAATCTGCATTTAACAATATTAAAAGACTAATCACGTCTGATGCTGTACTGATACAGTTCTCTGAGAATTTGCCTGTTGTACTGACTTGTGATGCATCCCCTTTTGGAGTGGGGGGGTTTGAGCCACAGGCTTCCCAGCAGGAGGGAGGCTCCTATTGCATTTTACTCTCGCACCTTGACCAAAGCAGAGAGGAACTACAGCCAACTGGACAAGGAAGCCTTGGCAATTGTTGTAGCTGTCAAGAAATTCCATGAGTATTTATATGGGAGAAAATTTACCATTGTCACAGATCACAAACCTCTGTTAGGCATTGTGGCAGGAGACAAACCTACGCCCACTATCCTGTCACCAAGAATGCTGAGGTGGACTGAATTTCTTGCTGCTTATTCATACAAACTCATCCACAGGCCTGGCAAAGACATTGGGCATGCAGATGCTTTGAGTCGCTGCCCACTTCCTTCTCACACTGAGGACTTTGCTCCTGAGACTTACACCTTTTCCTAGAAACTGTGCCAAGCTTCCAGTACACGCTGCTGAAATTGCCAGAGAGACTGCCAAAGACACTTTACTGGCTCCTGTTATAGGCTGGATTAAGAAAGGTTGGCCTCTTCAAGATCTACCTCAACTTGCCCAACCTTTTAAATCCAGGCAAACTGAATTATCTGTATTAAGAGGATGTATTTTGTGGGGTAACAGGGTGGTTATTCCTGCAAAACTGCAAAAAGGTTTTGGAAATGTTACATGAGGGTCATCCAGGTATTGTCAGAATGAAGGCACTGGCCAGGAGTTATGTATGGTGGCCAGGTATTGACAAAATGGTTGAAAACTGGGTTGCATCTTGTCCCAACTGTCAGGTAGTCAGGCCTGCCCCACCTCTCGCCCACACAGGAATGGGAATGTCCTAGGGGCCCATGGTCCAGGATTCACATTGATTTTGCTGGCCCTACCAGAGGGCACACTTTCCTTATTATAGTAGATGCATATTCCAAATGGCTAGAGGTTATCCCTATGGCATCCACCACAACTGATGCTGTCATCAAACAGCTTAAAAGCTTTTGTAACTCACGGGTTACCTGATGTACTTGTTTCTGACAATGATCCTCAATTTACATCCAACCTTTTGAATCATATCTAGCACAGCAGGGTATCAGACATGCCCTGACAGCCCCTGGGCATCCTTCGCTAACGGCGGGCTGAACGTATGGTACGATTTACCAAGGAAAACTTCAGCAATTGGGTCCAGGGATATCACTGAGAGAGTTGAAAAACTTCTCAGTGTCCAGCATATCACTCTAACCCATCAACTAACTTATCCCCAGCAGAGTTGTTGATGGGTAGGAAACTCAGGTCTCCCCTTGACCGCCTTCATCCCACTTACACACCCAACGCACCACTAGATTCCACTAGCAAAGTTCGCACGTTCACTGTGGGTGATTCTGTTTATGCTAAGAACCTTATGGGTGAACCATTATGGATTCCTGCTGAGATAACCCAAATCACAGGCCCTCGATCTTACAGTGTACAAACAGAGGATGGTGTCCTCTGGAGCAGGCACATTGATCAGCTTAGATCCAGATTACCTCAGGAACATTGCAATTGCTCCTCTCTAGTTCCCATACCTAATACCTCTTCTAGGGGGGAAGGGGAGGATCATGAGTGTAATGAACAAGCAAGAATCAATCCCATGTGTAACGAGCTAACACGACAGGAACCATCCCAAAACCTGTCACAATACCAACAACCATTTTCACAAATGGAAGATTGCACATCATTACCTGATTTAGGTGCTGACATTGGGTTGGAGATGGATTGGGAGGAGAGACCAGGTTGTAGTAACCAAACAGGTTCTACCATTACTACAAGTCCAAGTAAGGAAATGTCAGCAGACACATTTCCTCCCTCACAAGGGAGGAAAACATCTGAACCACGTAGGTCTCAACGTACACGTAAGAGCCCCACCTATTTAAAAGAACACATTAGATAGGTTGGGGTTTGAGTATGGACTGAACCTAGTGGGGAGGGGTGTTATGTATGCAGGTTTAAAGTCATTGGTTTAGTTTGAACTGTTCTTGTAAAATGTAAGAAATGATTGGTTTAAAAAGTGCGGGAAAACCCTGCACTCTGATTGGCTGGCAACTGCAGCTGCTAGCTATAAGTAGCAGCCGCAGCCCAGCCAAAGTGGGTTCATTCTGAGCTGTAGTCACTAATAAACAAAGAGCTTGAAGCACTCCGCGTCTGTCTCTTCATGCAAACTTAACAGATACCACATAAGAAAATACTTTCATCTTACAGGTATATTAACTGTCTTCAGTCTGTTTTGTCTTATGAGCAGGAATCACATTCTCCAAATAATATATTTGTTCATTATCAAACGCTTAAGATATTCCCATTTTTATAATTCTTTGCTGTACGAAAAAAGGAGAAAGAGAGAAAAGCCTATTTTTTTCAGGTATTCTAAACTGAAAAATTAATATATATTGGCTACAAATATCACTTAGACTCAGCTGAGCATGGAGCTCTTATCAGTTCCCCCCAAAAAGCATTAAGAAGCATGAGGGTAATTTGGCTTGGCTTTCAAAGAGCATTTTCCATTACCTTCACTGTACCTTCCTTTAATTCATAGGTGGGCCTTGTGGTTCTTCAAAAATGACAAGAGCAAAACTTGGCAAGATAACTTGCAGCTTGTTACCAAGTTTGATACCGTGGAAGACTTCTGGGCGTGAGTGTATCCTTATCTTCTTCTGCGCATGCTAATATTTCAGTCATACAATCCTGAAGAAGTAATATGATTGTAGGTTATGTCATTTAGCATGTGGATCAAACAGTAATATGTCCACATTGATCAGAGAGAGAGAGAGAAAAAAACAGAGGATTCTGGCAAACTTCTGTATAAATTATTAATACTGCAAATGCCACCTTGCTATATTTTTTCCCCACTGGCAAAAAATACAGGGACTTATTAGAATATAGTTTACTGATATAGAGAAAGGTCTCCCTTATTCCAATGCCTTGGGGTATCTATAGCTCTCTTAGTAACTCAGTGGATACAAAGGTTTTCCTAAACAAATCAGTTATGGAAAGCAGTTCTTTCCTACATGGCATTTAGATCAATACAGGTAACCCTAGACTTATGACCATATTGGAGCCCAACATTTCTGTTGCTAAGTGAGACATTTGTTAAGCAAATTGTTGCCCCATTTCACGACCTTTCTTGCCTCAGTTGTTAAGTGAACCACTGTAGTTGATAAGTTAGACATCCGGTTGTTAAGTGAATCTGGCTTCCCCATTGACTTTGCTCATCAGGAGGTCGCAAAAGGGGATCACATGAGCCTGGGATACAGGAACGGCCATAAGTATGAACCAGTTGCCAATTGTCTGAATTGTGATCACATGATCATGGGGATGCTGGAAAGGTCATAAGTGTCGAAAACTGTCACAAGTCACTTTTTTCAGTGACATTGTAACTTTGATCGGTCACTAAACAAACTGTTGTAAGCCAAGGACCACCTGTATTACTTTCCTGTTAAAGAATTCTTGAGGTGCACCTGCATTTAAGATGCAGACTGGATCTTTATTTTCAGGAGAGTAACTATCTGAACCTACAGTACTGTAGCAAAAACAGTCCCATACTGTATCTCCCATGTGAACTTCAGCCTACAAAATTTGATGCCAGCTCTGTGGGCAATTCCAATAGCTCCCTTCTTGTAAATTGCTCCATACTTTGCAACACAGGAACTCAGTGAAGCAACAAGTGGTCTTTTAGCTAATGAATAGCAGGGTGTTGTTGTTTAATGACATTCATCCAGTTTCCTATCCCGAGCTACTAATTGTCCTGGAGCAATAAAAATATCGTACCTCCCCTACTTCACACATAAAGCAAAAATACATTGCCTTTTCCACCCTTCTCTCCAGAACATCTTCCATGAATTTGCTGCTGTTTGCAAAAAGAAAGAAATAAAATAAAATAAAATAAAAATCTGAGCAGTTACTAAAAATATATCATTGGGATGTTACTATTCCTCTAATGCAGCAGGGGTGTCAAACTCACATCATCATGGCATCGTCATGTGACATATTGGGACTTCCACCCCCTTCGCTAAACCAGGCGGGGCCAGGGCCAACATGTGACACATGTGGCCTGCAGGCCGCGAGTTTGACACCCCTGTTCTAATGCAGTTATAGCAACTTCTAAAAGTACAGCTGATTGTAATCTCACAATCAGGTGGTTTCCCCAGTAGCTGTAGCTGTAGCTGTATTTACATGTAGTTATATTGGAGGAGAAAGAGAAGATATGTTCTAAGGACTACCTGCAAACAGGCACTAGGAACAAGGTGTTGAAGGTTGTTAGTGATGAGGAAAAGGAGAGACGGTTCTGGAGTAGCAAACCACCATCACTTCGCACACAAGAGAAAGGAAAACTGCTAGCCTCCACGTGGAAAGGAAAAAAGGGAACAGTCTTGCTATCTACTGTGGAAGAAAGGGGGCAGATGAATTCATTTTTTCTCCATTTCACCATGGCTTCTTTTGCCTGAGAGGAATCTGCAGACTCAAAATACAGTAGCCTGCATTGATCCTGTCTGAATATTAAAGTGGAATCAGAAGGATAGTGTATATGCACCCACCTTTCCAATTCAGGGCAATTGCTATGACATCTGTGAAGTCATTGAGTCAATTCTCCCCTTTAAGGACCTGTAAAAAAAATTTAAGTCACCTAAAACACCTATAGACAGAGTGAGCCAATAAGAAAACTGTTCACCCATAACATCGTTGTTGGAAAAAAGAAAAGCCACCCCACCTCCCTTCCTTCTCACTGGTTCATTCTATAGAGAAAATTCTAGGCACTTAGTACTTTATCCTTATTCAACTATTCCTTAAATAATTATGAAGGTAAAATGGATAGCACTGACATTAATGCTTGGAAAATGAACTGTATCTCCTTGCTAAAAATACCACCTGAAATATGTAAAATGCAGCTAGGCCAGATGTGTGCTGTAGGAACTGTCAGCTTTAAAATTCAGCTGCCAACATAATGGGAAGAGGGGTGGAGGAGTTGACAAGTTCAAGGTTATTCTGTATGTTGTACTAAGAAATTCCAGTTGCAGTTAATTGGTTCTCGTGATTTATGAAGTTTAGAAGTGGGAGGAGAAAAAGGTGGATTCTGTGCAGCTTGCGAAAATTCTTTCACTTTGGAAAATGCCTTAGACATACCTGATCTGTTTCTAATAAATCAATTGGAGAGAATATGTCTTGGAGTGATTGATATCCTGGATATTTTCTGGATGCCTTACAGGAAATTAATAATGCTTTCCTGTGATATGGACCTGGTTTTAGTGATACCTATGCAATTTACTTTGATTTCTTATTGAAATAAAGCCAATCAATTACATTGCTAACATCTCTCTCCTGTTCTTGAAATTGCAGACTATATAGCCATATCCAGCTAGCTAGCAAACTGACTTCTGGCTGTGACTACTCTCTTTTCAAAGTAAGTTCTTTTCCAGGACTTAGCAACTTGACCCCAAACCCATTGAATTGTTACATGAGGGTCTCTTATATGAAGGTAAACAGCGAGTCTGTACTTTGGATCTCTTCATTATGAAGCTTAACTCTCTCAACTTGTGCATTGTCCTAATACAGGACTTGTATCTGCAATAATTATGCTGGCTGGGAAGTCAGCATATTTGGAAGTTGTCCATATTAGGGAATAATGATTTAATTTTATGCCTTGCTTTCTGGCACAAAACCAGTGCTTCCCATCTGAATGTATTGGTAGCCTAATACATAGTGAGAATGTGTATGACTCATATGTATGACTCATATGAGATCGTATCAGCTCCATTAGGTAGGCCAGACCAAGAAATCAATAGCAAGGATCCTAAAATTACTTTTATTGAGACTGGCTGACTTTGTTGTCCCTCTTCTTCTCCTTATAGTTCAGTAAATTAGGATGGTGCCTGTCTGAATTTCTTCCAAATGTTATCTGGACATTTTGGACTTAAAACATGTTTTATCTTTTGTTGCTTTGGCAACAGAACTTGAATATCTTCATCAATGTCATCTTCCTTATTCTGTACATGGCACGCAGTTATTATCTTTGACATTTTGCTACCCAGGATGGAATTGAACCCATGTGGGAAGATAACTGGAACAAGCATGGTGGTCGTTGGCTTATCACATTGGCTAAGCAGCAGCGACGTACAGAACTTGACCGTTTCTGGTTAGAGACTGTAAGTAAGCAGAATTCAGTTTACATTTTTCCCTCTGCTCCATTAATTTCTCAATGCAGCCTTGGTGGTGCAGGCTGTTAAACACCTAGCACTTAGTTCCAGCTGCCTGCAATTAGTGCAGGCTTGAATCCCACCAGGCTCAAGGTAGACTCAGCCTTCCATCCTCTCGGGGTAGGTAAATTGAGGACCCAAGATTGTTGGGGGCAATAAGATGACTTTGTAAAAATGCTGCTTAGTAATAAGCAGGAATATACAATGGAATGAAGGCCATTGCTGAACGCATTGGGTTGTGCTCCCAAAAAAATTGTAAGTCGCCCTGAGTCTCCAGAGAAGGGCGGGATATAAATATGAATTAAAAACAAAACAAAACTGGGTGGTTCTTGGATTGTGGCCATATTTCTGTAATGGATCCAAAAGCTCATTTCTATCTCTCTTTAGTAGCTTGGGCTACTTACATAATTGTTCAGTTTCAGTAATTCCTTCCACAAATGAGACCACACTAGCTTATTCTGAGATGGGCAATATGCCCTCAGACTAATTTAAAAGGTGTTTGAAAACCATCAGCTTAGACATCTGGTGTGCTTCCATTCCCCCTCTTTTCCAACAGTTTATTGTAGAAAAGCAGAAAAACATACTGGAAAAGAGAGAAAAGAAGATGTTAAATATATATATAACCCTGAACACAGTAGGGCAACCAGATACGGGTCGCACAAATCCAGACCTTCAGCAGGCAACTAAGAGAACTAACTAACTACATATAGAAAACTCTTATTTTTTTGTTAATGTTGTGTGGGTCACTTGAATTTTTGTAGCCCAAGAACACAGACACATTTTTGATTTAAGTATTTTTCACTTATTAGGTTCCCAATGTGTAGAAAAGATTAGTCCTTAATTTATCTTCCAAGATTCTATTCTTTTTCCCCAGTATCAATATTAAACTCTTTGGGGCAGGAAAAACCTGGTACATCAGATAAATGCTGACATCTGGTTCCCTGTATATTTCATGTGGATTTTCTTTCTGTCCCCTTTTGTAGTTGCTGTGCCTGATTGGAGAGATGTTCTGCGACTACAGTGATGATGTCTGTGGGGCAGTCATCAATATTCGTGCTAAAGGAGACAAAATTGCCATTTGGACCCGGGAGGCAGAGAACCGGGATGGAGTAATTCATATTGGGTGAGTGTCACCTTCAGAGGCCCCTCCTAGACTGAGGTATGGTGGGTACTTATCTGAGAGATGGCCTTTTCAGTGGCAGGTCCCATGGACTTCAGAAAGCCTGATACCAGGTGTCCTGCCCTTTTGGCACCTGGGAAAGGCAGATTAATTTTCCTAGGCACACCCTCATTCATTCTTTCTTTCTCTCAATTTATATGGCTGCTCATCTCAAATATATAACTCTGGGCAGCTAATGTTTTTTAAAACATTAAACATTGCGATTCAAGGTGATGGTTATGATCTTTAAAGCGCTCCATGGCTTAGGCCCAGGGTACCCAGGGTACCCAGTTGTATATCTCCACCCCAGACCAGATCAGTGATGCTCTCTCGGTGATGTCCCGGTGCCTGGAGGCGGTGCAGGCTTGGATGGGGTGTAACAGGCTCAGACTCAACCCGGCCAAGACTGAGTGGCTGTTCTTACCAGCATCTCGGGTTTCAGTTGATGTGCCATCTTTGGTCATGGGGAGGTGTTACACCCGTGGATAGGGCGAGGAATCTGGGTGTCCTCCTGGATGCACAGCTCAGTTTGGAGGAGCAGGTGGGAGCTGTGGCCAGGGGCTTTGCCCAGGTTCGGCTGGTTCGCCAGCTTAGCCCCTACCTGGACCGAGATGCTCTTCGAACGGTCACTCATGCGCTCGTCACGTCCAGGATCGACTACTGCAATGCTCTCTACATGGGGCTTCCCTTGCGGATTACCCGGAGGTTGCAGCTGGTGCAGAATGCGGCTGCGCTGGCTGTGATGGGGTATCCCGATACTCCCATGTTACACCCTCCTGAGCGACCTGCATTGGCTACCGGTTGCCTTCCGGGTTTCCTTCAAGGTGTTAGTAATAACCTACAAAGCCCTTAATGGCATGGGTGCAGGGTACTTGCGGGATCGCCTCCTGCCTGCATCACAGTCCAATCGCCCGTGCGCTCCCATAGGAGGGGCCTTCTGGGAATACCGTCGGTCAGGCATTGTCGGCTGGCGGCTCCCAGAGCTAGGGCCTTTTCTGTGGGCGCCCGCCTGTGGAATCAGCTTCCTGCAGATCTGCGTTTGGCCCCTGATCTCCGCTCCTTTCGTCGAGACTTGAAGACCTGGCTGTTTCAGCAGGCCGGCCTGGATTGACCTGGGGGTAGGTAGTTTTAATTTGTTGTTTTAGTGATTTTATTGTTTTAACTTTTGGTAATTTGGACTTGTTTTTATTTGTATTGTTGTATATCTTTTGTATGTTCGCCGCCCTGAGTCCTTCGGGAGTAGGGCGGCATACAAGTCTAAATAAATAATAATAATAATAATAATACTTGCGAGACCACCTACTGCCGATGACAACCTCCCACCGACCAGTGCGGGCCCACAGAGTTGGCCTCCTCAGGGTGCTGTCGGCCAAACAATGTCGGCTGGCAGCCCCCAGGGGGAGGGCCTTCTCTGGCTGCCCCTGCCCTCTGGAATGAGCCACCGGTAGAGATCCGGATTGTCCCCGACCTGAGAACCTTTCGCCGCACCCTTAAAACATGGCTGTTTAAGCAAGTCGATCTATCCCCATGAGATATTTTTAAATTTTTGGATTGGAATTATCTTTTTCAACCATTGTTCTTAAATTTTTAAAATTTGATATGGGTGGGGCTTAATTGAGTTTAATTTTTATTTTAATATTTGTATTGCATGTTTTTTAATGCCCTGTAAACTGCCCTGAGTCCCTTTGGGGAGAAGGGCAGTATAAAAAAACCAACTAACTAAATAAATAATAATAAAAAATCATAAATCACACAATTGTAAAAAAACAACAAACATAATCAGCTGAGATTAAAAAAGCAAACAAACAACACACCAACATGATATGTTAGAGTGTTGCCGTGATTGGCAACGTGTTGCTTTTACTTTTTCTTCACATTTTAATGTATCTTATGGATTTCACTTTGTATTTTCTATTTTACAAAATGTATTAATGTATGTTTTTATTGGTTTTTCCTTTTTTATTGCAATTCTTTTATTGTAAATGGCTCTAGATTTCTTAAATGGGATTTCTTTAAAAGGAATCATAAGAAATGTGTGAAGTAAAAACCAATGGGGATTGATATCTTTAATGGCACTCACACAAAATTACTTTGTTCTTGCTTTCAGGCGTGTGTATAAAGAACACTTGGGCCTCTCTTCGAAAGTGGTAATTGGTTATCAGGCTCATGCAGACACAGCTACCAAGAGTGGCTCCCTTATGAAGAACAGATTTATCGTGTGAGCTCACTGGGCTTGATGGCTAAAGATGAGCTACATGAAGATTTAGTATGTCTCTGCTCTTCCCATTAAAATGTTGTAACCAAGCATTCTGAATTCTTGACTGCACTGGAGTTATATGGAAAGTATTTGTACTGGAGGCAAAACCGTTCCTGTTACCCTCAATTTTAAGTCATGTTTAAACTAAAAGAGTGTCACTTAAAGCAGGATGTGCTTCGTGTATCTCGTTCTGTGATCAGAAAAGACTTAGTCTTAGACAATGTGGTCAAAACGATTGTGAGAACTACTTGGTACCAAGGTAGCAGAATAGTTTGCCAAGAAACAGAACTTGCCTCTTTGCTTCTAATCTGTTCCCTAAAACTAGACTCCCTTCAAATTTTACATGGCCTCGAGGTGAGGTACTACATATAAAAAAATTCTTTATTTTCAATAAAAAGATGTAATGTTTTGCTATTTCCAAAAGAAGTGCATTTTGTGAAAAAGTGGTTCAATCATGCAATTTTTTTCTTGTTGAAGATCTATGTACTGGGCTTAAAGGAACTCAGCCTTACAGAACCAGTTCTTAAGTACAGAGTTTGGGTAGCACATAAGAATACTCTGGTCTTGTTAACTTCAGCCACCAGTGTTTAAACCCTTCCTGTCAGATACTGAATGAGCTAGGTGCAAGAGCCATTGAACTGAAAGAGGCAATGATAGCAGTCTACCCTGAAACAGCTTGTGTACCTGTGAAGAATGTTATACAGCTGACTTGAAGGGCAATGAGTTTACTTTCTACGATTAGCCTCTGCAATTGAGATGCCACCAGGTTTATGATGGGCAATTCAACACTGCTATTTATTAACTGCTATGAATAATGCAAGCAACAGGATGTTTGCCTGTAATAACTAGCCCTGGCATTGCCTACACAAATATGGCCATCTGCAGCAAAACAATTCTATAGGATGTACACATATGCCTATAAATGTACATCTGTAGGGGTGGGACTGATAATTGATGCATTCCAGACTTATATGTTCTCACTAAGTTATGAAGAACAGACCGAAATCAAAATCTACTTTTATCTTTTCTAGATCAGCCATCAACAGCACTGTTACTCTCTTTGGTGTGGAATATAACTTAATCTATATGTGCTACCTATCTCATATTTGGAGACAAAGATATAGTAGCTTTCAAGACACAGTACAAGCTCCAAAGGCTTCAGATGCAGCTAAAATTGATACCACTCTCTCCAGATAAAGGCCCATTCTTTGTTATTCTTTTACTAACACAAATGAAAACCAGAGCATTTACAGCTTATAACAGATGGGATTTTTTCCCTCAGATCTTTTGGGCCCTGGCTCATGCAGAGTTAAATAACTTGGAGAATGGATTTTAATGATTAATGAGAACATCAATGATTGTACATCTTTCATTTTAAAAAAATGCTTAAAATATTGATGTGGGAACTGCCTGATTGGATTAGGTTAAATAGGGGTTAATTATAAAAACAAAAAAATACATTCTAGGTGCAGAACGCCCACTGCAGCTTTAATACCTATGCTCAGAATTTGGTACATGTTTATATAGGTTGCTAATGGATAACACTATTACTCAGATAAGATATGTAGGTGGGAAGCTTTTTTAAATGAGTATATTTCTGTTTCATATTGAATAACACTTGTGCTAACATAATAGATGAAGAAAGAGGAAAAGTGAATTATTAATAAATGATAAGTGACAAAGAAGTGGCAAAACAGGGCCTTAATGATTTGTCTACTAAAATAATTGTCAGGAGGAAAAGTCACTTAGGAACTGGGTAAACTGACAGAAAGACTATAGTAAGGATGGGGGGGAACCTTTTTGTGGAAGACAGGAAGTAGCCAAAGTTACTATGATAAAAAAGATGTGAAGTAGTATTGTGTTTCAATATAATGTAGTAATAGTCCATCATTAAACATCTTAGTTTCAGTATCTACTGAAATTGGAGCCCCCACCTTCCAATACCTAAACTAATATTAATTCCTGTTTATTAATGTAAAGTTCTCTGGATTTTTAAATGAAGAGCATACATCTTCAGCAGTTCGTCTTAGATGTCATGAAGGGCAGCTATGTTTGCTCTATTCTGCTCTCCACTCTCACGACAGAAGCTTGTGGCCATTTTCCCTTTACTACTTGTCCAAAGGGTGCAGTTTTCTGTGTATATAGTGTGCATTTTTGCACAGAGCTCCCCAGGTGGGAGAGATCTCTGGGACAACAGAAGGTTGACTGGAATTTTTTGTGACTAAAAGGGGCTGCTTTTTCTGAGAGGGCAACATATGATGGTGGAAAGCAGAAAAGCATACTGTAGTCTAACTGAAGCATTAAGTGCAATATGTATACCTTCCCCAACATCCCATTTCGGGGGGGGGGCTAACTTTTAAAGATGTGTTTCATTTATCTTAAAGAATTAAACGTATGTGTCACCCTTCTCGCCACAAGGCCAATACATATACATATGTATGTATAAAACTGCAATAAAATACAAGTTATAACGAAGACGAGGAGGAAGGGAGTATTTATTACAAACAAACGTAATTTCTTTACGTTTGCAGCATGTCTTGGAAGGAAGTGCTTCTATTTCGGGCCTCAGCAGACATTTGGGGAAGGCCAGGCGAGATCAGTTAGAGAGGATCCTGCGGCGTGGGAAAGAGCACGGAGAAAACACTGGCTCTGCCGAAGTCCGGATAGATAGATAGACAGGACTGAGGAACCGTGCACGCGCGTGCCGCTGCAGCAGCTCTCCCTCAATTCCGCCAGGGGGCTGGCTAGACGAGGCGGTCCCGCGGCGGCGCTGGGCCTCGGCTAAGGGGCAGCATGGGGCTGTGAGCTCAGGCCCCGCGCTCGCCATGCCAGGGAAAGCCCAGCACTTCCAGGGTCCTCAGGTCAGCTGCTGCGCCAAATACCTGCTCTTCGCCTCCAATGTGCTCTTCTGGGTGGGTGAGCGCGAGCAAGCGAGCGAGTCGCGTCCCGCGGAAGCGTTCGGTCGGACGGGCGCCTGCACCGCTTCTACCTGGGCGGAGGGGAGGAGGCCAGGACGGATGGAGCGACCGGGCTTTGGCTGTTCCCACGTCCGTGGCGTTTGCAGCGAAGTCCGGGGCCTGGGGGGCGGGCGGGCGGGAGGTCGGTCGCTGGTTTCCTGGGAAGAGAGGAAGGGAAGCTCCCCTTCGCCTAGCTGCGGAATCCTTTGCAAAGGCTCGTCGTGCCAGGCGGGTGCTCGCGGCGTCCGGATTGTCCCGCGCCGCGTTGAGCGTGACAGATTCGGCGCTCGAAAGTTTTTGGGCAAGGACGTCCTTGGTTCCCACCAAGCCTCTCGCGGCGCCTGGTCGGTATCTGAAGACCGGCCGCTGTCTTGCTCCGAGTCTAGGGCTTCTTCCTGCTTCGATTCTCGGCAGTTTCCAGCAGAAGCAGGAAAGGTTTTCCTAAAATCAAATATGTAACCTTTTGCCTGTCTCTTTCTGACACAGCAGCATTTTCTCCTCTCACTCTCCTCTGGGGGGAAAAAGTTATGACTGTATTTTAGTGTGTCGGCTTCGATTCAGTGCTGGCATACTTTAGTTTATCCTGAAAAGCCAGCTCCTTTAGTAGGCATGCACTCCGAATTTCCTTAATCCCTTTGTTTTGAGGAAATTCATACTGCGAAAACAGTACAGCTGCCCCACCTCATTCTTTCTTGCACGTATTTTACATAATGTCTGTTGTAAATCCCAGTACTACATGTATCTTAATTTGGGTTCACACCTGGTGTTAAGGTGTGATGTGGTTGTCACACATTGTCTGAACTCTTTCACTGTGTTTTGTAAATATGGATTATGGCTAGCATGATACAGTATGACTTGTTCAACAAAATGTAGTTAGCACATTGTGTAACTCCCAATCTATCCTTTATAGGTTGTTGGACGTAGCTGGGATCCCAGCTGCATAAACATTTAATAAACTATTATTAGAGATAATGAACTACTATTATATAATAATAAATGTGTGGGTATTCTGCAATTACATTCATAGTCAAAGTGGTGGAAATTTAACAGTTCAAGCCCTAATCAAGGACCTATGTATTATTAAGGTAACATTTAAGGAAACTATAACAGTGGTCGTCAGCCTTTTTAACACCAGGGACTGGTTTCGTGGAACAATTTTTCCATGAATTGGGGGAGGGGAGGAAGAGCACACAACTAGATCACTTGAATACAGAGTTTACCCTATGACAGTCATTAAGTGTAGTACCTTATGATTCTTGATGAATGTATCTTTTCTTTTATGTATACTGAGTATTTGCACCAAGACAAATTCCTTGTGTGTCCAACCACACTTGGCCAATAAAGACTTCTATTCTATTCTGTTCTGTTCTGTTCTGTTCTGTTCTATTCTATTCTATTCTATTCTATTCTATTCCAGTAGGGGTTTGTGAGAATCTAATGCCTGATGATCTAAGGTGGAACTGAGGCGTCTGCAAATACAGATGCTCACTTGCCCATCACTCACTTCTAGCTATATGACCTGCTTCCTGACAGGCCACGGACCGGGACCAGTCCATGGCCCCAAGGGTGGGAATTCCTACTGCATAGGCAGTTTCAAGCAGAGTGGGTTTTTTTAAAAAATAAAATTAGGATGTTCAGGTCTAATAAATTCAATAGATTAATAATTTAATTAAATAATAGTATCATAAATTATTATTTCATTGCATAGTTAGTAAGATGTAAAAACTGGATTAGGCATTGTCATCCACTTACTGGGTCCTTCTCAAGAACCTGGGATGGCAGATGTTGATGTTTGATGGGACTAAAGGAAATGTCACAGGATTTAAGCTGTTCTGAGTAAAGCTGCCTTTTGCAATTGACTGAATTGAATTTGTCAATGCTGATGGTGTTCAAGTGGTGCTCCAGTTGTTTTGGGATAGCACCTATTACTGTTGGTACTGTTTTCTTTTGCACTTGTGTATTTGTATAGCAGATTGCCTAATCGTGACTTTCATTACATGCTTAGTTTTGTCCCTCAAGGACAATTATGATATAATGGTGTTACAGTTAAAGAAAGTTTGAGATCAGTTAGCAGTTGATTGTAGTAGTTTTGATTTTTCCTTATTGTGCTGGTCCTGTTTGAATCAGAATTATCTCATCTTGAAGTGGATGCCTATATTCATCTGGGAAACAGATTAATTTGAGACATTCCCATATCATATCACCTATTTAATAGACACTAGGCCATGCACATCTTATCCAGTATACAGTATGCTCCTCTATCTTCTGTTTATTTTACAGTATATACTTATAAATATTTAACTTATACATAAAATATTTATTTTGCGTAGTAAATAAGTAGTACTAGAAATTAGTAATGAATTATCTTACTTCTTATAAATGCTTCACCATGCAGATTAAATAACAAAATCAGCAAAAGATAAACACTCATAAACTAGCAGTTGCCAACAGCACCTGGGGGAATAGAACTGTTAGATCAAAATCCTCATTATCAAGATAAAACAGTGTTAACTTTATTGCTTGTGTAAAAAAAAACAAATTACAGATTTTTTCCCACAATTGAACAACTTTAGAAAAACTTTATTTGGTGGTATGGAGAGTTCCAGCAGGGAAGACTATCTTGGCCAAAATTGTGCAAGTTTTAGGGCTAAACTCAATCTGTTGACATGCAGGGTGAGACATATCTGGTGAATTTCTGATCAATAGAGGATCTAGCAGAGCAGATAAAATGGGTCATGGTTGCTTTTTGGGTGCAAAGTTCCTCAGGGATACAAATAAGGCTTTAACTTGCATGAATTTATGAAACATAGAATTGTTTTATTACTAATTTGCATCACTGATGGATTACTTACCAAATCAATTTTGCTTTAATGTAGTTGGGGAGAGGATTAATTTCAGTTTGAATGCAAGTAAAAAAATGCAATGGCTGTCTTCTAGAATGATTTTTATCAAGACATGAGTATATGGGGAATAAATAAACAAAATCAAGTGATTTCTGTAGGTAATCTCTCCTGTGTCTGAACCATCCCCACTCCCTTACACATCAGAGGGATTGGAGACACTGACCTGTTTTTGTAACACCAGGCCATTGATTTCAGTATGTATTCCCCATTGTATGCCTGCTTACTATCTTGTAATCCCTTCCTCTCTAATGAAATAAATACAAACATCAATCAGTTAATTAAGAACCAGTTTGGTCAAGTGGTTAAGATGTTAGCCCAGATATTCTAGTCCTAAGGCAGGACTAGGATTCCGAGACTGAATTCTAGTCTTGCCTTAGGGATGAAAGATGACTAGGTGAACTTAAGTCAATCATTCCCTCTTATCCTAACCCACCTCACAGAGTTGTTGTTATGGGGAAAATAGGAGAAGGAGTATTATGTATGTTTATCACCTTGAGTTACTTATAAAGTAATAATGGTTGGGATAAAAATCTAACAGATAAATAAATATTTCCCTTTTTGTTAATTATCTTAGTGCCAGGATGAGCAGAGAGTAGTTAGGAGACAAACAAAGGCAGAAGGTATAAAACTAAATAGTCTTGTCAGTTTTGAGACAGAAAGAACAGTTGTCATGTGATTTCCCACTGAGTAACCACTTTGCTTAGCCATGGATTTTGCTGGTATTATTTGTGGTTACTATACAAGGGCTACCTGTATATGGGAGTGTGGGGAATGTAGCAAATTACTTTCCAACTTTTGGGCCATTTTCAGGGCTCCAGGTGGGTTAATAATTGAGAGCTAAATGATCTGATGGAATGTCTAATTCTGATTTGAAGCATCACATTCTGTTTTAGGAAGGAAATCCTATGATTTAGCTCCTTATTTATTATGCAGAATATTTATCTTTCCTTTAGAAGATTTACTGGTTTCGTACAACGTGCACCTACTTTCCTCTCTTTTTCTTGCTTCCTCCCACTCTTAAAGAAGAACTGTGCCCAGTTTGAACGCTGCTATTGTAATTACATACAGGTTGATGGAAAAAACCACAGGAGAAAAATAAATCACAAAGACATAAATATTAATACTTCGTATACATCAAGGACATGATTGCAGCAAGTTGGAATGAAAAGATGTTAAAACGTTTGCCAAATAAAAATTAAATTCTGATGCTGAAAACTCACCAGAAAATGAGAAATTAATATTGAGAGAAATGTCGGTTCAGCTTCTCCAAGATCCATTTGAAAGAATCATTGCCAAGTGCAGCATTCCAGATAAGTAGGGACAGCAGTTTCCAGAACTCCTAATCAGTATTGGAGGAGGCAAAGATAGGAAAGGTTAACAAATGGATTTTCACATTGGCTATGAGTTGGCAGGAACTATTGTTTAGATGCAGAATGCAGAATAACAGAATTGGAGGAGACCTTGGGGGGTCCTCTAACCCGACCCCTTGCTTAAGCAGGAGTTCCTTTACCATTCTAGATAAATGACTGTCCATTCTCTTCTTAAAAACCTCCAGTGGTAGAGCTTACCCACAACTTCTGGAGGCAAGCCATTCCAATGATATTCTCACTGTCAGGAAATTTCTCCGTAATTTTAGGTTGCCACATGATGTTATGGCATAAGGAAAAGAAAAGTGTTTGAAGTCAGAAAGATTTCCTAAAATTGATGGTCAATAAGAACAGCCCAAATAACATTCCCAGCTTTTTCTTGACTGTCGCCTGGGTCTTTTTTTTTTTTTTTAATTACATTTATATGCCGCCCTTCTCCGAAGACTCAGGGCGGCTTACAATTTTTGGAGCACAACCCAATGCGCTCAGCAATAGCCTTCATTCCATTGTATATGCCTGCTTATTACTAAGTGGCATTTTTACAAAGTCAGCTTATTGCCCCCAACAATCTTGGGTCCTCAATTTACCTACCCCAAGAGGATGGACGGCTGAGTCAACCTTGAGCCTAGTGGGATTCGAGCCTACAGTAATTGTAGACAGCTGGATCTTAAGAACAGGCATTTAACAGCCTGAGCCACCAAGGACTCATTTTATGTTTCTTACAAGGAAAAGTTACTGAGTGAATTTTATATTTTTGGTTATGCACAATATAGATTATATTTGTGCGAATCGGCAAGTGTTGTTAACTGGCATTATTGAATTGGAATGAAATTTTTGGCATAGAAGTGTCATGTGAGAAAATCACCTAAGAATATTTGCTTATTTATTAGATTTTTTGTTCGTGCCTTTATTACTTTACCATATCAAATCAAATAAGTGAAAAACCAGGATTTGAGGTTTGGCATTCTTCTGATATTAGACTTATATTTTAATTTTATTTTACTAAGGTGAATATGAAGTGAACTGAAATATGATTCTGATTTTGTATCCAGAGTTAATAAGATGAAATAAAACATAGTTTTCCCATTTTCATGTTCGGGGGAGATTGTGGTCTAAGCTATCCATGAGAGAATCATTGAGGATGCTTATTATTAACAATGATTTCTTAATAAGCCAATATAATTATGTCTACATTTGACCCCATTTTTAATAATATTCTGCACATTGTATTGTTTCCTTGTCTCCTGGTGTAAATTGGCCTTATACAACATCACAAATACTGTATAAGGCCAATTTCTGAATTCTTCACATTCCACCTATTGAGATAACCCTCACAAAGCCCCATAGGCAATGGCAAACAAATAGCAATTGATATTGAAAGAGGGGCAGGGTTTTACTCTGTGGGCAGGGGAAGAACTCTGATCAATGCTGCTGCTGTTCTAGAAATGTTCCATTCTTACCATGGGAACAGTATAGCCATTGTCTGTACACAGTGCTAAGCTTGCAACTGCTCCAGATGATGTGTTTTCAGCCTTCTGTTTTCCAAAGCTCTTAAGTTAGACTCCATATCCAACTGAAGGGTATCCTGCTAATGTTAATGGGATTGGCAAATGACAGGGATGTCAAGCCCAAAATTGACATATGTGTAGCCATTTTAGTTAGGCTTAGTATATATATCCTTTTCCTTACTTTCTCTGTGGCAGTCATGGAGGGAAGGGTTTCAGGCTTGCCACATTCCTAAGGGGGGTAGAGTGGAGGTAGAAAGAGTTGTTTTGGCTAGGTGATTCTTCTTCCCGTGGGAAAATGGCCCCTCCACCTGTCTCTGCAGTCTTTCTACATTCTTTGTATAGAGCTAAATTGCTCCCTGTTATCCTATACATGATTGTGGCCTTTTCTCTTTTGCAGTTGTTGGGGGCAGCTTTCCTAGCCATTGGCTTGTGGGCTTGGGCAGAAAAGGTAAGTATGGCCAGGAAGTGGAATGTTTTTTTGATTGCTTTATCTGATCCCATCTTGATATCCAGGTAATAAATTGTTCTGGTATGAGTATATGAACCATACCTGGATTATGTGAATTGGACAAATTATTCATTTGATTTTATAGTGGAATTCTGTGGATCAGCCTCCAGAAAATAGTGGGTGGCTCCAGGAAAACGTTAAGTTTTATTTAAATTCAATAAAAATATGCATAATTAATTCAGTAGTTCAGTTACATGTAGGAATTGAAATTTGCTGTTTTTTTTTAAATTTTACTCGAAGGCTTTGGGTTTGCATGCAACTTGGGCACTTGGCTAAAAATACACATTTGAATGAAATGTGTAGGTTGTATTACTGGATCAAATAATGAGTCCTTCTGGCCCAACATTATTTACAATTAGCCAGCTAAGTGCCCATGAGGAGCTAAGGAGCAAATTCTTTTGAACATAAGAAGTTTTAATTTGTTTTCTATATACTTGTTTTTCAGAGGTTTACTGTCTCTGTACATGTACATTTCATTCCACTGCCAATTTTATTTTTCCTACCCTCTATTTGTTCAGTCGTTTTTATAACGAACTATGAGCCTAGAACGCAATGAACTGTGCTCAGTCAGGCCTTTGAGAACATGTGCTGAGCAATAGCTGGTGAGCCTCCTCATGTTATATCTTTGTCTCCAGTCGTTTCACATACTACTAGCATGCTTTGATTTTCTGAAACCAGATATAAAATAACATTTATATACGTTCTCCCTCTCCCATCACTGATCATTTTTATTGTGTGAAAAAGCAGCTGTAGATTGTGGTCCTTGGGATGATTTCCTGTTGAGAATGGCTCACCTTCCAATTTGGCACCAGTAGTTTTGCTTGATGCCATTTTCATGACAAACAGCAGCCGAGAGGTGGAGGGTTTTCATTTGCAAACTGGCACTGAGCCCAGATAAGAAGGACATTTTAGTTTGTTTATTTACTTATTTACAGAAAAGTATATATTGCTCCCCTCATAGTACTCCAGGTGGATTACATAATTTTAAAAAATCATATTAAAATAAAATAGAAAAATAACTATATGCTGCCCCCCCAAATAGCTGCCCAATCATTATAAGTTCCCAAAATCAATCGCCAAACACCCAATTACCATCTTGCAAAGTGTCACCGAAGAGGATGCTAGGTGTAGCACAGGTATACCACTTTCTTTGGCTTCGTGTCCTTGTCATCTGATGCAGAGAATGGAACAGTTGGACCCTGAGGGTATTCGGGAGCCAAAACCATGCGGTTTTATAGAACCAAGCCAGCCCTTTAAAATTAAAATTGGAAAGCTGTCAGTAACCACTGCATTAACAAAGAATAGGATGTTTTTGCCTGCTAGAATTCTGGCTGCTTAAAAGCGGCCTGCTTAAAACCTCTTTTAGCTATGTACATAATGAAAAACAGCTTATTTTCCTTTCCGCACCTGTTCACCTTTTCTTTCTCATCACTTGGTATACATATAACATTTTTAACATTGTATACATATAACATTTTTAAACAAATCATTTATAACGTAAATAATAAATATAGGAGAATACATGTGTGTTTAAAAACTGCAAATTCTTCTGGGTAAGCTAAGGTTTGAGGGTTCCTTGGTGCTCTCTTGAGCTTGCGTGTTTTCTTGCAGATGTTTCATTACCCAAACTAAGTAACATCATCAGTGTTAGTCTAATCTAAGGTTTGCTCAGTTAACTCCTGTTCTGGGTTTGTGATTAATGTACCACTTCCTTCTCCAGCCAATCTGTAGAGCCGGAAATTATTCTCAGAATTTCCAGTCAGGAATCTGCATATACTTGAAGGGTACCAAGTTGGGGAAGGCTGGTATAAATATATAGTTTACCCTTCACACATCATTAGACAGTTGGTATAGTAACTATTGTGTACATAACCTCAACAGTGGAAATTCTATGCCATTAGGTTGTTGTTTTTTCATCCATATGTAGGAAAACTGATATTTTGCTGGAGGGAATTTGGCTGTGGTGTCAACTTCAGCTCTGTGTCTTTCTCTATCCAGGGTGTACTTTCCAATCTATCTTCCATCACAGACCTCGGTGGCTTTGACCCAGTCTGGCTTTTCCTCGTGGTTGGAGGGGTGATGTTCGTGCTGGGTTTTACTGGCTGTATTGGGGCACTGAGGGAGAATACGTTGCTCCTCAAATTTGTATGTCTTTTTCTCTTCTTGTTTTTTTTTCTTATTGGTATAGCTTAATGTAAACTGGGCTTCTGTGGAGCAAATCATGACTTGACCAAGAACTCCCAAGGTGACATTGGCAAGCAGTTCTTTTTCTTACTCTTAGTCCACTTCATTTTCAGGAGAAAATAGACATATTAGTACAGGTTCTGAACTTATAACCACAATTGAGTCCAAAATTTCTGTTGTTAACTGAGACAGTTGTTAATTGAAATTTGGCTCATTTTACATCTTTTCTTGCCAGTTGTTAGTGAAGATTACTGCAGTAATCTTAAATTAGTAATTTGGTTGCTAAGTGAATCTGGCTTCCCCATTGACTTTGCTTATCAGAAGATTGCAAAAGGTGATCCCATGACCCTGGGCATTGCAACCGTCATAAATATGAGTCAGTTATCAAACATCCGAATTTTGATCACATGACTATGGGGGTGCTGCAATGGTCATAAATGTGAAAAATGGCCATAAGTTACTTTTTTCAGTACTATTGTAACTTCAAATGGTCACTAAATGAACTCTTGTAAGTTGAGAACTGCCTATATATATTACAGGATTATGAAGAAGCACTTACAAAACATAATATGGTAATTCTTAGTGTAGCATTATTTTGACATTATTTGGAAACTAGACAAAGACCCAGAAAATTTTATGTAGGCTTTGTTGTATGAGAAGCATAATAGAAATTGAGTTTTATTTTGGCACTGGAAGGAAAACAAGACATAATGCTTTGAATTGGTATATTATGCAGGAAAGTTACATTTATCTTTGAGAAATGAATAGTATATACAAGCTGGAACAAGGGGCATAATACAAGTTGAAATGATAGTATTAGGAAAATAATACACCAATGTTATTGGTGGATATTATATTTTTCCTGGGAGATCTGAAGAAAAATAAAATATTAACTCAATTTCCTTCTATTGCCATGGCAGGAAAACAATACAGGGCTTTGAAGCCATATAGCCATATGAACTGAACTTTAAAAAAATAGCTTACTAATGTAGAAATTAACTAGCAATACAACATTTGTTTTATTTTGTCCTTCAGTGCATCAGCTATCCTCTGACAAAATTTTAAGCAAAGCTTCTTTTCCTGCAACTTGTGCTTATCTAGTCAATGTGGGAGTGAGCCTTACCGTGAAGCAGGATATTATATTCCCATACTGATGGGAGATCTTTTGGCTTTGCACACTAATGATGTACCTCTCTTTTGGCACCAGTTCTCTGTGTTCCTGGGGCTCATCTTTTTCCTGGAGCTGACAGCTGGTGTCCTGGCCTTCATTTTCAAAGACTGGATCAAGGATCAGCTCAACTTCTTTATTAACAATAATGTCAAGGCATATCGCGATGACATAGATCTCCAGAACCTCATAGACTTTGCTCAGGAATATGTGAGTTATGTAAATTACCTAGATCAATATGTCCGTTTGTAATGTTTGTGTATGCTCAGGTGATAGAGTGCTTCTTTGGAAGAATCCTGATTGTAACATGACAGCTTTTGAAATATTAACCAGTCCCCAATAAATATTCGTTGTCACTTACCCTGGGTTTACAAAGATCTCTTCCTGTTATATACACATATACATATGTTTGGTCTCTATCCTTTGAAGGAATATTCCCCCAGACATTCAGCTTCCACTTTGCACTCATGCGTAGATATAGGCGATATAATTTGTATAAATTATTGTGCAGTTTCAATATAGAAATGCAGGAAACTGTTACTGTTACTTGCTCTTAAGCCCAATTTTTGGTGTGTTTCTTCTGCTCTAAACTACACGAGGTATTGCAGTAGATTATAAATTCTTCTGGATTATGTTCTTTATTTTAAACATGCTACAATAATGGGTACTACATAGTTATGTAGATGAGAAGAGAGAATTCCAGGGCTGCATTAAATCCCTTATAGGTGCAGGAACAATTATTTTCATAGATCCTTGTTGTGGTAATAATCCAGATGCTTAGCATTATAGATATATTCCCTGAAGCTACACTCTTCAGTAAGTCACAAGGGGTAAGAGACAGTTTAATAAATGCATAATACAATATAATATAATATAATGCATAATAAAATAGGAATAATATCTTAAATACACTTAACTTTAGGATATATTATTTTTTACTTTACTGTCACTTTCCTACTTTGAGATTTTCTTTTTAACTTGAAGTAGTTTAATGGGGTTTTTGTAGGTCTTAGGCAAGACCTACTTAGGTTTTAGGCCTGTTGTCCCCACTGGATAATATGCACATGGACAATTTAGTTGAAAATATCCTTTTATATCATCCATTATATTTTACTCCTCAATTTGAGGAAAAGTCTGTTTTGTTAAGCATTAAGCAACTTTACTTCCATAGTTTTTTCTTACCTAGAGAAAGGTGAGCAAAAATGTGTTTTGGTGTTAATTATATAATCAACAATATTGTAAAAAAAACAACACAATGCTAAGATGATTTTGATGAGAAAGGCAAGATGTTATTGTTTAATCAGTGTTTAAAACAGTGTTAAAATGCTTTTCTTTTCAAGTGCTTTTGCATTAATATCTCTATAATTTTTGAGAATGACAAAAACATGTTCTAGTGCAAATTAAAACATAAATTAAAAAATAAGTGAAAATCACTGTGCTAACATGGCAATGATAAGATAGTAAGCACCATAATTTTTCCCTCAGTATGTATGTTTATATGTATATATGTGTATATATATTTATATACATATTTTATATATGTGTGCTTATTGCAAACTGACTATTTATTCTGAATAAATATTCATCTGGCGGATCCTACTGTCTTATTTTCTGTCACTTTTCAGTCCTTAAAAAGGACAAAGCAAATATGGATCATATTTTTTCTATTCCAGAAGAGATTGAATGCATAAATCAGAAATTCAAGGTGCTAGTGACAACTTTTAAAGCCCTTCATGGCTTAGGAGCGGGATACCTGCGAGACCGCCTTCTGCGACCTTATGCCTCCCAGTGCCCAGTTAGATCTCACAGGGAGGGCTTGCTCCGGATACTGTCAGCCAGGCAATGTCGGCTGGCGGGTCCACGGGCTAGGGCCTTCTCTGTAGCGGCGCCGTCCCTCTGGAATATGCTCCCCGCAGAGATTAGAACCATCCCAAATCTACTTGCCTTCCGTAAAACCGTTAAGACCTGGCTTTGTCGGAGGGCATGGTATTGAGATCTTCAGATTTTGCTTTTCCCCCCGTGTATGTTTTGGATTGGTATGAATGAGTTTCTTGTTTTTATATTGTACAGAAATTGTTTTTATCTTTTTGTATGCCGCTTCGAGTTCCCCTTTGGGGGAAGTGAGGTGGGATATAAATCTAATTAATAAATAAATAAATAAATAAATAAATAAATTGGATAACAGTATGGTGTAAATACCTCATTAAAATATTTAATAATAATAATTTTTATGTATCCAGTGAAGTATTGGATATATCTTCACAACTTTGTTTCAGCATGTTGGAACCCAGTGGCCCCCAACCTTTTGAGCACCAGGGACCAGTTCCGTGGAGAGAGATTTTTCTGCAGACCAGAGGCAGCATGGTTTACATACTGCCTGAATCCCGCGGATGGGGTTTTGCTTGCTTGGGTGGCCCAGTTTCTGGCATACCGCAGCCCGGTGCTGGTCCACGGCCTGGAGGTTGGGGACCCTGTTATACCCGATCTTTCCTGATACTATTCTTAAATCATGTATTATTTATTTATTTATTGTTTGGACTTATATGCCGCCCTATCTCCCAAAGGACTCAGGGCGGCTCACATTATAAAAGCACACAATGCAAAATTTAAAAGTTATTTAAAAATAACTTTTTAAACCACAAAGCCAAACAATTATCTAAAACCCATAAGAATACTAGACATAAAAACATCTAACACCCCCCCCCCTCAGTCCAGGCTGGCTTGTTGGAAAAGCCACGTCTGCAGGTCGCGATGGAAGGTCAGTGGCCAACCGGAGCTCCAAGGACAACTGATTCCACAGGGTGGGTGCTCCCACAGAGCAGGCCTACCCCTGGGGGTCGCCAACCGACACTGTCTAGCCGACGGCACCCCAAGGAGGCCCTGTCTTGTGGAAGCGCACAGGGCGATGGGCAGTCAATGCGGGCAAGAGACGTTCCTGCAAATACCATTCATGTGAATATGTGTGTTTCAGTTTTATAATTTGAACTGAAATATCTTTTCTTCCTACATTATTTTTTTAAGAAATGTAATTGCACTATGTATACAGTGGAATTTAATGTTTATAGCTTTGAAAAGCCAAGACGTCAGCATGATTTTAACTGTGGAGTTTTGGGGGTGGGCGCCAAATTCTTTTCACTAGTACTAAAATGCTTTCAAGAGCTCCTTTCAAAAAGCTATAAAGGTAATCATGAGATTTCGCACAAGAAATTTAAGATTAAAAATTATTAAAAAGGATTTTTTAAAATCCTGCACAGACCTGTCACCCTTTCATTTCCTTGACTGTGTCACAGACACTCATAATAGAAGGGGCTTGCTGATAGCAACACACTATATTATTTCAGGCGAACCAGATGCTTCTTGAAAGTAAGACAGAAGAGTGATTTCAGGCATGTTGTTTCTCACATGCATCCAGGTTATTGTTACATAAAAGAGAGGGAAGAACAATAAGGAAAGTACAGGAGAGCAGCAATTTGAAAAGCATGATTGCAGACCTCACTAAGTGAGTTAACAGTGCAGAGCAAATAATGAGTGTGGTAGTTCTCCTGTTTCCTGTGGGGACTCATCATTAGACAATTAAAAGATGTGAAGGCCACCCCAGAGGTGAACTTGCCATCTCATGGCTGATAATGAACCTGCAACATTGCAGAATTGCTTCCTGTATTAAACCTTACATGTTCTTAAATCATTTCTCCATTTCCTGTTTTTATTTTTATTTTCCACGCTGGCCAAAGTTCGTTCATTCTTTTTGCTCAGTGCTGCAGAGCGCTGCAGTTTTCTGAACATTCCTTCCAGTCTAACCCTGTCTCCTTCTGCAGTGGTCGTGCTGTGGGGCTCATGGACCTAATGACTGGAATCTCAACATTTATTTCAACTGCACTGACTCCAACCCCAGCAGGGAGCGCTGTGGGGTGCCCTTTTCCTGCTGTCTCAAGGATCCTGCGGTAAGGGGTTTTGTTTTAATATGGGGGTAATCTTGGGGTTTTGTTTTAATATGGGGGTTTTAAATTGCTTATTCGGCTTATAACCTGTTTAATATAGTTTTAAGTAATTTATTGTTGTATTGTATTTTAGTGTGAGCCGCCCCGAGTCCCTTGGGAGAGGGGGCGGCATATAAGTCGAATTAATAAATAAATAATAAATAAATAAATATGGAACTAAGTGAGATGGATTCTCACTTTTCTCATCCCCTGTAGACCTAAATAATGTCTGAGCAGGTGTTTTTTAAGGTCCTCGTATTGACATAGGAATCTAATTGTATGAATTGTTAGGAAAATAGTACATAGATTAAATGCAGCCTTATCCAAATTGATAATTTTAATTTGGAGAATAAGTGTGGTGCAGGGATTGAGCTGTTAGACTAGGAGGATGGAAACCCAGGTTGCAGATAAGGAGGTAGCAGAATGTATGCTGCTTTGAGCTCCTATTGGAAAAGGTGCGATACAAATTTGAAACATAAATAAATAAGAAAATTAGTGTCATCCATATATTTGTCATTCCATGGAATTCCTTCACCACGATAGGGCAGAATGGAGGTGGAAAAGAGGAGAAGAGCTAAAGCTGAAAGTAGAAGTTGCAAATTATTTGGAAGTGCGTGGAATGAAAAGCAAATGCTGGAGATATTTAGGGGAGAAACAGTGAATCTCTTTTCTGGGTTCCAAAGATGATTTCAATTACTTTTGTGTCTGTTCTTTTGACAGGAGGATGTTCTCAATACACAATGTGGCTACGATGTCCGCCTTAAACTGGTGAGGGTCAGGCTGGTGTGATGGAGATGTTTAGTGGAAAGAACGAGGTGGCTGTCTGTCCGGAATAAGCATAAAGGAATGGTCAGAATGTTGAGTGAGAGCAGAGGTCCTGGAAAGGGTCTGCGCGGGAGTATTAGAATGCCACTGATTGTACCAGAGCACATGCATTTGGCCATAAGTTTAAGGGACAGCTTCTAACTAGGCTACAAAAAATTCTACTAGATTTTCTGAATTTGGGCTGGTGGGGACGTGATCACTGCACTTGGTGCTGCTTTTAGAGTTCTGCAAGTGCTCTTCTGTGCCTTTCTTTGCAGGAGCTGGAGCAGCAGAGCTTCATTCACACTAAAGGATGTGCTGGTCAATTTGAGAAGTGGCTCCAGGACAATCTCATTGTAGTGGCAGGGACCTTTGTAGGTGTGGCTCTTCTACAGGTATGAGCTTCCATGTTACTGAGAATTCCTTCTCCAAGTAACCCCCACATGGAAATTCTATCCATCCATCCACCCATCCATCCCTGATACACAACTTTCCTAGGACTGTAGGCTGCAATTTCATCCATTGATCAGGAAAACCGCCAGAAGTTATCAGAAATAGAATGATCTTACAGAAGGGGAAAGGACCAATTTTGGAGTGAAAGTAGGAAGTTTTTAGGTAGTAAACTGTTCCCATTGTTGCTTTTAAGAACCTTCAATTCCCCCAACCTCAAAATGATACTACCAACATAGTATGGTCCCTATGTTTGATGACTAGTTTTATCCTATTTAGAGCATTTTACTGTAAGATGAACTCTGTTCTCTTGCCACATACTTGGACAGAGCAAGTACTTAGTCCAAATGAAATTCTATTCCTGTACAACTTGATTGCAATGGGGTATGGTAAAAAAAACCTTCTAGTAATGAAAAAAAATCACATCCACATGTTCTAGGTGGATGTGATTTTTTTTTCATTACTAGAAGGTTTTTTTTTACCATACCCCATTGCAATCAAGTATGTACAGGGCCAGTTTTTGGAAGAAGTCAGTTGCCTAGTTTTTGCATTCCATCTCTAGGTCATAATAGTGAATGCATAATACTAATGAAAATAACAGTAATAGTAGTATATTTTTATCTCCATTTCCCTCAGTTTAACACGGCAAACATATCTAATTCTCCTGCCTCGTATCTGTTTCTGAGTTAGTTTTGTGATGCCAGTGAGATAGATCCAAGATATGTGGATCATGAATCTTGCAAGATGGTTCATTTCGTAGGACTATGTTGATAAAGGAGCTGGAAAGAATTGCAAAAGCTGCTTTTCAGTGGATAGTTAATAGTTGGATTAATTGAACATGAATAAATGTGACTTCATCTTAGGCATGATAAAATAGCCTATTTGTGTTTCTGTGCAATCAAAGGTAGGGAACTTCAAAGTAAACAAAACGGAAAGGATATCTGCATTCATGTATCTTTGTTCCATTCAGATGACTACAATTCGTACCTGATCCATTCATTTCAGTTGGATTGCTAATGAAAAATTCCTTGTTGAAGTCAAACCCGTAATAACTAGGGAACAGGTGCTATAGATTACATTTCTGTAATCATTAGGTTACAGGGAAAAGAAACTTGAGGCCACATGTTGAGGCTGCCTTTCTATAGTTTTGAGATAGGCTGTTCACTGGCAGAGCAAAGCGGACCAAGCCTCTCTTGTCACTTGCCCTGTAGTAATAACTATTTGAGTGCTCCAACCACGAGAGTGAAATAAATAGCTTCGTGCTGCACCATTTCGTTATTCAGGGCTGCTAAGACTGCATGTCCCAAACTTGCTGGCTGGAGGTTCTAGAATTGCAAATACATCTGGAAGATTAGGAAGGCTGGTCATGTACTGGGTCTGTGTGTGCCACAATAACAAGCATTTCACAAGGACACCTTCAATTTGTATTTCAGATATTTGGTATCTGCCTGGCACAGAACCTAGTGAGTGACATCAATGCTGTGAAAGCCAATTGGTGACACCAGAAGAGAGATTTTGCTGTCTCCTACAGATTCCCAGATCTCTTGAAGGACTGAAGCCAAGTCTTCAAGCTACAACCACTGGGTGCTGCTAAGCCATCAACAAGCTTCTATCGGGGGTTGAGATGGGAGTCACCAGTATTAATAACTACCTGATGCCTTTCCATAGCTTTCTCTTCCTGACTGGGGCACATAAGTCATGTAAATAGTATTTATGTCAGGCTTCTGGAGGCTCCTTCGACCCACTGCAAAAACTGCGGAATTAGAAGCATCTCCTATGCATATAGCCTAGAAGCAGCTCTGGATTTTGTTGCGTGACCACTGGAAGCCCCTATTGATGAGGTAGCATGGCTCATGTGGTTTCCACTGAGGAAGGTAGTGGAAACATTGTCCTAATCCTGCTGCCTGGAGCAGCTTCACACTCCTACCTGTCCTGGCCCCCTACTTGAATTCTCTACACTCTACTCCCTGTCTGCTCTGCTCTCCTGTTTAACCAGTGAGATTAAATTAGGGGTAACTCAAGCCTGAGTTCCCTTGTTCAAATTACATCTTATTTTGTGGATCATACTGTTGGTTTCTGCTATTGTCCTAAGAGGTCCAAAACAAGCTATTGGGAAGATGCTATTATAACTCATTGGGGGCAGTAATCTTCAGTTTTAGTTTTTAAGGCTTAAATTCTGGCAGATGTGGATTCCAGTGGGAGTAAAGCCTATCAGACAGAACTAAACAGGTCAATTCAGTCCAATCCACAAATAGGAAACCAATAGTAAACTAAAAATCTTCTCTGATAGTTTAGAAAAACATGACACTAACAGAAATGAATCTGTTCTGAGCATTTGATTGTACCTGTTTGGTACGTTACAGAATCTTACAAGTTACTTGAACTTAAAAGGTAAATTTGAATATGTTTAATCAGCCCCATTATTTGTGTGACAAATGTGCAGTCTTTTGTATGCAATATCTATTTCTCTGAAAGGCCCACAAAGAGAATTCTAGATCTCTTGAACCAGGTTTTGTCCTTGGCTGGATATAATGCAACCTTTTGTTCCAGTAGTTGGCTCATAGCCTTGCAGAGTACTTGTATTTCATGGAATGGCACAATACTGAGAAAGATTTTGCACTGATACACCTCTCTGCACTGCTATAATGTAGGTTCTACTACTTCCTTTCTTTTTGATAAGAGTTTATCTTAATCTCCCTGGACTCTGTTGCTGGCAGGATTGTCAAGTATGTTGCCACCCTACTCTTTCCCATAAAGTACTTGTTAGCAAATGTTTTTCGGGGACTTCTCTTTACCTTATTGAGAGATCTGAGGAAAAGGACCAATTTGATTTGGGACCAGTTTGTGTCATGGATGTGATTTAGATGCAGTGGTATTCTTATGGGGGTGGGGGATGGGGATTGAAGTGTGATTGAATTTTTAATCTCCCATTTTGTACTGGAACTCACAGACTCATCTTCACATGCCCCCAACCACGGCTTAAGCCTGCCCCAGTAACTGTTTTTATGTGATTTATCCTTGTGAAGTTGTTTCTGCGTAATTGCCAGCACGCACCTGAAGCAGCTTAAATTTGTCCTTAGTGTTCCAGTTCTGAAATAGGGTTTTCCCTATTTTCCCAAAGCAGTTTCTGTTACAACAGAAACCGGCGCACTTCAAATGTGGTTGATGATGTTGTCAGGAAGGAGATCTGTCCAGCTTCTACCTGATTCTTTCCTTTTTGTTGCTAGGAATTGCCCTCCATACCATTTTAGCTGGTGCAGGAGGAACTGGACATCTGCAGAGATATGTGAATGCATAACGCCCAACAGGTGCTTTCTGTGGTGCTGGTCAGGTTTTACGGAGGAACTTTAGTACCCAAGTCTAGAACTTTTGAAACAACTAGAATTTTGTTTGGAAAATGGGACTAGTATCTTCACAAGGAAGTGCTGGATCCTCATTGAACCAAGGGCCTTTTAAACTGGGAAAGAATGGGATTCAACCCTCTGGGTGTTCAGTAAGCAAATGAGTGCATTATATGCTTTCTGTTGCATTTGTACATAAACACTGCTGCTTCCTCCCCACAAACGTAGTAGAGTTTTCTGTATTTGGTGGGAAGGAGACAGTAGTGTTGTTTATATTGGTTTTACTTTTCTTCCAGGCCAGGGATTTGCAGATTGAACTTTAATGCGGCCCTCTGGCTGTGCTCCGAAACTACTGCATGCTCTGACTGCAGTGGCAGTTTTTCTCCACGTGAGGGTGCTCTTGGCTAGCATTCCTCCAATTTACAGTTTTACCTGAAAGGAAGACTTTTCCCTGAAATAATGTAACTTGCAAATGTGGCGGATTCCCTGAGTATTTGAAGCAGATGACGGCTAATCTTTTCGGGGATATGTTCTAAAATTCCGGGCCACCTTTTTGTTAGAACGTCCCGTGGGGCTCTGCTTCTGTTTGTATGTGTGTGGGTTTTTTTGTGCTGAACCTGGGGAGATGCACTCTACCAGGATGGCTGTGACCGCATGCATGCAAGGAGGGAGGGTGATGGGATGAGAAAGCGTAGTGGATTCCCATTTGTCTTGGGTCTCCTGTTTCCTGTCATCTCTGACAGCTGAAACCCGTGGGATGATGTACTTCGCAGCAGCATCCTTTCCCCACCCACAAAAGAAGAGAAAGCCATTATGAAGCTGTCAACATGTATGAAAATGAAGCCCACTGCATATGCAAAAGTTATAACCTATCTGCGATATGTTAATCAGAGACCAAAGGATAACTTGCTAAGCAGATTTACTTTCACGTCTTCCACACTTGACTGTTGTAAACGTTCTTGGGCTTAGTAATAAGATGTACATGCAATGAAACTACAGGCTGCCTTGGCAGCTAACGTCTGCTTCTTCTTTTTTTTTGTTTTTAATTCCATTCATTTGCATCTTGCTGGTTTTCTTGCCTGTCTTTCTTTCTGTGATTGACTTGATAGTCTTTTTTTTCAGCTTAACTCTCTCACTTCCTTCACATCCTCTTCTTGCTATGTGTTTTACACTAAATGTTATCCCAAAATTGTAGAGTTTTTAAAACATAAATCCTCTTTAATTACTGTAATGGGTGTTTCGAGTTGGCTTCTGCTATTGATCACTTTTCAAGACTCAGGTTTGTGTATCAGTGATCTTACTGCAGCATCTTTTTTAGTTTGAAATGCTGCCAATCATAACATGGGTTTAGTTTTACATATTTCTTTGGTAGAAGAAAGTCCAATTTTTAATTTAAAAATGGTGTGTGATGATCTCGTGCTTTTTTTCTACTGTCAAAACTTTTTTTCTTAAATTTTCTTTTCCATCTGGGCTGCTAAATAGTGACAATTACAAGATTATCAGCAAATTTTCAACTGATTTTATGCTAAACCTGTCCAGATAGAATAGAGTAAGCAGCCCTCCTGAAATAAAATAAACAAGAACATCTATAGTAGCCATTCTGCAGTTACGACTGCAAGATGACTTAATATGAGGAAAATTGTATAAGAATAAGATAATTAATTGCAAAGGGGAAGTGCTTTGATTACTATTGGAGCAAAAGAAAGTTGTTTTGTGTCACCATTTAAAATCAACATTTTTAACAGTATTGGTGTTATGGACTGGAATGTGCTTGATTGATTGCAAAAGGTGTTGGCACTGATGTATTTCTTTTGGATGTAGATTGAAAAAAACCCAAGTCAAATGCAAATAAAATATAAACAGACTGGAATGATGGTTCAGTTATATACAAAAAGTGCAGTTATCAAGTGCAAAATCAGCAGCAGCAGCAATGGGAGGTCATTTACCTGCTTATGTTATGATTGAATGAATAGACAGTACTGTCAAAACTTTTTATATAAAACCCTCTGTTTACATCACCGCCTACGAGCAAGCAAATGTGGCTACCACACACTATAAAATACAAATAGAATTAGGTAACAGGATGAAATAACAGAAATACGTATACAAATGTTCTAAGAGTGGAAATTTGGATGAGTTTTCTGTACCTGAAAAATGATGAAATATTGTGGGAAAATCTGGCATCTGGAAGCCCATCAAGAACGAATTTCAATTAAGCTTAGCATCACTTAGACAATATAAATCAATAAGAAATAAATGCTTTTTAATTATTTGAATTCTGTTTAAAGGCAATTGTTCAGCTAAAATGTAATATCTTCTGGTAATGTGCAATATCCAGACTGTAAATTGCTGCCTAGGTATTGATAATGCATTAATATTTCAGGCCAATATTTCAGGCAGCAGTTAGCACTAAACATATTTAAACAACAAACATCTAATGCCAAAGATACATGCAGTTTGTGTCTTGTGCACATGGAGGAAGTAGGTCCAGCATTTGGGGTTACATTATTTCAAAATCCATAAATTTAAATCTGAAAGATTGGGGGATACTCTTTCCAGCCTTGTTAATCTGTGGGCCTGTTGCTACAGATAATGGTTTCAGCTGTCATGGTTAACCACCAAATGTAGTTTGGTAAAATTGAAATGAAAGCACAACATGTCCCTAGGTGAATTACAGCACAGGGTGTCCCCAAAACAAAAACTAAATCCAGTGTAGATCAGATATACAGTAGTCTGAAATTTATGAATAGAACTCTTGATTTCTAAAAGGTACCAATAACTCTCATCTAGTCTTTCTCATACACAAGATTATTTTTTTCAGTGGTTTGGCAGGAATAATGGGGATGTTGGCAAGATACCATATAACGGAGCTTGAGATTCTGTCAGCAGGATAACTGCTACTGCTACATTTAAAGCTCTACAAGATTGATGATGATGATGATGATGATGATGATGATGATGATGATTGCACAACCAGCTCTTTCTGAAGCCTTCTGCACATCCTACCAGGTCAACAGGATGGCTGGACTCCAGGTCTCTTCTCTTAAATTTTGCCACCTGGTGGGATTGCAAAGACACCTTTTCTGTGGCTGCCTCAAACCTTCCTAACTCCTCCCATCCTCTGAGATTCGGAGGGTCCACACTCTTACTAGGTTTCTGGAAGGTGATGAAGACCTTGTTCTTCACTTAGGCATTGGGTTGGAATGGAAGTGAACCCAACAAAAGTAGAAGTAGTGTAATGTTATGGCATGGTGATGGTATATGTGATGCTGTTGCACGGTTTATGGGTTATACAGGTAATCCTCGAATTAGGACCACAATTGAGCCCCAAATTTCTGTTGCTAAGTGAGACATTTGTTAAATGAGATTTGCCCCATTTTGCGACTTTTCTTGCCAGAGTGAAATGAATCACTTCAGGTGTTCAGTTAGCCATTTGGTTGTTAAGTGAATCTGGCTTCCCCATTGACTTGCTTGTCAGAAGGTAGCAAAAGGTGATTGCATGACCAGGGACATTGCAACCATCATAAATAGGAGTTAGTTGCCAATCGTTTGAATTTTGATCAGCTGCCATGGGGATGGTGGAAGGATCCTAAGCGTGAAAAATGGTCAGAAGTCACTTTTTTCAGTACCATTGTAACTTCGAACACTCACTAGATGAACTGTTGTAAGTCAAGGACTACCTGTATTCTGATCTAATGGAATATTACGCGATGCCTAAGATTATCCAGTATATACCGTGTTTCCCCGAAAATAAGACCTACCCCGAAAGTAAGACCTAGCACTATTTTCTAAACCTGCCCTAATATAAGACCTACCCCGAAAATAAGACCTAGTGTAAATCTCCAGTTCCAGGAAGACTTTTCAGGGAGCAACCATGCACCCGCGAAACACCCCCCCTACACACTCACACCCACTATTTGGCACCATAAATATATAAGACCTACCCCAAAAATAAGACCTAGTGTGTTTTTGGGAGCCAAAACAAATATAAGACAGTGTCTTATTTTCGGGGAAACATGGTAGTAGATTGCCATATAGCCTAAACCTGTTCAGGATCACTTGTGGTGAGGTGAGAGATGTAGACCACTGTTGATAAACATCTTCCAGAAGCCATGCTCTGCATGCTTTTCTTGTTTGATAGATTTTCCAGTGGAATATTGAAAATAAATTTTGCAAAGAAGGGGGAAGGCTGTCATAAGAATGGAAACTCTTGGAACTGGACCAAATTTTGTGTGTGTTTTTGTGTGTATTTTTGTGTGTGTGTGTGTGTAGGAAGAAGCTGGCAGAAAACCATACTATGTTTGAAAATGGGTCAGATCTGGTGGAGAGCGGTGGAGAAAAACATTCTGGAAAAAGAAACACCCACCCAAATGCTTCTCCTTAAGTGGCAGCATGAAATGCTTCTGACTGCTATATTATATGCCCTCTTCCATTCATGTTATCTGTTTTATTTATATGGCCACTCAGACATTTAACTTTGGCAAGCTACCAAGCCCAAAGATATATATAACCAAATAAAGATAAACTAGTCCAATACAGAAGGGGAGAAAAAAAAATCAAAGGCACCATGTACCAACTCACAAAAGAGATACATCCATACTGGGCTGATCTAACATCCTGACTCCAGTATCTGGAGAAAAAGCCAGCTGTTAGCAGCCTTCCACGGGTGCCCCAAATGTTGGACCTTCTGAATCTCAGTAGGGAAGCTGAACAGAAATTAGACCTGTTTCTTCAATCCAATAAGATGCTGCTACTTCATAGAGAGTGTCTAGATCAGGGGTGGGCAAACTTTTTGACCGAGGGCCACAATGGGTTCTTAAACTGGACCGGAGGGCCGGAACAAAAGCATGGATGGAGTGTTTGTGTGAACTAATATAAATTCAAAGTTAGATTACTTTACGGAGCCTTCTGGGAGAGCAAGAGAACGCTCCGCTCTTTTGGCTCTGCGGGCCGGATAGAACAGCCGAACGGGCCGGATCCGGCCCCCGGGCCGTAGTTTGTCCACGGCTGTTCTAGAGCATGCCCACTCTGTAGACTGGGCATATGCTCACAGGGATAGATGTTCTGCAAGTAAACTGGTGCTGTGCCATGAAGGGCTTTGTAATGAAATGTGAGAAAGACCTTGGAATATGGGTGAAGAGATGCTGCCAAGGGACCAGGGCAGCATAGCCTGCAGCTACATAATTGGAAGGGCAAGAAGGTCAGAAGAGACCTTTCCTAGTTTCTCAGAAGGGGGGAGGTGCACTGTACTTTGAGACTTGCAAGAATCACAACCAGATAAGCTAATTCTACTTTATTGTAATGCTATCTTATCCGGCTGTTCCCTTGGTAGTGTTTCTTTACCCAGCCCCCCCCCCGGGCTTTTCCACAATACATTATCAACTTTCACAGGCACAGCCAATGGTGCCTATACTATAACCCAGCCAAAAGGGATCCAGGTAATCTGCTGCTTGCCGGTCCCTTTGAAGGCTGTGCACCTACCATCTTAACAGCAACCTGCCTTAAAAAAGAGAAGTTTCATATTGGATAAAAATTATCCAGTGCTATTGGGTCCAACAGAGGCTTCTTGAGATGATAGACCACCACCACCTTAATTATTATTTATTTATTTATTTATTAATGGGACTTATATGCCGCCCCATCTCCGAAGACTCGGGGCGGCTTACAATAAAAACAAACACAATAAATATTTAAAAAAGAATTAAACTAATGGTCCCAATTAATACAAAACTTAAAAACCACCAAAATCTAAAAACACCCCACCCATGGGTCACAGCCTGGATTGGTCAAATAACCAGGTCTTCAGGTCATGGCGGAAGGTGCGGAGGTCAGGGGCCAAGCGGAGCCCCAGGGGAAGTTGGTTCCAGAGTTCAGGGACCGCGACAGAGTAGGCACGTCGTCGGGGGACCGCCAGCTGGCATTGCACGGCTGATGGGACCCCAAGGAGTCCCTGTCTGTGACTTTGTACAGGGCGGTTAGTATTCGACGTCGGCAGCAGTCGCTCCCTTAAGTAATAAGGACCCATGTTATGTAGGACTTTGTATGTTAAAGTTAAAACCTTGAATCTCACCCGGAGGGCAACCGGCAACCAATGCAGGCAGCGCAGGAGGGGGCTAACATGGGAGAACCGGGAAACTCCCATCACCACCCGCGCTGCCGCATTTTGCACCAGCTGCAGTCTCCGGATGGTATGCAAGGGCAGTCCTAGATAGAGAGCGTTGCAGTAGTCGAGTCGCGAAGTAACAAGGGCATGAGTGACTGTACGCAGGGCATCCCGGTTCAGGAACGGGCGAAGCTGGCGAACCAGCCGGACCTTGCAGGTAGAAGCATCCCTCTCACAAAGAAGTGTTTATTATCACTTGGACCCAAGTACATGCCGCTGGCTCCTGGCTGGCTTTAATCAACCAGGAGGGATTTGAACTTAAAACAGGTGGCAGAACTCATAGCCCCAGGGACCTCATGTGCTTAGCATTAGCTGGCTGGAATTCATCCCAGATAATCTTGCATGTCTCAATCACCTCTGTAGGATCTGCCCAGATAGAGTCCATCTCTGTGCAGATGCAAGCAACTTAGTTGAATAGATGCCTGGAATAGTCCTCGTGGCAAACTTGCTTGCCAGGCCTCCCCTGTCCCCTGTTTATAAAAGGGATCTGGTTCCCAAAAATAGGACTGCAGCCTGACTGACTGTAGACCCAAAAAGATTCAAAAAGTAAGCCTATTTCATCAGGAAAGTGCTAATAAATGCCCGTACCTGTGCTTGGTTAGAGTAATTCCGTATCTTCCTGACGCTTCCTGTGATATTTCAGCGCCTTAAGCTCCTTGGAAAATTGAGAAGCTCCACAATTATAGAGAATCTTCACAATTCTGATCTGTTCCAAGACAGTTGTCACCTGCTCATTTCACGCAATGACTAAGGCCTTGGCTGGAGCATGCAAACAAGCTTTGGATATAACTGAAGTTCCCTCTGGAAGCCTATGGTGGCGCAGTGGTTAGAGTGCAGTACTGCAAACTACTTCTGCTGACAGCCAGCTGCCTGCAGTTTGGCACTTCTAATCTCACCAGGCTGAAGGTTGACTCAGCCTCCCATCCTTTCGAGGTGAGTAAAATGACCCAGATTGTTGGGGGCAATATGCTGACTCTGTAAACCGCTTAGAGAGGGCTGTAAAGCACTATAAAGCAGTATATAAGTCTTAAGTGCTATTGCTATTGGGTCCATCAGTCACCTGGGGCTGTCCAATCCAATAAGTCTTTTCCTGTGGTGCGGGGCAGCTAAAGAGAATCCAGAACAGTGGTGGGATTCAAATTTTTTTACTACCGGTTCTGTGGGCGTGGTTTGCTGGGCGTGGCAGGGGAAGGATACTGTAAAATCTCCAGTCAGAGGTGGTATTTGCCGGTTCTCTGAACTACTCAAAATTTCCGCTACCAGTTCCCCAGAACTGGTCAGAACCTGCTGAATACCACCTCTGATCCAGAACCTTAGGCAGGGAAGCTGCTGTACCGGATGAAGGCTAGTATATGAACAGTAATCTCATCTGATTATCCTTATGGCCCAACTTCACAAAGATTTCACATCTTCCAAGCAAGGCTCCTGAAAGCCATCAGAGTTCTCTGGTTGACAGCAGCCATACCCCCATATGTGTTCCAAAGTGATGGCGGATGTCAGTAAAAACCCAGGAGAGCATACTTCCTAGAAGAGGAACTCCCTTCCTCCTTTGCACCCTATCAGCTTTCAGTAATGAATACCAGTTCAGCCCCCTCCTTTAAGACACAGATGGCCACTTAATGATAAGCTAGCCTTGCCTGAAGTAACAACAGACAGACAACTAGGCCATTGAAGCTGAAAGACCAGGTCTTGGGGCTGAGCACAGGGATGTGGAATGCAGCATCGGTATTAAACAAAAGTCCTGAATAAGACCTGTGCTGCCCACTGTATGCTTCCTGGTGCATGCAGATGGACAGATACACTCTAGGATCATTATCAGTAAAAAAAAATGGATAGAATTGCAGAAGCCCTGTTCTATAGATATTCTTTACCTTGTTTCTAAATGTGGGACTGCCAAACTGAGCTGTTGAGGTGACCACTGAGCAAGCTAATGAAAAAAGGATTAGCTCTTGCATCCTCCCACGTCTTTATAGACACACATCTTCTGTGCCTATGAAAGCACTCATTTTTTTTCTGATTACTTTCCCTTCCTAGAGGCCAGTGCTTCTAGTACCAAAGAGAATTGCATTCTGTTTTACTTCAAGTGGATGTATATTCTAATATCTCCTACTAGCCGATTTTCCCAAGGAGTGCCATCTCCCTTTGATACGTTGCAGATGGTATTTAGATGAGCATGAAAGGCATTTACTGCTGTTGGGAATTCAGGATAATGGGTTTTGCATGCGCACGCTGGATCTTCCCTGGGGAATATCACTCAGTGGTCGATAAATACATTACATGTATGAAGTGCCAGGCCTGTCCCCTGTGTCCCCACTTATCAGATTTTGGAGACAAAGCTGCAAAGAACCATTGATGGGGCCTCCGGGGAACTGCTGCCAGTCCTGATTGATTGATCCACTTGACTTAATATAATCATTCTGAGTTAATATAAGGCAGTGTCTTCTTTCTTTTAATCCCATCTTCTATTATAGAACATATCTTCCATCCATCCCTCGGCATCTCTTTGCGTCAAATGTAAGTACTGAATGCCAGAAAGCTGCTGGTCCTGCTTTTAAGCCAATGAGCTAGTTATTGGTGAGGGCCGGGGGAGCAGCAGATATTTAGCCATAAGGAAGGCTTCTAGACCAGGGGTGTCAAACTCAAAGCCTGCGGGGCCGGCCTGGAAATAGCAAAGGACTGGCCTGCGCCCACCCATGCCCCAGTTTGCCAGAAGGGAACTGCAGGAGGTGTTTGTTCTACCTCTCCCCCCACCCCCAAGCTGGCCCGCAGAGGAGAAGTACAATGCTGATCTGGCCCTCAAAGAAATCCAGTTAGACACCCTTGTTCTAGTCTTTTGGTCCCTCTTGCCCCCAAACTGGACTTTTGCCTACAATATGTCTGCCTCTCCTCCTCTTTGCTAAAAGAAAATAAAGCTAAGGTATACAAAATGTGGCCTCGCAAAGCCTTCAGCACGATCCCAGGGCCCCTGAAAAATTTCCATTAAATCATATTTTAATAAGATCAAAGGAGAAAATTATTAGTTCTGTGAGTAAGAGTCATACCAAGTATTATATTTATCCAGGGGAGGATGTTCCCTAATTTAAGTTAATTCTCTCCCAAGAGAGTTAACTGAAAAACAATATATACAGAGAGACGAAAACCCTGTTTGTTAGCCAGTTTTTCCAGCCTATCCTTTTAGGATTGTCAAATTCAGCTGGGAATAGTCTGGAGATTCTCAGTACCCAATAATGTGTAAAATTATCTGTACACATATATGCCTGCTTATCAGAGGAAACGTTCCTCCCTAGCAGCAGCTAACCTTCAAATGTGCCACACTTTGAAAAGCGATGTCTGCATTAGGGAAATACCTGGTGTTAATTGACATTTAAATCAAATTTAGTTTTCATCATGCTTCCGCTTGCAGGGACCTCCCTGACATGTTATTCAAAGGCAGAATGTGACCTTTGACAGGAAAAAGATTTGATCGCCTGAAGATTAAGAAAAAAATGTTTTAACTGAAAACTGGTCAGATCTGCAAAAGAGGAGATCATTTGAAATGATCTGCTTAAAAGTTAACAGGGGTAGTTATCCACAGGTTCACAGCACAAGATTGCTTATATGTATGTGAGAATGGTCAGAAGGAAATCTATTCTCCAATTTTACAAAAGTCACCTAAAGTATGCAAAAGAGAGCTTTGACTAGCCTAGAGTATTTTGGAACTGTGGGCTTTTGGCTAATGAGGAAACAAAACTTGATTTGTTCAGCCACAAACATTATGATACATTTGGAGCAAAGGGAAGGTGCCTTTGAAGAAAATAACACCTTGTCAATCATTAAGCATGGGGGTGGCTCTATTGTGCTTTAGAATTGTGTGGCAGCCAATACCACAGGAAATATTGTGTGGGTGGAAGAGAAAATGAATTCAACTAAGTATCAACACGTTCAAGAATCAGTCCCACACACCACCATGATCCTTGCAACATGTGGACAACCCTAACTGTCTGTCCTTCAAGACAGCCCTGAAGACCTTGCTTTTCTGCAGGCCCTTGACTAGTATAGGACATGTGTCCACTATGGAAGAAATGTAATGACACCCTCCCTCTAATATGGCTGTCTTTTATCTGTAGTTTTAATATATTCATTTTTTCTGCTTCAGAAAGTAGAACTAGATTAAAATGTCCCACAGTCAGTGAATAATTTGAATATGAAAGAAGATTGGATGTTTCATCAAGACAATGATAAAAAAATACTTCTGAATCAACCATGAAGTACTTATAGGAGCTTTAGAATGGTCTTCACGTCCTCCAAACTTGAATCTTATTTAAAATCTCTGAGAAGTTCCTTAAACATGCAGTACCTGCCAGAGACCTCAATATTTCTCAGCTAGAAGAGTTCTGCAAGGAAGAATGGAGGAAAAACATCCAGAAATAATATCAACTGGTTCCAGGAAATGTTGGGAAAGTATTGTTTCTGCCAAAGGAGGTGCTCCAAAGGATGGATCCAAGCGTCTTCACCTGCCATAATTCTACTTCAAATATGTATCCATAACAGCTCAGTATGCATTGACATTTGTAGAAAGATGCCATATTTAACTTTGCACGGTGTAGGGATGGTGTCATCTTAAGGAGTCATTGAAGCATTTGAGCAGGGTGCCTAGACCTTTCTGTGGAATTGTACAAGCCAGGGGTTAGGTACAGCCCTGGTTCTGAACCTTGGAGCTCATATACTGTGCCGTTAGAAGAGAAAATCTATTTCCTTGTGCCATGTTGGGATTACAGTGTCCTGCTAAATCTGACAGTATGAGCCAAGCAATGCGACTCCGTCTCATGGCAACAGCTTTTAACCACCCTTTTTATAGATATGAACCTTCGCTTGTGTTCCTTACAATTTCAAAGACTGTAATTATTTTCATAATCTTAGTTCTGTTTGCCACATCATACTCGTTGCCTTGAAACCTGAACATTGTTGTGTTTTGGAACTGAAATAGTACATCCTGCAGCATTCTAAAATAGCTGTCATGCACTGCCTAAGCCTTTGCATTGGGTTTTTTTTTTTTTGCAGATATCCATGCTACAATCAAAGGGAGACATTACCAGAAAAAGCCCCTGACTCCTTTTTTGTTTGTGTTATTACTGCTCAGTAAGGAAGAACAGTGGGCGTAGTTGAGAGAGGGAGACTTTGAACTGGACCCTGTAGCTGCATAATATTGACAGGAGAAAGATTACATCAGTAAAACCTGACAAAAACTGGAATGTAGTTTAACAGAAGCTCAACGGTATGTGTTTGATTAGTGCTAAATTTAATGGAGACAATCTGTATACTACTAAATCTCTCCTGTCTTGTTATATGTTTGTACCTTCCAATTAGCCCAAATTACGCATTGTACTGGCATAATTTTTGAATCAAGTTGCTTAGCTCAAATCGGCTAACTTAAAGAATGCATTAAAATATTCCTCGACCCATTACTCCTGTGGAATTGAAATTTTTACAATGTTCACATCACTTTCATTTGAAAATTTCTGGACATTGCAGCATCTCCACCGTCATGTGATCATGATTTCGCTGCCAGATTCCTACAAGTGAAATCAAAGAGGAAATTGGCAGAAAGTCAAAGTCTTGGTGCATTAGAGCATAACAACTTTTTGAATCAAGGTATATTTTCAAACCAAACTAATAACAATGCGATTCAGGGAAATTGAATGTTCATTCTGGGCACACCAGACTGCACCAGAGGTGATATTCAGCAGCTTCTGATCAGTTCTGGAGACCCGATAGCAGAAATTTTGAGTAGTTTGGAGAACTGGCAAATGCCACCTCTGACTGGCCCCACCCCCATCTATTCTCTGCCTCCCAAGTCCCAGCTGATCGGCTGAGTCTTCTTTTGTTGCTCTGTACAGGAGAACGGAGCTGGAAAGCAGGTTACTGGGATGGGGAGGGAATGGGATTTTGCAGCACCTTCCCCCAGGAATGGGATGGGAATTTACAGTATCCTTCCTCTGGAGTAGGGTGGGAATGGAGATTTTACAGTATCCTTCCCCTGCCACACCCACCAAGCCACACCCACCAAACCAAGCAACGCCCACAGGTAGTAAAAAAAATTGAATCCCACCACTGGACTGCAACATGTTTCTCTCAAGGATGATCCAGCAGGACTTAGTTTGTCTAGTAGCTTCATAAATATGCCAGCACAATGCATATTCTGTATCTTCCTATCCCAGAGATGTTTGGACTAAAATACCCATAACCCTTACCTGTGCTGGCTATGTGCAGTTTCCTCTTCTGCTGCAACACTACTAGAGATCACTAACTGCAGAAGCCCACTGTACTGGCTTAATCCTGTGTCATGAGTTTGACTGAATCACTGCTGCCTTTGACCCATCAATGATAGACTGCTATAGCAAAATTTTGGGCTGTCTAATTTTACCTCTAAATCCACAGGCAATAGAACATGCCAAGAATGTTCACTGTCTGTCCACATGGAAACGTATCGAGAATTCTAGGGAGCAAACAAATATAGGCTTGAAACCATTTCAGTAAAACAATTGGCAATGACAGGAAGGAACAAAAGACATATAGAAAGTTCAGTTTAGAAACTACAAACGTTAGATTGAACTGGCCATTAGCCAAAATGAGATGATTCTCTATTACCGAAAATGGTTTTATTTTGAATGTTTCAACCTCCTCTAAAATAGCATTTCAGAGTACCTCCTTGCTCCCTTACAAAGAATAGCTTCAGCCCAGGGTGCCTTCTTTGACCACTGATATCCCAGAGGAAGAATTAGAACAAAAAGAAAATCAAACGTGTTCAGAAATCATGCTGCCGAACGGCATAGCTGGCACATTTGTGTAACACACCTGAGACTGGATGGAACCAAGTGGAATTCCCATCTCACCCTTGAGAAAGAGATTGATCGTACAGCCAAAAGCTGTACCCTTGACTTGTTAGTGGCCATTGCAACCCATGCTGCAGCATTCTCAAGAAATCAATTGGAATGGTTTCTGTTGTCCTTTATTTATTTATTTATTTATTTATTCGACTTGTATGCCGCCCTATTCCCTAAGGACTCAGGGCGGCGAACATTAAAACAGAGAAAAATTTACAATAAAACAGAATTAAACAACTAAACAAGCCAAATAAAGTTAAAATAACCCCCCCCCCGGGTCATTCAAGGCCGGCCCGTTGGAACAACCAAGTCTTCAGGTCCTGGCGGAAGGAGCGGAGGTCAGGGGCCAAACGGAGATCCACGGGGAGCTGATTCCAAAGGGCAGGTGCTCCCACAGAGAAGGCCCTAGCCCTGGGGACCGCCAGCCTACAATATCTGACTGACCGCTAAATTGCCTTCCTCTTTGGCAAGTCCACAACCAGCAGGGTTTACACTATCCAAGCCACTGGAAAGCATGGAATTCAACAAGCAACAAAGCTGGGAACCAATTTTGCTTCTTCCTTTGGAAAAAGAAAAAGAGAAGAAAAAGTTCAATTTTAACCTCAAACCCAGGTTAGAATTGTTAGTCTGCTGAATATGCAATGGGGTTGAGCAAGGCAGTAAGCAGGAGCAGATTTTAGCAAAGCCACATGCTCAGCCAATCAAGGCAGGACACAAACAAACCAGCCAAGTGGGGAAGGGGGGGAAACACAGACCTTCTTCATCCTCTGCAACTGCAGGCAGTAACAGGTCAAAAGCAGTAGCAAACATTCAAATTAAGAAGATGCAGCCATGGACTAGCCTTCTGTCCAACCACAGGTAGTCCTTGACTTACAACAGTTCATTTAGTGACCGTTCAAAGTTGCAACAGCACTGAAAAGAGTGACATGATCATTTTTCACTCTTATGACCTTTGTAGCATCATGTGATCAAAATTCAGATGCTTGGCAACTGGTCCATATTTATGACTGTTGCTGTGTCCCAAAATCATGGGGTCACATTTTGTGACCTTCTGATAAGCTATTGTGGTTTGCCGGCAGCAGGTGCGGATGGCTGAGGTTTCTGAGAGTGAGGACTCAGATGAGGGGCCTGTAGGTGATGCAGGGATGGGGCCAGGATTATCGGAGAGTGGGGTGCTGCCTTCAGAGCTTGTGGAGTCTGGCAGCAGTGACGCACAGAATTCCAAGGCGCCTGTGCAGTGCATGTGCGTGCAGGGCTGCTCAAAGGAAAGAGCAGCTGCAGCAGCATGGGTGACTTGGGAGTAAGGCTTCAAGGTGATGGCATTCTATCCCCATAAGGGATAAAAGCCAGCCCTCGGGTTGGGTTCTTTGCAGGAAGCAAAGAAGTTCTTTCAACTCCAAGTTCTTGTGGAAGTCCTGTCTTTTCTGGTTTGTTTTCAGAGACTTTTGGTTTTGGATTTTATTTTATTCTATTTTATTATTTATTTGTTTGTTTGTTTATTTATTTATTTATTTTGTCAAGCGATTATTAGATAACAGGTATAAGTATAAACATGGTTATGAATACATGAAATGCATACGTATAAGTAAAAAAAAGAAACAATAGGACAGGGACGGTAGGCACGTTGGTGCGCTTATGCGCGCCCCCTACAGGCCTCTTAGGAAAGGGGTGAGGTCAATAGTAGACAGCCTAAGGTTAAAGTTTTTGGGGTTTGGGGAAGAAACCACAGAGTCAGGCAGAGTATTCCAGACATTGACCACTCTGTTGCTGAAGTCGTATTTCCTGCAATCAAGTTTGGTGCGGTTAACCATGAGTTTGTATCTATTGTGTGCTCTTGTATTGTTATGGTTGAAGCTAAAGTATTTCCCTGCAATTAATCTTGTGTTCTTGGCAGCCTTTCACAACCTTGAAAGGGCTTGCTCTTATCTGGGACAATTAGTTTAAATGACTCTTTGCTGTGAATGAACAGAATTCACAGAGACACATTAAAAAGGTTTGTTTTATATATACTTTATGTTTATTTGATTTGAACGAGGCGTGGGTCAGAACACAAGCAAAGTCAGTGGGGAATCCAGAATCACTTAACTTTTGATCAGTTGATAACAGTTGATAAGTTACTAATAAGTTACTAACTTATCAACTGCAGTGATTCACTTAACAATTATGGCAGGAAAGGTCGTAAAATGGGGCAAAACAACAGAAATTTTGGGCTCAATTGGGGCCGTAAGTCAAGGACTACCTGTATTAAGTTACAAGAAAAATCTTGATTGGTAAATAGCTTGAAAGAAGACGGAGTTTGCCTAGGGTTACCAGATATTTGAACAGGCAAAGACCCAGATAATGGAAGGGCATCCTAATTCCTTGACTTTCTTGGCATCTGTGACAGCAAAAAAAATGCAAAAAGGTACTCTACTTTTGTATGAAATTGCCTTTTTCAGCATCAGAAAGAGTCCAGCCTTTTCTGTTGCCTCTGATACCTTTTCCAGCATCAGAAAGGTTTACTAATTGCAATATATTTTCCAACAAATCTTTATTTTCAAGAACGTATGTTAAGCAATAATACAGAAACGACAACATACTCTTCAAATTTCACCATAGAAATGACAACTCATGTGACCTACAGACCACCATGGTCATAGATTTGAAGGGCCTGGATTAAATCCAATTGCTGGAATCAGGAAATAAATTTAAAAATGTAAAAAAATGTAAATCTAGACCGTTGAATCTGTCAACAGACAACGGAAAGAAAGAAGGAGACTATTTACAAGGTCATAATACATGAAAGTTTGAATGACTACTGTTGTGAAAATGGTCCAAAAAAATAAAAAGACACCCAAACAACCAGATAATATTTGATTTTAAGGCTATGCCTGCTGGATGGGGGACATGAGGACAAAAAGGAAGACATACCTTCCTTTTGCTGAACATCTGATATCATAACCCTAGTTTGCTCAGCATCTGTTTATTTATCGTCTTGCACAGTTAATATTAATTCAAGGTGCTGGTACTTACCTATAAAGCCCTACATGGCTTAGGGCCGGGGTACCTGTGGGAATGTCTTTTGCCAGCATCGAATACCCATCGCCCAGTGCGCGCTCACAGACATGGCCTCCTTGGGGTACCGTCGACCAAACAATGTCGGCTGGCGGTCCCTAGGGGGAGGGCCTTCTCTGTGGGGGTGCCCACTTTGTGGAACCAGCTTCCCCTGGAGCTACGATTGGCCCCTGACCTCCACTCCTTCCACCGCGGCCTAAAGACTTGGTTATTCGAACAAACCGGCCTGGACAGAGGGGGAGACTTTTGTTTTAAATGTTTTGTGGGTTGGGTTTTAATTATTTATTTGGTCTAATTAGTTTAATTATCTTTTAATTCTTTTAACTTTTGTATTGGGTGTTTTTATGTGAGCCGCCCTGAGTCCCTTGGGAGATAGGGCGGCATATAAGACCAATTAAATAAATAAATAAATAAATAAATAAAATAAATATGTTCTGTCTTTTCTACTTTCACACTACTTAGCATGGAGATAATGTTTGAAGAATCATCTGCTAAGCAACGGGCTGCAATGTTATATATCTTTGCTTATATGCAGGCTCCACTGCATATAGCTAGTTTATTTCCAAGTAAAGTTCTATACTGTAATCAGGACTGGATTCCTTGATTATTGGGTCACTTTGGGCAATCCAGAAACCACTCATCTATCCAGGAAGAAATTGTTGGGAGTTTCCCATTTCTCACCTTAAAACCATCACAAGACTAGAGGATAATTTCTTGATATGGCCTTACAAACATGTGTAGAAGCAGGAGCCGAGGTTTATGTGACAAGCTAAATTACACAGGCCAGATTATTTGAATAGAATAGAAGCAGTTCAGAGACCAAGGTCTTCCTCCCAAATAGTCCTGACAGAAAGAGCTGTGAGATTTGTAATAATGAGAACTGCTAGACAAAGATATTGAATATTAGCTGCCTACCAGCATCCATCTGGCTAGTGTCCTGTCAGTTTGTGAGAGAGTTGAGGGCTATTTGGAAACTGAAACAGTATTTGCTGTGTGAGCAAGGAGACAGCAAGGAGCCTGGGCGTGGCTTAGCTCAATTGTTTTGTACTAAAGCTGCTTGGTGCTCTGAAACCAAAACTGAAACTCCTCTCCTCTGCTTGTGTTTTTCATTTGGAACAGATTTCTTTTCAGGTGGGTAGGGGAGTAGAACTCCTTAGCATCAGAGCATGTTAATAATAATATACAAAACACTAATGCTCTGATGGTCATTTCGAAAAACTCTTTCTTAGAGAGCACCTAAAAGCCAAGAGGAGCATACGTGCCAAATTTCAAGTTTGTAGGCTTTACAGTCCTGGAGATTTTGTGATGATGCGTGAGTAGTATTTCGCTTTTATATATATACATAGAATATATATATATATATATATATATACACATGTATATATATTCCCACCTACACCATGTACTGTTTGGCTGAATGCCCTCCTCCCACCACCAATAGCAGTGAAAAGTAAATAATTTAGATTAAAAGATGCTTCAGTGACTAGAACCTACAAATAAAAGAACAAAACATAAATTGCTGGAAAAGAGCAAACTGAAGCAAGAAGTGAAAGCTAAAATCTTGTAAGGAACAATGATCTGGGCTGGCTCACCATGATGACATGTGCAAGAGTAAGCCAGATTATGACTGTAAGAGCATTGCTGCAGAGCATACAGCAGATGGACTGTGCTCACATCATGCTAAGCTCTAGATTACCTAACAAAACGCCAAGTAAAAGGAATGACACTCTAGGACTTCTCATGAGGTATATACATCTTGCTTGATGTGGAGGAGACAGGAAGTTTATTAGGTCAGGAAGAGGAAGAAAGGAAGACTCCAACAACAGAGTGTCACGGAAAGCTAGCAAGGAACAGGCCTCAGAGAGCATCTGATTCACCTCAGGCTCCCATGGCCAGATCCAGGCTACTGACTCTTCGCTTACAGATTTTCGGTCCAGGAGCTTCCTTTTTTCCAAATAACTTTTTCTCCTCCTTTGTTAGCCCCTGATGCTGGAGTGACTTTATTCCAGTTCGGCGTTTTCATGGTTTGATGCAGGGGTGGGATTCAAATTTTTAACAATCGGTTCTGTGGGCGTGGCTTAAGTGGTGGGTGTGGCTTGGTGGTCATGTGACTGGGTGGTCATGGCTTGGTGGTCATGTTATTGGCTGGGCGTGGCCAGCTCAATATCACTCACACTGAGGCACGCATCTCCTCGCCTGGCCTCTCCTGACTGTGGGGATGCTGCAACAGTTATAAGCGTGAAAAATGGTCATAAGTCACTTTTTTCAGTGCCATTGTAACTTTGAATGGTCACTCCACACAAGCAAAGTACCAGCAAAGGAGGGGGAAAAAGCTCCAGAGATGTTCCTGAGACAGGAAGTCTAGTTCTGCCAAGAATGTAATAAGGGTTAACAGAGAGGCAGTTTCTGTAAGCAACACCAGAATGTTTCCTTCCTGCCTTCCTTACAGGATTAGGCCAGTAATTTCTTCTAACAACCGCTTCTCCGAACTGCTTAGAATGTTAACAACTGGTTCTAGTGAATAGGTGCGAACTGGTAGAATCCCACCCCTGGTTTGATGTCAGGAAGCCAATCAGTCTGGTGTCTGTTTGTGCATGTTTGTGTGTAAAAAACAATGCCGGAGATGGCTGTTCTTGCTGAAAGCTCACATGAAAATAGGAACTGCCACTTGGAGGCGCACATGGTTCAATCGTGAGAACAGTCTCTCTCTCCCCTTTATCCCCCCTCCCCAAACATCCTTATTCCCCGTTTTAGGAGTCTGGCACAGTGCCCATTTCTTGGATGTTTTAGGTACACACCAAATGCCAAGGCCAGTAGCCCTTTGCCTTCCACGCCATTTCTCCCCTGAGCTTTTCATAACAATATTTACTTCAGCGCTCATATTGATGTGTTCCCCAAATGAATGTTGTTTTCTTATTTCATCATTCTCCCTCGCCTTTTACTTTAGCTGCAGTGTGTTGCATTTCACAGAATTAGTGCTGCACCTGAACCCTGAGGAACACTGCCAGAGAAAACGTGGGCTGGGAAGAGCTCTTGAGTGGGGCCTCTCCAGTGTTTCTTTGGCATGGTATGTTGCTTCAGTGAAGAGCAGCAGGCTTAATTGGGAAATTGCCTCTGGAATTGTTGGCATTTAAAAGGAAATCACTTTAAGCCTGGCATTTTCCTATACACACTCGAACTCCATATGCAGCACACATTCACATTGAATAAGCACACCAAGTTGTGCAACCAAAACACTGCTCTGCAATGGTTGTTTTCATTCAACTCTTTCTCCCTCAAGGGTGGGGCTCATAAATGAGCAACACACACACATTGTACAATAAGAGATAAAGTTTTCTGAACCGGGGCAGGCTTCATGGGCTGGGCTGCAATTCCCATGGTTGAAGGTCACAACCATGGGAGTTGGAATGCAAACCTTTTGGTGATTCCTCTGGGCACTTGGCATGCAAAATGTCTTCTAAAATCAACACAGCAAAGCTCAGAAAGAACCTGGCCCATTTGAAGGTGGCAGGCTGGGTCTTGGCAAGTGGGACTGCATGCTATCATCCTTAGACTCCCTCTTCCCACCTGCCCCCTCTGTTCATAATGCCAGCTCTGTCACAACTGACCCTGGTGAGTGAGTTTGGCGCTGTCAGAACTAATTTGCAACCAGCCCTTCTCAGAGCGCACGAAGGAATTACTATTTTTTTCCCACCACTTTGCCTTCCATTTCTTTGTCCCAACCATCAGCCTTTAGAGTCAGCCTTCATGTCAAGTTGTTTATGCAAGCACTGCAGCAGGTGGATTTGGGCAGCAGTGACAGGTTCCTTGCCTGTAGGAAGGGACATTGGCAGAATTCCCCTGCAGTCAAAAGAGCTCCTTCCATGAAAAAGGATGGCTGTCATAGTCTAAGATGCAGTAAAAAGAAGATAAGAGCATCGAGGCACACGTCCATTTTGAGCACAGCACAAAACACTCAATCCTCAAACACAATATCCCAGACCTGGAAAGTCATCTCTCACATCCAAGGAAGGAGAACACCGGCATCTACTGAAGATCCACCTTCAGTTTTTCTATTAGGAATTACATCAGACAGCAGCACACAGTTGACCCATAGCTTCTGGGGACTGAACTAATCCAAATGGGAATGAAATGTCAGAATGTTTGGTTATTTAAAATAATAGATATGGGATGAAAGGAAGATTATTTAACTGATCTCCAGGAGGAATGCTATTCTCTGGGTCAATCAGCATTCATACTTTGGCTCTGTAGACCAACTGCTCATGCAAATATGCCAGTCCCACATGGGGGGGGGGAACTCCTCTCCTGAGAGCAGTGCAGCTACTCCACCCCACTTCTCTTCACCACTCAGTGCTGATTCTGGACTAAGTACCCAAGGGAGAACAGTTGCATCGGTCCAATCTCACCCACATCCTGGTGACGTACATCAGATCAACTGCTTCACCCACAATTCAGTTGTGGCCAATAGAGATTTTATTCTGAATTGGCCCAGAGCTAAGTAACACCATCCTGGGAACACAGCCTAGGCTAGCAGTGTATCCTGGAGAGAATGGTTGGGTCAGTGGAAGAGTTTCAGTTTCCCTGTGGGATTCTGGCCGTTGTCATCACTTGTCCACCATAATAGCCATAAGAAGACTCTTTTCCTGTCCGTGAGAAGACTCAGGCATGTCACCATAAAAGGTAAAACAGCCAAGTATACATTTTTACCAGCGTTCTCATCTTATTATGATCTTGATTTTGTTTGTGTTAACATAGTTTAATTGTAGATTGTCTCATGTCATTATTGTTATTTTCATAGATGGGTCATGGCTCCATTGGAAAGAACAGCATAATAATACAATCATACCAGCAATATCAAATATGTAATTGAGATTTTTATATATATCCAAGTAGCCAAAATCCATAAGTAAGCATGTACAAAAATACACACAAATAGAAAATAATTTTAAAAATGTTCTTTTTCCCCTCCTAAACTTCTTTGGTCTTCTGATAGTACAGCTGAGTCTCAATCAGAGCTTTGCCACTTTCTGGATGAGGCTGTCTGAATGCAATGCACATTAAAAAAAAGAAGAAGCAAAACTTCAATCATACTGTGTGGCCATCATCTTCATTTTTTTAACCACATCCTGCAGACCCCCTGTTCTTGGTGTTCCCCTCTCCTTTTTGTGGCTAAGTTCAAACAACCAGCCTAACATCCTGACTCACTCAGCTAGGCAATCTGTTCCACATCAGGATCTCAACAACATTTGCCTTTTCTGAATGTGGTAGTTGTGCCATCAGTTTGTCATTGTGGCTGTGCTTTCTATAATACAATAGTCCATCCTGCCTTGCATGACTGTCTTTGCCCAGACACCACTTCAAAGGAAGACAATATCAATTGTATGGTCAGCTACTACGGAGGAAGAAAATAGCAAACTCGCTTTTCCAATTGACTCTTCGAAAACACATAATTGAAGGACTGTCCACTAAGAACAGTGCAAAGCTACCACAGAATTACAGTTATCTGGACTAGGTGTCAACAAAGAGTAGATATTTCCTGCTACCATCTTGTGGTCACCGGGAAGTTTGCAAGCCAGGTGTGGCAGTCACAGCCTTAAAGAAGCTACTGTTGTAAATTATCCACCTGGCTCTTTATGGACGCTTGAAAAAAGGTAGCTTTCCAAACTTATCTCATTGTGTGAGGACTCTCTGATAGGCCTAAGGCGGGGGTGTCAAACTCGCATTGTCACGGCATTGTCACGTGATATATCATGACTCCCCCCCCCTTTGCTAAACCGGGCATGGTCATGGCCAGTGTGTGACGCATCTGGCCCATGGGCCACGAGTTTGACAGCCCTGGCCTAAGGTATCATCACATCCATAAATAATACTAACTACCCCACAGCCTTTGTTTTTCTTAGTAGGACAGTTAGTGGCACCTGCCGCAAACCATGAAAGGAACAGAATTATTGCATGTACATAACATAAATGCTGCAGTTAAGGACTTGACTTCCAGCATCTCTAAACAAGATGTAGCCCTTGCATTGTTGCAATTTCCTCCTTCTTTCCTTCCCTCTCTGAATGTTTGGGTTTATGAGGCAAGTTATACCTGGACTGCCAAGATCTGGAGCCCCACTAGAGGGCAGCAAAGCATTTTTTTCCCATCTAGGGGTGGCCAGGGGTTGCGTACCGTGCAGCCCAAACAAGTTTTCTATGGCTTCTCTGGCTTCTTCTGTATGCTAGCATGCTTGTGCAACCATCATTATGGCAGAAACCATTCACACCTCCTCCAAAGCCATTAATACTTAATTAACACCAGTAGTTTCTGTGGCTTTATTCAAAGTGCTTTAGAGTTTATTGAACAAATTGGAAGTACCTTGTCTGGTCATTTGTCGTAAACTGTCAGCAGGTGCAGCTGCTACTTTTTCATTTTCTCTTCTGTAAGAAATGTGTTGTTTAAAGAACAACAATGCTACTGAGTTTCCCACCCCACCCCCCTAAAATCATACCGAAAGAGCAGAAGGGAATGTGGCTGAGAAATATCCCTAATCTAACCTTGTTCTGGTCAAAAATGCTAATTTGATGTAGTTGATGATATTCTTAGCTGTCATAAATATATTTTATTTTAAAAAATTTAAAAAATATATTTTTATTTTAAAAAAATAGCAATAATGTAGGCCAGTCTTCTTCAATCTGTTGCCCACTAGATATGTAGGAACGGAAGATTGATTCATGGGGATTTTATGTATAATAAGTCCAATCCATTTTGAGTGTATTGGATTTACTTGTTGGTCTTGGTCAAAAGAGTATATTGTATAAGGCGAATTGGACTGGTTTTTAATCAGTGCCACACTGGCCTTATCAAATATGTCAATGTTTTAGTTGAGCACTATGGATAGGGATTAAAATATATTTTGATATGCAAAGATACAGTATGCACGGGAATGATACAGGTAATCCCCAGGTTAGGATCGTACCCTTAGCGAATGTTCGAAGTTATGTGATAGCGTTTCCGAACAAGGCCCAAAACTACTAATCTTGCAGCACCACGACAGTTGTTTGTCCCTATGAACAACCACAGAGGCTCTGCAACATTCATCTTGCGAATTGCCTGCCAAAATGGAACTCCGCTCCTCAAAAGCCCTGTTCAGGTGTCCAGAGGCCTCCACCGGCCCATTGCAGGCTGAAATGGACCCTCCGGGGGCTGGATCCGGCCCTCCAAGGCTCTGTTCACCCCTCTGCAGGCCTCCCTTGGCCCATTGCAGGTACAAGATTCACTCCCACAAATCCTTGGGTTACGAATGGAATGGGCAAGCTCCATTACATTTGTAACTGGAGGACTATCTGTATTGCAGACTGGATATGGCTAGGATATGTTGAAAGAAATATCCTTCTAGGTTCAGTTCCAAGTGGGGAAAAAGACACTGGAAACATGGGGGCTGCTTAGAAGGTTTAATGGTGGACAGGGGGACCACTTGGCCTGGAGCTCCAGAGTGAAAAGGAAGGATGATCACATGCTTCAAGGTGAAGGAAGAGATCAAGAAAAAAGGGGCTGAGGTGCTGAGAGTGCCTGGGTTTTATACCCTTTGTTGGGATTTGAATTGAAGCTTGTTTCTAATTGGTTTTCAGACTCCCATGAGGCCATGCAGGGGCAACTCTGTGGGCTGTCCTGAGTTCCAGGCTTGGTTGAGCCTTGCTGGATGATGATGATGCACTGAAAGGGCTTTTGAGCAATTGGTATAGCTTTACCTGGAGATCTTTGTTATGTAAAGTATTCTGGCCCAGGCCTTAATGGCCCACGCATTAACAAAGGTGGAGGTGAGCTTCTACTTCTGAGGTGAGTTTCTGTTTCTGAGTTTCTACTCTTTTTAGGGGAAATATTCTGCCTTTTTAATATTTCCCAGGATATTTCATTTTTCTAGGAGAGGGGTGGGTGCTAACTTCCTACAGATATATTTGGTGGATTGCAGAATTGTGAGAGGTTATACAATAAGCAGTCCTCACAGGAGAATATGCAAAAAGGTAATGATAACAGATGCACATTTGTGTGATTTTGGACTTAGGCTGTTGGAATCTGGTCCCTGATTGTACCTAAGCCCCACTTGCCTTTGGGGCAGATCACATCCTACTACATAGGGATTCAATTCCCCCAATTTCCTCTTCTTTTTGGCGCAGATGTCAATTGCAGAACCTCGGAGAGAAATATTCCCAGCCAAGCTCACCTTATGCTGGGACTGCATAGAGCTAGAGAAAGAATGCTGAATTGGCACTTTGCGGGATTTGAGTGGTCCTGCTTAGAAGACAGAAGAGTTGGAGAAGGGCTGGCATTGCAGCTCAAGGTCACCTTGCTATATCAGCAAAGGCTGCCAGTGAGAAAAGCACTAGGTAATTCTTATTATCATTCAAATTAAATCATAGTCAGGCATTTTGTATGATTGGAAGAATAATAGTGGCCATTTATCTCCCATTTCCTGCTCCACCGTTGCTTTGTGTCTGTCGGTCACATGGCTGCAGAGAGCCCACCCTTTCCCTCCCTCCTGACGGTGTTGCTGTTCCCTGCAAGAGATTCTCTACGCCGGCCCCAATAATCAGAAACAAAGCAATGTGCATTTCTCCTAGCCTACTGCAATTGCCCCTCAAAAACACAGCAGTGAATCTTACGGTGTATTTGCACAGCACTTCAGGCTGATTTGCTTTACACCAGGGACAGGCAGACCTCAAGGTGATCTAGCATTCATTGTTATGAGATTCTGTTCCCAGTGGTTTAACAACAGCGACAACTGTTTTATTTTTAAAGCACCTGCTGCAACAAAGAAAGTTTGGGAGAGTGTGGGATGCTTGAGTATGATAGAATCAGTTCTGGTCACAAACACGAGATCTTGAGCAGATGCTCTGGCCCTTAATTCTTAGTGCAGAAAAGTACACACACATACACACACACATGCACAGCAGCTCCAGCCATATATACAGTGGTGGGCTGCTGGTGGTTCGGACCAGCTCACCTGTACAGGTAGTTCTGACCACCGGCTGGGTCCACCCACCCACCCACCCACCCTGGGGGCTATCCCGTCCTACATATCTGACTCCCTTGCCCTGCCCACACAGCCCAGTTGCTTTCTGTGCCTCGCCCGCTCTACTCACTGCAGCTGCTGCACACAGGAAATCTCCATCTTTTTGCAGCTGCATGCAAGCGGCTGGGGGCATGCATGAAAAGGGGGGTGGGCACACATGCTCACATTTTTGGTTCTGCACTAGGCAAACCTGTTTATGTGCAGCCCACCTCTGTGTGTGTGTGTGTGTGTGTGTGTGTATGCAATGAGTTCTCAGTAGTTCCTGAGCTACTTCTAAAGTGCAAAATATGGGCTGAAGGCTATAGAGATCTTGACCTGTAGAAATGATGAGCTGCATTGCAAGGTGCAATTACATCTGGAATAGGCACCTCAGAAAGTGATGCATTTTGAGCACATTTCCATTATCTGGGGACATCTTTTCTGCTGGACATGCGAGTGTTATGTGCATGAATTGCCTTCAATCATTAGGCATTCCCATCGCACCGGCATTAGGCTTTAGTATGTTGTAAATGGCTTTCAAAGGTGCTTTATAAAATCACTGTGTGTGAACACTTACTGGTATTAAAGTACCTTCAGTTAAAACTAAGAATTTACCACTCCCCTGGCAAAAGAAGAAGAAGAAGAAGCTGTTTTTGTATCTTGCCTATTTCTGTCTATGGAAATGAGGCTGTGATGCCTTGTCTAGGTATTGCTAAGGCTGGCATTCTGACAGGGATAGGACTGTGCTGGTACCTCCTGGGTAGATTAGGGTTGCCCTCTTTAGCCTGACATGGGCATTGGATGGCACTCAGCTGGTGATTAGAGTCCTGCTTGACCTGGCCAAGACAAATGAAATAAGATTATAGTATCTGGCTGTAGTTCTCAGCTGATCCTGCTTTGACTACTAAGTACCACAATGGTTCTCTCTCTCTCTCTCTCTCTCTCTCTCTCTCTCTCTCTCTCTCTCTCTCTTTCTGTGTGTCTCCACACAGTGAGATTGTTCTGTGCCTCACCTGTCCCCAGAACGAGTGCAGGGTGCAGTGGACTAGAAGGTGCCATAATAATGTAGTTCATTCCCCCAAAAAATAGCTGCTAGGTGTCATCTGTGGGCTTGCTGAACATCATCTGCCATGGACTCTAGCTGGGCTAAGCATTGGGTGGAACTTCAAAGTAATGGGCCTGCCATCCTCAAGCCCATAAATTTCCCAACTCCTTCCTGGGGAATAAAAAGTGCTGAGCATGAATGGAAGAGCCCATCCATCTCAGCCAGCTCTTGACACAGCAGAGAGCAGTGTGAGCCTCGGCAGAGAAGAGAAGAAGGAAGGGAAAGAAGGAAAGAGTGAAAGAGAGGGGAAGAGCACCCATTCAAGCTCCTCTCCAGATCTGACCTTTGGACCTTCGCATTGCAGATCAGTCATAAAACCTACAGGGGCATTTTGTATCTCAGCTGCTAGGGCAGCAACAGGTTATCCTTAGCATGGACAAAAAGATGCTGTGCCATAAGTGATCTGAGGAAGGTTTGGTTTTACTTCGTCTCACGGTATTCTTACTTCATGGCTGATGTGAGTTTCCAATTATTTAAATTGTCCCTAAAACCTTCTATCTGCTTCCATACTTAGGGTTTCAACATGCTCTTTAGCCTGCATCAGCCCTTCTCATCTTGGCCCTCTCCAGAATGCAGAGTTCAGCTTTCATACCCATCACCACGTGGCCCAAAGGCTATGCTCTCTGCAGACGATTGGAGCTGTACAGGTAATCCTCGACTTACGACCACAATGGAGCCCAGAATTTCCGTTCCTGAGCAAGACATTGTTAAGTGAGTTTTGCCCCATTTTACGACCTTTCTTGCCCCAGTTGTTAAGTGAACCACTGCAGTTGTTAAGTTAGTCACACGGTTGTTCAATGAATCTGGCTTCCCCATTGACCTTTTGCTTGTCAGACGGTCACAAAAAGGGGATCAGACCGAGTGGCTGTATGTACCGGCATCTCGGGTTATCCAGGATGTTCCATCCTTCGTTATGGGGGGAGAGGTGTTACCCCCCGTAGATAGGGTGCGCAACTTGGGCGTCCTCCTGGATGCATGGCTCAGTTTGGAGGATCAGGTGGGAGCCGTGGCTAGGGGGCCATTTGCCCAGGTTCGCCTGGTGCGCCAGTTGCACCCCTATCTGGACCGAGATGCCTTGCGTACAGTTGCTCATGCGCTTCATTACCTCCTGTATAGACTACTGCAATGCTGTCTACATGGGGCTGCCCTTGAGGACCACTCAGAGGCTCCAACTGGTTCAGAATGCGGCCATGCGGGTTGTGATGGGAGTATCCCAATACTCCCATATTATACCCCTCCTGCGTGAGCTGCATTGGTTGCCAGTTGCCCTCCGGGTGAGATTCAAGGTGCTGGTAATCACCTATAAAGCCCTACATGGCTTAGGGCCGGGGTATTTGCGGGAACATTTACTGCCAGCAAGGACTGCCCAACGTCCCGTGCACTCCCACAAACAGGGCGTCCTTGGTGACCCCCAGGGGCAGGGCCTTCTCTGTGGTAGCGCCCACCCTGTGGAATCAGTTGCCCCTGGAGCTTTGGATGGCTCCTGACCTTCGATCCTTCCATCGTGACCTGAAAACATGGCTCTTCCAGCTTGCCGACCTGGACTGATGGGGGGGGCGTTAGTGGTGGTTTGTTAGTTTTAATTAGTATATTGGGATGTTTGTTTAATATTTTTTTAAGGTCTGTACTGTATGTTTTTATTGGTGTGAGCCGCCCTGAGTCCTTCGGGAGATAGGGTGGCATAGAAATCCCAATATAAATAAATAATAAATACCTGGAGACTCTGCAACTGTCCTAAATATGAACCAGTCACCAAGCCTCTGAATTCTGATCCCATGATCATAGGAGAGCTGCAAAGGTTGTAGCTGTGAAAAACGATTGTAAGTCACTTTTTTCAATGCCCTTGCAACTTTGAACGGTCATTAAATGAACTGTTGTAAGCCGAGAACTACCTCTAATCCCATACATCAAGAGGCCACCAAGTTAGGGAAGGTTAGCATACAGGTTTGCCTATACAGACTCCAGTCTGCCCCGATTGTCAATACTGTAAGTCATCTCTGAGGTACGTGGGCTCCTCCGTAAAGAAAGCTTTGCAGCCAGGAGGATAACAATCGAGAGTGAAGCTTGACTCTGTGGTTCATCTCAGGCTGAAGAGTAGGCAGCTTCAGTTCACACGGGTGAAGCTGGCGAGAACTTAATTTGGCCTCTGCCATGGCCAGTAAGATTTGCTTTCACTCCTCTTCCGACACATCGGTAGGGTGTGAACTCACGCCTGCTATGGACGATCTTGATCACGAAGAAGCAGCTAGGGTAGGGAACAGCTGCTTTGCCCTGGTTCTAGTTTTGCCTGGTCAACTTCCATTTGAGATTCTGTCTTGTCAATAGCCATTGTAATGAAGATCTTATCCCAAGGAAGGAAAAAGTAAAGCAGATGGTGTTGTTTGTGGATAGCCTGGCACAGGAACTGAGGGAGGTGTGTGCGGGCACTTTTCATGCAGGCACTGTGCTGCCTCTGCTCAGAAGGGAGAGTTGGCATCTTACAAAAGAAGGAGAAGAGGCAGTAAGTGGCAAGGAGGGAATTGTTTTCCTGCTGGATTTGACTTCTCCCCTCTCTCCACTGTAGAAACAGAAGTTATAAAAAAGAGGGGGCAAAGCTTTTGCAGATTATCTCTGGATGATAGTTTCCCCAGCCCTAATTCCTGGGAATGACTGGCAGGGTTCAAGCAAGAGGAGTTTGTTGCGGTGCCAATCTGTTACTGAGCAACTGGACCCAAGAATTTCAATCTGCCACTTGGGACAGCAGAATTCTCCAAGCTGCCAAAGTGGTATCTCCCAGGAGCGGAGGAGAGCTTAAGCTGGAAAAATGGGAACAGCCTGTACAGTGATTGTAGGAATGATAAGAACAATGACTATAGCGCCATCTCTGCGCTTTACAGAATAATAGATCATGAGTTATCACTTGTGGCTTGTATGTACACTGAGAGGTTAAGCACAGGAGACAAGCTCCTTGTGTGTCCAATCACACTTGGTCAATAAAGAATTCTATTCTACTGAATAATACAAGCAGAACATTCTCCTTCCTCAAGGACCTTACAGTTTTGTGGTACCACATACTAAATCAGGGGTGTCAAACTCGCATCATCATGGCAGCATGACGTGACGTATCGGGACTTTTCCCCCCTTTGTTAAACCAGGTGGGGGTGTGGCCAGTGCGTGGCACATCCAGCCCATGGGCTGCAAGTTTGACAGCCCTGCACTATACTATCAGCTATCAAAGAAACCTCATTTTAGCTAAGTGTGTTGTGAGTACTCACCCCCTGGGATTAGTTTATGTCATGCAAACTGTGATGGCCCGGGGCGTGGCACAAAGGCAACACAGTCAGATAATCAGTAGGAGTCTCTTTATTAGCTCCAACTTTGCCCCCAATGTCCTGGTTACCTTCTGGGCTGGAGGAAAACTCTCCCAGGAACAGCCTTTGGTTGCAGAGATTCAGGTCCAAAACATGGTCAACAAAAACTGAAACTATAAGTCCAATCAAGGCAAGATGAGGTAATTAGTCCGGCAGGGCAAGAGAAGGAATTTCAGATGTGAAGGAACCGGAGTAATTCAACCCAGTTGGGAGGATGCCAGGAACTCAGATAACCAAAGTCAACACAAGATAAATTCACCCATTGCTCTCTTCTCGTTCCTCCCTGCATGCCCTAGGATGAAGAGGGGTTGGGCCTGGGTCTTCCTCTGAACTCCCTCTCCCTTATTCTACCACTTCCCTGCTCTGCCCAGCCGGACTCTGACCTTCCTCAGTTTCCTCCACAGCCAACGGAGCCACACTCCCACTCCCTGTCAGCTGTTTGTCTTCCTCCTCGGATTCAGACTCCAACATGGGCATGACGCAAACCCAGAATAGGAGGTTAGTTAAGTTAACCATAAGCAGACATGTCATGCAAGCAACCTATATTTTCAGTACAGAAGAGAAAACGGAGGAAGAGGGGTGGATTACAGATGGTAAATATCAGTCAGTGGCTATATATATTATACTATCTTTTGCTATATTTGTATGCCGTATCTTTTGCATTGTAAACACCATTATTTTGCTCAGATAGGAACTACAACCTAACAGCCCACCAGATGTGTAGATCCGATTTCCAAGCATTCCAGCCAACACACTAATCTTGAAAGCTCTGGGAATTGACGCACAAGGTGCCCAGCTTGGGGAAAGCTAAAAGAAGCTGTGGGACACACAGAGAATTATGAAGATTTTTGAAAGAAAGGACAGGGAGCACATCATGATGTCCTGGTTAAGGGAGACTATTTTTTTAGTACTCTGAGGCCCTCGGGTGAAATTAATTTGGGACTGTAATTAGGACGTGGGAAAGCTACTGGTGTAGGCAGTTGTACCCAATTGCTGACTGGGCCTCAGGTTGGCCTTAGTTCTAGGAGTTCCAAGGATTTGCCTTTACTTTTCCTTAGTACAGGTACAATCACAATTGAGCCCAAAAGTTCTGTTGTTAAGTGAGAATTTGTTAACGGAGTTTTGCCCCTTTTTATGACCTCTCTGGCTCCAGTTATTAAGTGAATCACTGCAGCTGATAAGGTAGTAACCTGATTGTTAAGTGAACCTGGCTTCCCCACTGACTTTGCTTGTCATAAAGTTGCAAAAGGGGATCACATGACCCTGGGACCCTGCAACGGTCATAAGTACAAACCAGTTGCCAAGCATGTGAATTTTGATCACATGGTTACGGGCAGGAGTGGGATTCTACCAGTTCTCACCTATTTGCTAGAACCGGTTGTTAACATTCTAAGCAGTTCAGAGAACCAGTTGTTAGAAGAAATTACTGGCCTAGTCCTGTAAGGAAGGCAGGAAGGAAACATTCTGGTGTTGCTTACAGAAACTGCCTCTCTGTTAACCCTTATTACATTCTTGGCAGAACTAGACTTCCTGTCTCAGGAACATCTCTGGAGCTTTTTCCCCCTCCTTTGCTGGTACTTTGCTTGTGTGGAGTGACCATTCAAAGTTACAATGGCACTGAAAAAAGTGACTTATGACCATTTTTCACATTTATAACTGTTGCAGCATCCCCACAGTCACAAGAGGCCAGGCGAGGAGATGCGTGTCTCAGTGTGAGTGATATTGAGTTGGCCACGCCCAGCCAATAACATGACCACCAAGCCATGTCCACCCAGTCACATGACCACCAAACCATGCCCACCAACTAAGCCACGCCCACGGAACCGGTTGTTAAAAAATTTGAATCCCACCCCTGGTTACGGGGATGCTGTAAAGATTGTAACTGTGAAAAATGGTCCTAAAGCACTTTTTTTCAGTGCCGTTGTAACTTTGAACGGTCACTAAATGAACTGCTGTAAGTCAAGGACTACCTGTAATCCAATGGAGTGGTGCAAAGCCAGTGCTTAGCTGAGAGCACCAGTCACTACTACCCTGCCTCTTCCCACTGTAAGGGGATCAGATGGGTCGGTTATCAGCAGCCAATAAAAAGCTGGCATGAGGCCAAGACTGAAGGCATTGTCAACCTCCCTGTCTCTATTTCCTCCCCCCTCCCTCCCTGTCCAAATTCAGGCCTTGCCTATTTAATAGGAATGCAGCCAACAAACAAGCCCCCAATATGTCCATTCCTTGATTGAGGGTCATTGTTGTTGTTTGCCTCCGTGATTGATAGATGGAGAATGGAAACATCTGTTTCTTTTTTCTAAAGTTCCTCAATTAGCATGATGTGGTAAAGTGCCCATTGCTTGTTCTGCCTTCCCTCCCTTGGTACCCTCCAAACCACAACCCCCACCACCCTTAGCAACCAACTGCCATTGGCCATGCTGGCTAGGCACTGCTGTTCCATGCTGCTTGAGGGCACCAGGTTGGGGAAAGTTGTCTAGCAGCATTCAGCTGCGATTGAGTGGATTCAGGCTAGAAACAGCCAGCAGCTGAATATGAGATGATGAAGAGAAGAGTAGTTTATAAGATGACATTTGGGCATAATAGGCTTAATGACAAAACCATAGTAACCAATGGTAATAATAGCAGTTCCATTGCATGGGACCAGAGGGAAGGGAGTGCGCACCCTTAAGTGGCCAGACTCTTTATCGGTTTTGCTCGCACGTATGCCACAGAATCAGAGACGTACCTACATAAGAGGAAAGGTGCTGGGACTGTGAGTCACACTTTCCCATGCCAGCAACCAGAATGACCCATGCTTATTGTTCAGTATGTCGCAAGCAGAGAAATGTGTTTGTGCTCCAAGTGGAACAGGAATGGGAAACATCACTCTGCAAAGATGCAGAGAGGGAGGGAGGGAGGGAGAGGGAGGGAGGGAGGGAGGGAGAGAGAGGGAGAGAGGTTGGTTGTCAGCAGCATCACATGGACTAAGCAGTGGAATGCCGGCTTTGCATCTGTGATTTCTCCCATTAAATCAGCAGCACATTTCCCCCCCGCCCACCCCTAAGGAGGGGAAGGGTTGGGAGAAAGAAGAATCTGTCTAATGGAGATTGCGGGCCAGCAGCCACATCGTGCATCTCCCAAAGACGCCGATTCCACACAGAGAAGCTGAAAGGCACAGAGACCTTTCTAATGCTGCAGAGTTCAGGGCAAGTTGCTCTCCAGGTGAGTCCCTACCGACTTCCCCAAGGCATGTGCTGCTGGAGATAATACGGGAAGCAAGCCTGGTGCACAGCATGTCTTAGCTGAAACAGATTAAAGATTCAGATGGAGCTTAATCGTTTTGAAGCTCCGCTCTTCTAAATCTGCCCAGGCCTCGCCCTTGACAGGATCAGCAGCCTGCCTTGTGAAGCCTGCAGACAACTGGCCCAACTGGACTGCTGCTCTCCCCTTAGGGATGCTTAACCCCTTGACAGCTGGTGACAGGCTGGTGACACCTTCCACTCCTCCAGACACTTCAGAGAGTAGCTCGTTTCACTATCCTTTCACACGCACCCCCTAATTTTCCCAACCACGGGGTGGGGTAGTAGGTCATCCCCTTCGTTCAGACCAGAGTTAGGCTGGCAAATGAACAGCTGCTTCATTTTGCCTGCACTCCATCAGGGGTGTCTGCTTACAAATGTCTATTGACAAACTTTGAGCAAATCCATTACAGTGGCCACCCTGTAACAAGCCGACCCCCACCTCACCCCCCCCCCCCACCCCGATAATTTGATTCTCCTCTCCCTTCTCTCCAAAGCTGGGGTGACACAATCAATTCTGCACCTTGCTGACTGCCTCATTACAGCTGAGCCTAGTCGGGCTGAAGCCCTTGCTGACTCCAATCAACACACTCAGTACGGGAGCTGGTGGTGGCTTGAGAAGGGCATGTGCCAGCAGGAACCCTCCCTGAGCATTTTATCCAGAGGCATGAACACTGCCAAACAATACGCACACCTCCGAGCAGAACCCTTTCCTGCAGACAAAGTGGGTGCTGGCTTATACACATCCACGAACCCTTGCTGGGCGTTATCGTGATCTGCATAACTTTGAAGAGAAGGACGCTCTATAAAATGCCTACAGCCTGTGCTTTCTTCCGCTCACCTTGTTGAAAGATTTACCAAGATCTTACTGTCACTTTGGAGGAAGTGGGTTGTGTTCAAATGGAACTATTCTCTATAATTAGTTGTTGCAATTAGTTGATGTTTATCAAACAGACATATCTGGCAGAGGAACTGGATCTCCCTTCTCCTCTTTTCTGCCATCAATTGGTTATTTGTAGTCATTAACGGGGGCTATCAAGCAGGAAGAATGTCACTTAATTAATCAAATAAGTCATCTCTTTCCTCCATCTGTATGCTTTGGGGAGACTTGAGCTAGCTTCCTAAAGGATCAAAGAGAGGTTGGAAGGTAATAGGAAGCAGTTTGGAGCTTGGAATAAGTTATAACAACCACAACAACTTTGCAACTTTGGGGACATGGGCATTAACTTTGTGATACACACAAAAGCCCTGTAAGGTGAATGATCATTATTGTTCCCAGATCACATTCAGAGGACAAAGATGGGGCGCAAGCTGAGATTGCTTAAGAGATGTTGCTAAGATCATAGTAGAAATAATAGCGCTAGAAAGACTCTCTAACTTTGCCACTAAGCTACCAGTGGCAATCTGCCAGTGTTTGTTTGTTTTGGTGGTAAATACGGTCCTTTGTAAAATGCAGCACTAAGTGTTGCTCTGAATGGAGTCACCCTCTTTCCTGGTGACCTGAACGACAGTAAAGCTGCTGTGGTTACGTCTGTCAGCAAGAGCCACATCCTTGAAAGCTCCCTTCTGTGAATAAAGGCTACTCAGGAGCTTCTTAGAAGTTGCTGAAACACTAAGTGAACATGTAATTTAAACAAGATTTGGTGCAACCTCGAACGGACTCAATTAAGAATTTCAGAGATGGAAGCAGGGAAAGAGATGCCCTGCCTCCATTGTACCTGCGCCGCACCTCCATGGTGGCAGAAGGGAAGAGGGACGGAGATGACGCAAAGCCCCAGGCATCCGGTCTGCCATTTAGAAATGTTAAGGTTGGCTTGCAAATGCCAGGTTACATGCCGATTCCGGTAAGTTATTGTAAGATGTACTTTGAGAGTGCTGAAGCAGGCAGGCAAGGCATTGTAATTACAGGGTTCAGTCTAGCATGCCAGTGTGGGAAAAGACACCATTTTGTTATTGTGCGCTGGCTTCAGGGATAGCAGCTGCTATATTGCTCTGCCGTCTTTGGGGAAAAGGAAGCTGCCCTGTTTCAGCAGGAATTCCTCCAAATTGCTGCGAGTCGCGTGGTGCAGTTATTGCTGTGCCATTGGGGAAGGGTGTCGGTGTAATAATCTATAATTAAAGTGTATTCAGGGAGGGTATCCAGCAATATCCTCTTTTTTTGCCATTTGCTCTATCAATCATAATGGGGGAAAGCAAATCAGGATCTGTTGGTGGATCTGTAGATAATTGTCAGCTGTTGACAAGAGGCTACCAATAATAAGTAAAATTCAAGGTGGTTTAAAAAACAAAGAACAATCCTAAAATGGTTTTGTATTAATCTTTTATTTTTTAGCTTATCTTGTTTGCACTTAACCAAGTTTTTGTGCAGCAGTACCAAGCCAACCAAGTTGATATTAGAATTCCTACATTTAGGCATATATTTGGAAGGGCGCTATAGCTCATGGGTTGCAATGGACCAACCTACTTTCTTCCTATTTATTTGTCCTGGCCGATATTAGTAGGCCTTTTGGGTCTAGGAAAAAGACAACAGACTCACAAGCCTGAAATGCAGCATTTCTTTTTTTTCTTTTCTTTTTTTCCAAATTACAATCTCTCTTTACATTATTAACAATACTGTGTCATAGATATTACATATACTTACATTTATTTCTATACATTAATCCTTATTCCTATTTTCTATCCACTTATACCATTTATCCCATACTGCATGATATTCTGATTCCTCCTTGCCTTTTAGTTCAATTGTAAGTTTGTCCATTTTGGCACATTCTAATATTTTTTGTATTAGCATCTCTTCGGACGGTATGTTTTCTAATTTCCAACCCTGCGCAAAAACTATCCTTGCTGCTGTTATTGTATGCAGTATGATGTACTGGATTTGTTTGCTAAATTTCCCTTTAATTATTCCCAGTAGGAATAGTACAGGTTTAAGTTCTATTTGATATTCCATTATCCCTTGTAGGCATCTTTGTACCTTCGCCCAATGTTTTCTGGCTTTGGGGCATTGCCACCACATATGAAAGGAAAAAAGACACACCAGCCTCACAAGCCCGAAATACAGCATTTCTACTGGAGCAAGGCATGGAGGTGTTCAGTGACAGGATTTGTCAATTGTGTCCAACTGTGGCCAATAGCTTCGGGAATGAATGGTGCTATTTCCAGTTTTAATCAGAAAGATTCCTATGGCTAGATGCTAAGAAGAAGGATTTCCAGGGATTGGCAAGACAGAGAATAGGTGTGCAAGGAATGCAAGTGAAGAAATGTAATTGGCACCAACAAAGAGGCAAAAAGTCTTAAAGGAGACTAGGCAGATGTGGTGGGAGAATGACTAGCTGGGAATCACTGGGAACAGACCACTTAAAAGAGGATGCAGAAGGCAAATTCCATTCACACACACCCAACCCCCCAGAATGGGCAGTGGTTGGTAGAAGTTGCCTTAGGCTGTTCTTACCAGAGCATCTGATTACAGTACAACCTAAGCACAATGGGGGCTTGTGTGCTGGGTAGGATCCAGGGATTTCCCTCCAAACTAACATCTGGTATGGGGCTACCACACTTCTCTCCTATTCTGGCTGCTGCCATTTTTGGTCTCTGGAAAAATGCCTATTTTCCAACCACAGTGCTACTGCTCCTGAATCTTGGGCAGCTGTCTGGATTGGGATGTCACTAAAAGCTGAATCCAGTCTCAGGGAAAGTGGAGGTCTTTTCTTTGCCCATCACTCTTCTGCTGGTCCTCTTAAAACAGGCTGAGAGAAAGAAAAGAAAGGGTTGCCACTCTAGGTTGGACCTAGGACAATTAGCCATAGCCAACTCGCTGCAGTCAACCCACCATGCTCAACTCGCTGTGGGACTCCCTGCAGGACGTGAGTTACGCTAATATCAAAAAATGGTGGAATAGAATCATCAAAGAAAGGATGCAAAAAGAGGGTCAGAATGAAATGTGAATGACAAAAATTATTTATTTTAAATAATTAAATTGAATTGTTAAATTCTCATGCGGCAAGTTGTCCCATTCTGCTCCAGGCCAGGGATGGATGGATCCTTCCATTTCTGGTGCTCTGCCTTTTTGAGTCTGCACATTGCAGTTTATGAGCATCCTGCTTAGGGACTAGGAGAGTTGAAGTCCAGTACACTAGAGCAGAGGTCTCCAACCTTGGCAACTTTAAGACTTGTGGACTTCAACTCCCAGAATTCCTCAGGCAGCTTGAGGAATTCTGGGAGTTGAAGTCCACAAGTCTTAAAGTTGCCACCCCGCAAGAGGGCATCAGGTTGGGGAAAGTTACAGTAGAACTTGATATGAGCTATACAGCATTTCTGCATTGAAAGTAGCCTTACTTAAGATAGCCTGCTGTTGTCTAAATTCCATACCTTGCTGTTTTCTTTCATAACATTTGATCATATTGGGTGAAAGACCCAGTAATAATTGGTAGAAACGAACATATAGATCAGTATTTCTTAACCTTGGCAACTTTAAGATGTGTGTGAACTTCAACTTCCAGGATTCCCCAGCTGCAATATGGATGAATCCAGAGGTGGTTAACTCATGAAAGTATGATGTGTGTGTGTGTGTGCATGCACACACACACACACACACACACTCAGCTACATTGTGCATCTGCAGCACATAACCTCTTATGCATCTTTTGAAAAAATGGGGCAAACATAGAGTGTGCTGTCCAGCCAGTTTAGAGTTAATGGGACTTGGGATAGGTAGTTAGGAATTGAGAGCTGTCCCCTTAAGGGAATGCATCATGGTAAATGTAGTTAAGGTATCCTGGGAAATGTAGTCCATGTCATGTGGTCACATCTGTAATCCTGATTGGTCACTAAACTGACCCTTGTGGGGTTGGGGGAGGCTCCCTCACTCTTGCCTGATCACAGCCTCATGGTAGCAGCTATACCCCCTGCCTCTATGACTATGGGATGAAATATGGGATAGGAAGATTACTATCATTTACACCATGATTCAGAGTTGCAAAGGATTGGACATTAAGAAGAACCTCATCATAACTGTGAGTTGACAGGATGCCTGATGAACCAATAAAAAAGACTTTGTATGGATGCTTTGTGGAGTGGCTCTGTCTGCTTTATACCCATCCAGAGCGTAGTAAGCAGAACACAGAGACCACTGAGCTTCAGTCTTTTCTGGAATGTGTTCGATCAGTTGCAGGTAGAGGAAAGATCAAGATATACTTGTAGTTCTCCAGATGATTTGCCTCAGATTGGCAAAGGTTTCTGAATAATTTCATATTAGCACAAACGGAAAACATTATTCACCCACCCCCTTAGGCTATTGATAGGGGTAAAATTTGGGGAGAAAAAGTAAATGCTTTGTGTGAGGGGATCGTGTGTGCAAGCTCCTGTTCTGGTACAAACAAAAATGTATGGGCCAAGCAGGGGTGGGGCTGCTGGGGGTTCACAGGGTTCAGGAGAGCCCCTTGCTAAGATTCTGTAGAGTTCAGAGAACTCCCAAATCCCACTCCTGGATAACCCCTCCCAGGAGTCCCCACGTGGCCCATTTTGGATGCAGGTAAGTGCAGGGCGTGCCCGGAGGCTCGGGGTGGGCAAAAAACGGGCCTCTCCTCCCACCATGGTGCAGGAGGCCGACCAGGCCACCCCCACCATGGCCATGCCCACCCAGCAACCCGGCAGAGAACCCTTTGCTAAAAATTTTGAAGCCCACTCCTGGGACCAAGCATATATTCAGAGGCACATTTTCCCCCAATTCTCCATCCAATTCCCCGTCCCTATTTTTGAGTGATGTACTTCAGAAGATCTGGATTGAAAACATACAGTTTTGCAAAGGCAGTTTCTGCACATATAAAAAAAATTACTTTTATCTTGGACAATTCGCTTAGTTTCTTACATCTTTTTTTTTAAATTCCTGTTCTCAAACGTGTGATGTTTTTGACAAAAGTTAGCAAACATTGTTTGTTATCTTAATAGCCAGTAATGAATGAAATAACCCTGCTTTGGTTGGTCTCATACTGGCAATCTCTAGTTTGAATTACTGCAATGCATTGTAACAACTTTCAAAAACTACTTGGAAACTGCACTCAGTTCAAAGTACAGCTACTGGGTTACTACCTGGAACTGACTGATGGCGTATGTCTTGCTAATTGTTAAACAATATCAGTGACTGTGGTCCATTTCCAAGCATGGTTCAAAGTGAATGTATGCCTTCAACACCCTAATAAACTGGGACCTAATAAAGACTGTATTCAACTTCTATGATTCTGCCTGCATGCACGTACTGTATAAAAAGAACTTTTTTACTTGTTGGCCCAAGTAGCTGAGCTTTGAAAAACAGAACTGCAGACATTTGAACTTATTTTTATTTATTTCATTTTATTTATTTGATTTGTCAATCGCTTACAAGATAATAGATATAAGTATAAACATGAGTAAGAATACAGGAAATAGGTACGAATAAATGGGGACAATAGGCACAATGGTGCACTTATGCACGCCCCTTACAGACCTCTTAGGAATGTGGTGAGGTCTATAGTGGTTAGTTTGAAGTTAAGGGAGTGGGGGTTAGAGGATATAACAACAGAGTCAGGTAGTACATTCCAGGCATTGACCACTCTGTTGTTGAAGTCCTACTTTCTGCAATCAAGTCTGAAGTGGTTTACATTGAGTTTGTATCTGTTGTGTGCTCTTGTATTGTTGTGGTTGAAGGTGAAGTAGTCATTGACTGGTAGGACATTGTAGCAGATAATTTTGTGTGCTACGCTTAAGTCTAACCATAGGCGGCTTAAGTCCTTACTACTTTTGCCCACGTCCAAAGAGACAAAGTCAAGAACCGTACATATTATGCAGAACAACAATTACCTGAGAAGAATATTGACTCTCCTTATGATTGACTACAAACAAGAGAAGCAGAATCTTTCTTTGTGCACAAGCTTCAGCCAAAACATAGTTAAGATGAATCAACAAAGCTGAACCTCTTCCAATCAAAAAGCACTTTTCTACTCCAAATGTCTCAGTCATCCTTCTAAGCCTGGTTCACTAACATGTAATTTATTTGGATTGTATGAGATAGGCAATCAACATTTCTTATCTCACATTTTTCTTACTTGGAATACTTATGTTGATATTTTACAAGAAAAACTCTTAACACCAGATCCTAATGGTTATCACTATTGTGAAACCTTTACATGGCATTGGGACGTACTCAGGGGTGGGATTCTGCTGGTTCAGACTGGTTCAGGTGAGCCCCTAACTCCGAAGATCAGCTGGGAGTGAACTGGTTCTTTCTGACGATCATGTGGGCTCACCCGCCAACCCCTGTGCTGTACTGACCTTTATCGTCCCAGCTGATCAGTGCAGAACAGCGGATTGCTGCTCCTCAGCTGTGTTATTCCATAGCAGGTAAAGATTTTCTAACATAGCAGGTAAAGATTTTTGCATTGCTGTTCACATGCGCGCGTGATCACCGAACCGGTTGTTATACCGGCAATATCCTACTCTTGGACATACTGTATTGATCATATTGCTGTAAAATGACTATTTTACATGTTTTAGCATAACCTGGGCTTTAGGATATTGAAAAGGGAAAGAGAGAGATAAAAGGCCTTAGTTAACCTTCCTGGATTAAAAGAACAAAGTTTTTTCATTGGGTCAACCCATACCCTCACCTCCCCTTACAATGCCATATGCTATTCAGAAAAAAAATAGACCTGCCCTTGTTATCTAATTCATTTGTTTCTTAAAGTGCCTTTATGCCCCTCTTCTTTCTATATTAAATCAATTAACACAAGCCTTTGTAAGATACACACTTCTCAAACCAAAATCCTTTTACCCATAAAAGTTCATCTAATTCCTCCTTCACTTAGAATGTCTAAAGGAGTTGCTATGTCAATCCGCTTCAGCAAAATTAGCCACAAGGATTCCTGTGGCATCCTAAAACCTAACCAAATTATTATGGGATCAGCTTTCATGGACCACTGTTCTTTTCATTAAATGCAAATTATATGTCTGTAAGCATGGTTTGAAAAAAATGGAGTTTTTTTGAAAATGAGATCAGAAGGAGTAAAATGCTGAAAGTATGGAAAGTATTTTATTAAAAGCAGCCTTTCCCAAAACAGTAGTGGCTGACAATCCCACAGCCTAGTCTGGGTTTGGCACTATCTCAAAGGATCATCTTAAGAGGCCCTCCTCCCAATATTACAACTAGATAATAGACTTCCTCAATGGACTTTCCCAACTTGTGACTGTTCATTTTAGAGTGCAGAATCCATCAGCCTCTGCTAATGGAGCCGTTGGCAAAGCTGAACGAGGATGAAGATGGAAGCTGTCATCCAGGCTACCTGAAGGTTGCCAGATTGGTGGGGAAGGTTGCCATGGAGGCTCCCAGAGTGCTATTCAATCTCTTTGCAGCTCCAGCTGAATCTGATTTTACTCTGCAGCGATGTTTTCATTGCTCTGCTGGGTGATTAATGGTTTTTATCTGCTTTTTTTACATGATCGTTAGCTACTTTGCAAGTAGTGACACTGATGAGTGGGGCAAACATTTCCTAAATTAAATAAACAAATAAATCTTAATCTGGAAAAGAAAAGAAACGAAAAAGAAAAGAAAAGAAACACCTGGGGGAAGTTCCTAAAGGTATCTGTTATGTATGCAGGTTTGAATGTCATTGGTTTAGTTTGAACTGTTCTTGTAAAATGTCAAATATGATTGGTTTAAAAGTGCGGAAAACCCTGCACTCTGATTGGCTGGCAACTGCAGCTGCTGGCTATAAGTAGCAGCCGCAGCCCAGCCAAATCGGGTCTGTTATGAGCTGTAGTCACTAATAAACTCTTCACTGAAGCACTCGCGTCTGACTCTTCATGCAAATCTAACACTGGCGGCGAAGGTGGGATCCTTCCGAAGAGAAGACAACACGGAGAACAAGCTGAGAGAGATGGCTGCGCTGAACACCCCAGCCCCGTTCGATCCGACGGCAGAAGACTGGGACTCGTATGCAGATCGTTTCCAAATGTATTTGGAGGGAAACGATCTGCCGACATTTCGACAAGCGGAAGAGGCGGTCTTTCTCACCCACTGCGGTCCAGCCGTTTCAAGATGGTGAAGGCATTGGCGGAGCTGCAGACATGAAGGTAATGGACTGGCCTGACTTAGAAAAGTTATTAAGAGCCCATTACGTGCCACAAGTATCGTGCCTCATTAAGAGACATGAATTCTACCATCGGGATCAAGGGGAAAGCAAAAACGTTAATGACTTCGTGGCAAGTTTAAGGGACATTGGGGGTGCATGTGAGTTTATCAACTTTGAAGAGGCCATGCGCGATCGATTTGTTCTAGGCCTAAAAGACAAGGTTTTGCAGAGCAAATTATTAATGAAACCTAAGATCACGCTTAAGGAGGCCATAGAAGAAGCTTCTTCAGCAGAAGCCACCAAGTCCTCAGCAGCAGCCATGAAGAAAATTAACAAGGCTGCAAGCCATCCTGATGTGGAAAAATCCACAACAACCCATTGCAGCAAATAGATTCTGATTCAGACTGTAGTGAGGTGGAGGAAGGAATTTATAGACTCAGAATGGAGAAGAAAAGGAAAGACCTTGGAAGAAAGAGGCAAGACTTTTATTGCAGAGGTTGGGGGGCACCCTGCACTGAATGCAAGTTTTTGATACCATCTGTCTCCGTTGTGAAAAAAGAGGTCACCTAGCAAGAGTCTGCAAATCATCCAGAACTCCACCAAGCAGAAAGAAGTTTCCTGACAAAGATTTCAAGCCTAACAACTTCAGTGAGAAAATGGGGCAATACAGAAGCAAAAGGGAAGAATGAAACTCATCAAACAGTCACCATTGGTCATTCTTCACCCTTAAGAAGCAGAAAAGTACATGTGAAGGTACTAATTGAAGGAAGGCCTTGCCAAATGGAAGTGGACTCAGGCTCCTATTTATCTATGGTGTCATGGGACACTATTCACAGGCTACTTCCCAACATTCAGAAGAAGCATTTCCAGAAGCAAGCACTGACTCTTAAAGACTACCAAGGGAACAAGATTCCAGTAGTTGGAACAAGAGAATTCAATGTGAAGTTCAAAGGCCACACCAAACGTTTGCCCCTGACCATCGTGGACAAGGACCTCCCAAGCTTGCTGGGACTTGAGTGGTTCAATCCACTAGGCATCGAGGTGACTGGCATCAATCACGTGAGCAACACTGAATGGGAGGAGGCCTTGAAGTCTGAGTTTCCAGAGGTCTTCAGCGATGGATTGGGCAAGTATATGGGGACCCCTATCACTTTCAACCTAGATCCCAAGGTGCCCCCAATTCGCTTAAAGCCCAGAAGGGTCCCATTTGCCTTAAAGGAAAAAATTGATGCACAATTAGATAAACTAATAGCTCAAGGAGTTTTAGAGCCCACTGACCACTCCAGATGGGAGACACCCATAGTCACACCAGTCAAGACTGATGGGTCAGTGAGAATCTGTGGGGACTATAAGGGGACATTGAACCATGCACTTCAACAGAGCGCATATCCAGTTCCAGTGGTGCATCATTTATTACATTCACTTGGCAGGGGTACAGTCTTTGCCAAATTGGATCTGGCCCAGGCATATCAACAACTAACAGTTGATGATGCCACTGCAGAGGCCCAAACCATTGTGACTCATAGAGGTGCCTTCAAATGTAAAGGTTACAGTTTGGAGTAAGCGTGGCACCAGGCATTTTCCAAAGCCTTATGGAAAGGATGCTCCAAGGACTGCCAGGGTAGTGCCTTACTTTGATGATGTGTTAATCTCTGCTGAAAATGACACTCAATTACAAGAGAGACTCAGAGAAGTCCTTACCAGATTCAAGAAAGCGGGGTTAAAAGTCAAGGAAGAAAAATGCACTCTTAGAACTGACAAGGTTGAGTTCTTGGGCTATATGATTGACAAGCATGGCATCCACCCTACAGATGCCAAGGTTCAAGCAATCAAAGAAGCCCCTAGACCAAAATGCAAAACAGATTTGCAAGCCTTCCTTGGACTTATTAACTTTTACCACATGTTCCTACCTCAGAAGGCAACCATTGCAGAACCATTACACAGATTGCTTGACAAAAAGTCTGTTTGGGTCTGGGGCAGGAAAGAACAATCAGCATTTAACAGTATTAAAAGACTAATCATGTCTGATGCTGTACTCATACAGTTCTCTGAGAATTTACCTGTTGTACTGACTTGTGATGCATCCCCTTTGGAGTGGGGGGGGGTTTGAGCCACAGGCTTCCCAGCGGGAAGGAAGCCCCTATTGCATTTTACTCTTGCACCTTGACCAAAGCAGAGAGGAATTACAGCCAATTGGACAAGGAAGCATTGGCAATTGTTGCAGCTATCAAGAAATTTCATGAGTATTTATATGGGAGAACATTTACCATTGTCACAGATCACAAACCTTTGTTAGGCATTGTGGCAGGAGACAAACCTACACCCATTATCCTGTCACCAAGAATGCTGAGGTGGACTGAATTTCTTGCTGCTTATTCATACAAACTTATCCACAAGCCTGGCAAGGACATTGGACATGCTGATGCCTTGAGTCGTTGCCCACTTCCTTGTCACAAGGAGGACTTTGAACCTGAGGCACACACCTTTTCCTAGAAACTGTTGCCAAGCTTCCAGTACAGCTGCTGAAATTGCCAGAGACTGCCAAAGACACTTTATTGGCTCCTATTATAGGCTGGATTAAGAAAGGTTGGCCTCTTCAAGATCTACCTCACCTTGCCCAACCTTTTAAATCCAGGCAAACTGAATTATCTGTATTAAGAGGATGTATTTTGTGGGGTAACAGGGTGGTTATTCCTGCAAAACTGCAAAAGAGGTTTTGGAAATGTTACATGAGGGTCATCCTGGTATTGTAAGGATGAAGGGATTGGCCAGGAGTTATGTATGGTGGCCAGGTATTGACAAAATGGTTGAAAACTGGGTTGCATCTTGTCCCAACTGTCAGGTAGTCAGGCCTGCCCCACCTCTTGCCCCCAAACAGGAATGGGAATGTCCTAGGGGCCCATGGTCTAGGATTCACATTGATTTCACTGCTGGCCCTACCAGAGGGCACACCTTCCTTATTATAGTAGATGCATATTCCAAATGGCTAGAGGTAATCCCTATGGCATCCACCACAACTGATGCTGTCATCAAGCAGCTCAAAAGCTTTTGTAACCCACGGGTTACCTGATGTTCTTGTCTCTGACAATGGCCCTCAATTTACATCTAACCTTTTTGAATCCTATTTAGCACAACAGGGTATCAGACATGCCCTGACTGCCCCTGGGCACCCTTGCTGCGGCGGGCTGAGCATAATGCGTTTTACCAAGGAAAAACTTCAGCAATTGGGTCCTGGGGACATCACTGAAAGTTGAAAAACTTCTTAGTGTTCAGCACATCACTCTAACCCATCAACTAACTTATCCCCAGCAGAGTTGTTGATGGGTAGGAAACTAGGTCTCCCTTGACCCTTCATCCCTCTTACGCACCCAACGCACCACTTGATTCCACTAGCAAAGTTCAGCACGTTCAGTGTGGGTGATTCTGTTTATGCTAAGAACCTTATGGGTGAACCTTCATGGATTCCTGCTGAAATAATTCAAATAACTGGCCCTCGTTCTTACAGGGTACAAACAGAGGATGGTGTCCTCTGGAGCAGGCACATTGATCAGTTAAGATCCAGATTACCTCAGGAACATCGCAATTGTTCCTCTCTAGTTCCCATACCTAATGCCTTTTCTAGGGGGAAGGAGGAGCATGAGGATAATCAGCAAGCAAGAATCAACCCCATGTGTAAGCCATTACGACAGGAACCATCCCAAAACCTGTCACAATGCCAAAATCCATCCTTACAAGTGGAAGATTGCACATCACTACCTGACTTGGGTGCTGACATTGGGCTGGAGATGGGTTGGGAGGAGAGACCAGATTCTAACAATCAAACAGGGTCTTCTTTCACAGGAAGTCCAACTAGGGAAATGTCAACAGACACATTTCCTCTCTCACTGGGTGAGAACGTTAAAACTTCTGAACCACGAAGGTCTCAACATACACGTAAGAGCCCCACCTATTTAAAAGAATACATTAGATAGGTTGGGGTTTGAGTATGGACTGAACCTAGTGGGGAGGGGTGTTATGTATGCAGGTTTGAATGTCATTGGTTTAGTTTGAACTGTTCTTGTAAAATGTCAAATATGATTGGTTTAAAAAGTGCGGAAAAACCCTGCACTCTGATTGGCTGGCAACTGCGGCTGCTGGCTATAAGTAGCAGCCACAGACCAGCCAAATTGGGTCTGTTATGAGCTGTAGTCACTAATAAACTCTTCACTGAAGCACTCCGCGTCTGACTCTTCATGCAAATCTAACAGTATCCATTGCCTGAAGAATTGAGGCCTGAAAAAAATAAATAGGAGAGACCAGCAACATTAGGAAGGAAGGAAGGAAGCATGCCTGGCTCGGCCTGCATATTTGTACATAATTAATATAAAATTGCACATGCCTCCAGATTATGTCTCCTCCAAAGAAATCAAAGCTCATATCAATTTCAGAAAAATGTTCTTCACTCATCTTCCAGTTGACCACTGGACTGTGCAGCTGAGAAAGACTCCAGAGGACTTCAGGCAGTAGCCCCACCTGGAAAACCTTGGTAGTTCCAACTAATGATGGTCTTTTGATGAAAGGGGGTGGGGTGGGGTGCTAACCACCCTGTCAAAAAAACACCACTCTGCAAAACAGTCATTTTATATTGGTCATTGACCAGCATAGGGGAAAAAAGGGGGTTGTACAGGATAGTGTCACCAGTACAGGATGGATAGCTTCAGTTGGCTGACTGGCTAGCAAGCAAGTGGTATACCTCCCTCCTCCCCAGCTGGAGCAGAGCAGGTGGCACAGCAGGAACTGCAGCACTGAAAACAGTGCAGACCATTCATCAGCCAAGCCCTTTATAGCCCATATAATTCACCATGTGCTACCTGGCCTGGCACAACAGCTGCCAACAGGAAAGTGACTGTGAGAAAAGCAGGTTGGCTGAGCACAGCCACCGGAGCCCATATCCTTCTCCCCATTCTCAGAACCATATATTAAAACGTCTTCTGCTTTTCTCTCTTCTGACACATGCAGAAAATCTGTGCAAATCTGATTGGGTGGTTCATGCTCTGTTGAAGGGAGCCCAGACTGGAACATCATTGCATATGGAAGTAGAGATGAAGAGTTCGCCAACATTTGCAGGATCCATCAAGGAAAGAGGAGAGAGAAAAATCAGCTCAAGTCCTATAGTGATGCCAACCATGTGGTGGGAGGGAACGAAGATGCTAATTCATTTAAAGGAGCAAGCACATCACACACTGCCTGGCAAGACAGGATTAGGCCTGTGACTATAGAAAAGTGCCATCTTAAATAGCAACCCTGGCCAATGGATTTCTTGCTCCTTGCTCCTTAACACTGGACTACATGCTCTGAATGTGTAAAGACAATATATGAGGCCTTTCCCCCATCCTGCTCCTCACCACGAACTGATCAAAGGGAGATTTATTTACACCTATGTATTGAGGATACTTTCTTCTTCAAAAAAGAAAGAATAATATCTTTGTCAAGTCAATATTAAACAAGAATTAGAAAGATCCATCACAGTGAAAAGTAGCTGCTTTGAAAATCCTAAATATTTCATAGGCAAAGCAGAGCTCCATAGAATTAACTCTTAGCCTTAAAAACAAGCAGATAAACAGGATTAATTCTGTGCAGGTGTTATTCCGGCTTTAGATGAATAAGTACTTCTCATTCCACAGGATTCTATTTGCCACTAGTGTAATTAGAATCTTAGCCAGTGACAACATCTGGCTGACCTAAGCAGGGTGAGGTTTGTTTGGGACTTGAATAAGTCACTATTACGTTAAACCAGGAAATTAAAAAAAAAACATTGTGGAAGAAAGCAATGGTAAACCACTTCCATTCTGTTGCTAGGATAACAATAAGAATGCATCCAGACCGCCAAGAGTTGTGTTCACCTCGAGCATCTTAATGTGTTGTTTTTTAAAATGTAGATAAGGACCTTTTCCTCTTTTCAAAAAGACAACAACAACATACACATTGTCAGCTCCTTCCAGTACCACTCTGTGCCTGGCCACTGCAGAAGACGCTGCTGGAGCTGTCAATAAAAAGTGCACATTTCTGCAAATGGCACTATTGTCTGAGACATTAATTAACTTCGGAGTCAATTCTGCCCTCCAGAGATGGAGGCAGAGAACTGGGATGTAGGCCACTAGTGCTTGGTGGCTTCAGTCTCATTCCCCCACCCCCATTCTTAAAACACTATCGGAGTGTCATCCTTGGTGTTTTACATTTTAGTGCAGGACTGTAGCCATTGGAAAGTTCTGCGGTGGTTTCAGGAGTAGGATAAGGTATCCACACACTGGGTTCCAGGAGCACTGCCAGGTCTTGAGATGGTTGCTGGAGCAGCAGAACTGGGACAGCAATTGCCTCAGGGTGGAGAGGACTATAAGAAGGTATTGGCAGTGCAGCCTTGCAAAGGAAGGATATGTGGGAGCAATAGGAAAGGAGCAACGTTTCAACCCAGAGCGTAGCTTGAAAAAGACCCAGGCTACAAAATGCCAGCTAATCACTTGATGGTGCTGTTCGCTATCTTTTTGCTGCCATCTTGTGGTCGTCTAGATTTTTGCACCCCAAATATGGTAATTCTGACCTGAACCAGAGTGAAGTGGAGAAATACAACCTACAGAGATCCGGTGTACATTTTAGAATTGTGCACTAAGTCTTAGATGCAGTATTCAGCACCAAAGAAGTCCAAGGTTGTTTTAAAACAAGCAACTTTTGAGTTCTCAGTGCTGAAAAACTACTTGGTGGCATTAGGTAAAGGTTCCCCTCGCACATATGTGCTAGTCGTTCCTGGCTCTAGGGGGCGGTGCTCATCTCCGTTACAAAGCTGAAGAGCCAACGCTGTCCGAAGACATCTCCGTGGTCATGTGACCAGCATGAATAAACGCCGAAGGTGCACAGAACGCTGTTATCTTCCCACCAAAGTGATCTCTATTTTTCTACTTGCATTTTTATATGCTTTTGAACTGCTAGATTGGCAGAAGCTGGGACAAATAATGGGAGCTCACTCCATTACGTGGCGCTAGGGATTCGAACCACTGAACTGCCGACCTTTCTAATCAACAAGCTCAGCGTCTTAGCCACTGAGCCACCATGTCCCTTTTTGGGGGGCATTAGGCTATGAGAAATTTCTGAAGCAAGGAAAAAGAGACCCAGACCCCTTGGGGTTGTAGCCTGACTTGATCAGAAACTTTGTTCCACCCCAGAAGCAAAATAGGTTATAAAATCAGCCTATTCAATGTTTGGGTCACTTGCTAGGTCCAAGAAGCACAATTTTCCGGACAGGCACACCCACAAAATTTTTATGTGTTTTACCTGCAGCAAAATGAAAAGGCCCAAATGGGACATTTTGCTGAAAATAGGGTGCAATTGCCCAAGGGCCGTCATTGTGATAAAGCTCCACAGTTTTAGAATTAAAGGGATAGAAAGGAGCAGCTGGAAAAGCCATGATGGCAATGCATGGTTACAAGAGAGATTTGGGAGTCCTGCGAAAGCCCCAGTGTGATCTTAACTAGGATGTTGGAACAAATAGGATTGATGTGCGGAAGCAGAGCCGGATCTGTACATTTGGAGGTGGCAAGACTAGAATAGTAAATGTGCTGCATTGAGGTGCGTTGGCAAAATTGCTTGGGGACGGACAGGAATATGACAAGGTAAAGAAGCAGGTCACCATGCAGATGGAGCTTTGGGTGGGCAGCTGCCAAGGCCCTGCAATATTGAAGTTTCACCCCTGGCCCTGATGGCCACTTTGGCTCAGAGCTGAGAATTTGCTAAAAGCACCTTTGTGCTCCTCTCTCTCCTGCACACAGTTCTGTTATTACCAGTTGCCCCCACAAGATGCCTGGTGGTGAAAGCCACTGTGTGTTTGTCAGCAAAGGAGGCCTCAGAAAAGGACCATTCCCTGTGGAGGGAAGAGCTTGAGAACTGGAGAGTAGGGAGATGAGAAATTGGAGGTGCCTATTGTGCCTATGGTGGAAAGCTGCAGCTGGTCTCTACTCTATGCCTGCCACCAGGGCCATATTGGTGGGTACCAGGCCAGTGACCCCAGAGATGTGCTAACCTGTGGTGACAGAAGAAATCATAGGGGCACATGAAGTTTCATCCAGGGAGAAGGGAGAAGGAAGTCAAAGAAACATTCATCCCAAGTAACAGTAGTACAGCTGTAGCAATAGCACTTAGATTTATACCACTTCACAGTGCTTTAAAGCCCTCTCTAAGCAGTTTACAGAGTCAGCCTATTTCCCCCAACAATCTGGGTTCTCATTTTACCCACCTCGGAAAGATGGAAGGCTGAGTCAACCTTGAGCCAGTCAGAACTAAACTCCAGGTTGTGGACAGACTACAATATTGCACTCTAACTACTGCACCGCCAGGGCTCGAATGAGCTCAGATTCCCCACTTTTCATGTTATCCTCACAAGAAGCTTCAATGGATGATAGTTATTTGCCCTTAGATTTACCAGCAACAATGTGGCCATGCAAGATGCCACTTCCCACCCAGTGCCATGCAGAAAGAACCAGCGATTTATTGAACTGAAATGACCATAAAGATCATCTAATCCAACTATCTACTCAGGAGGCTCCATTAGAGTGTATCTGACAGATAACTGATTACACTTTGTCTTCCGAGTGCATTACTATTGTGTTTTCCCCAAAATAAGACCATGTCTTTTTTTGCCACCAAAAACAGCACCAGGTCTTATTTGGGGGGGGGGATGTCATCCACTGACTCACCTTACTTGCGCGCATCGCCCCCAGCCTCCTTTTCACTGTCATAGGCCTTCTTCTGCAGCCGGCAAGGCTTTCCTGAAGGCCTCTGCAGATGATAACAGCTTTGGATTCACCTGCAGCTCTGTTATCGGCTACAAAGGCCTTCAGGAAAACCTTGCTGGCTGCAGAAGAAATGGGCCGAGGTGTGCAAGGCCTGGCTGCAATTGTCTGAAGGTAAGTAGTAGGGCAGCTCTGCCCCCCCCCCTAGTTTAATTTTTACCTGTGCACCCTGGAGTGGAGAGGGTCTTACTTAGCACTTATTTTGGGGGGTAGGGCTTATATTGGGTGCATGTGTAAAAATCAAGCTGGGACTTACTTTTGGAGGAGGTTGTATTTTGGGGAAAAATATGGTATATTTTCTGTAATGATATAGTTCTGTCTTTGTTTCTGGCTTTTGACAACTTAATCCACTAGTGGATCTAAGAGTAATGTTCAATCAAATCCAGCCCTGGCATTGAGGAGTATGAGGACTCCTGTTTCATCTGAAAAGATGCAACCCTTTTTTCATAAGGGATTTAACCACAAATTGCTCTTGTGGCTCTCATTTGGAGCCCCTACACTCTGAGTGGTAACTGAGTGGTATCTTTACTCTTTCCTTTTTCTACCGTATATCCCGTCTGCCCTCAGGCTTCCCATCTCCTCCTCATTTATTTAAGCTAAGAAACCCTTGTGATAGAATTCCCTTTGATTCGATGTGGTCATAGACAAATTGCCCCCAGTTTCATATTTCCACCCTCTACAGCAATGTTTTTGACTTCAGCACCTTTAAGACGTATAGACTTCAATTCCCAGAATTCCCCAGATGGCATGCTGAGGTTGAGAGACACTGATCCACAGAATGGAGAACACACAGTGTTAACTTACATGTTTCTAAGAATGCTGAGACATAAGACGAGAATTCAGAATATTTTACAAGCTTTCCTGTCTCTCATAGCTCAGAAGTATTGGAGTATAAATCCCAATACCCCTGGCAGATGAGGCTACAATCTTGAAGCCAAGCTTTCCCAAACAGATGCCTTCCAGAAGTGTTGGGCTACAAACCAACCAGCACAAATTATGGATAATCAATATTCTTATCTTGCAAGGTCAACAAGAAAAAATTTCCCCAAGTCATGCCCAGAAGTAAACACATCTCTTTTCCCTTCCACGTTCTTCAGAAATGAGTTTTGCATTCTTATCCTAAAGCATGTGTTCTGCTTTCTAGTCCTTATGCTGATTTTCTTGTACCATTTTGTTCTGGGTTTTGTACGGCTTTCAAAATATTTTTGGTGTTGATATTCTTTCAAGGCTATTTGGATGTGCTATGATGGATGGCGTATTTCATTCTGCATTTACTTATAGATTTTGTAAACCGCCTAGAGGATTTGATTAAGGCGAGCATTATAAAAATGTCATGAATGAATCATCACAAAGTAACAAAACGAAGCAACAAGCCAGCAGAATTAAAGCTGGTTAGCTGTGTGAGGCACACTAAATAAGCCCCAGGAGTTCAGAATGAAAAGAGGTTGAGGAAGGAAAGAGAGGTAAATGCTGTCTACATCTACCCCCTTTTGTGTCTGGGAGCAATTTGTCATAGAAACTGGATTTTCCCTGCCACTGCCATATACACACTAATACTTTTAGCTCTAACATCATCCTTCTTGATGGGCAATTTCTTAGCCATTAGAAGAATAATGCAACCTGCACTCTGCCATGGCATGTGTACTTTTCTCTTGTTCATTTATGGAAAACGCGGGGCCCCTCTGTCCCCAGATTTCTGGCTGATTCAAGCCAGTTCTGCTAATCACTGTATATTCAAGTTTAAGTGAAGTAGTATGCCATGTTCCTATGGCAACCTTCCCAAGCCACATGCGAGCAGAAGGGTTGGGTTTGCACTGAGAGAGAGAACGAAGAGATGTGCGTTACTTCCAACCAGGGGAAGTCTTGGTGTAAAGTGAGGAAGGGAGTTACTATTTGTGTTGAGACACATCTGCTGGTCACACT